>JAODKM010000075.1:14662270-14674097 GCA_026780845.1 Petrocephalus sullivani
CCCCCCACACCACCACCGATGGCTTCTGGCACTGGGGCATTACGCAGAAGTCCGGGAGACCTTCAGCGTGTAGCGGTTTATGACTAATGTTATTAACCTGTAGATCAGCAGAGATCGGCACCCAGGAGGCTTCATTAGGACTAAAGTCTGCTGAGACCTGAATGTCAACAGCGGTTACCAGAGGCCCCCGGATGAGACGTTAGCCCACAATCAAGTGGTTCCCAAGTAATAATTAACACTCCCCCCACCTCCCCCGAATGCGGTACACCCATGTTTTTATATTAAATATGACTCAGTGGGGAGAGCAGTGATTACTGGAAGGACCCAGCGTTCTGGGGTGGAAACCAGTGTTAGCGCCATGGGGGGTTATTCTCGCACCAATACTGATGGGAATTCAAGGGCCAGAGTAAGTCACAAACATTTGTATACTTCAGCTGGGATATTACACAGCTGACCAAAGTAGGTCAGGGTTGTCAGAAGTACGTTTCAAGCCCTTCGATCCGCGTCGCTCCTCTGATGACTGGACACGCCCCTCCCAAAATTTTATTTCCGAATTGTAATTTTCCAAAATCCCTGCATGGTCAATTTGGCCCACTGGCTGGTGCGCCAAGTTAAATTTATTACCGAGACAAAATATGACTTTCATATCTAACGACAAAACCCCATTTTACCCAAGGCAGGCTGGGTGGTGGTGGCTGTTTCTTCTCAAACCAGTAATTGCAAGCTTTAGGGAAAACTCCTTCAAAAGCTTCTAAACAACCTTAAAGAGCCTTCGCGGAGCGATACAGAGAATTTGGTTTTACTGTGGTAAATGGTATGGTGACATCGTTTTGACATTTCTGCCAAACTAATGATGTTTAGGAGGTGGTCTCTGTGATGTATACATCATTGCATGTCTGTTTTGTTCCCCTTTTGATGCATCAGTCCAGTCTTGGTTTCAGTCTTCAGCTGGAGAATGAGTTAAAAGTACAGTTAATTTATTCTTTCAGTGCTGTGTACTAATAGATGACAAAGGGAAATCGCAGTGATTAGGTGGTTGTGTGCACACCAGACTCCTGGAGATGTCTCAGTGATATTTCTCCATATCCTGCAGTACCACTGCAAACAGAGTATATTACTGTTACCATTACTGTGGGCTGCCACAGTTATACCAACGAGGCCCCCTACAGGCAGCAGATTATAACGAGCGTGGTCTATAATCTCTACAAAATGACGCGTCTTTAAATCTCCTCACATGTGGCAATAACCTCACATGGATCCTGCATACAATGCCCACTGCATTCCAAGCTTGTCAGTGAAATGGCCTGCTCTCAAGCGAGTCCGACATTCACTGAGGGCCCGGCATTAAGTTCCTCCCATGTGATTTAATTTCTATGTAGTTGGGGCTTCACATAATATCATGGAATAACCTTTGAGACAGGACTATGAAACTGTAAAAGGGAATCTCCATACTTACATGCACAGTTATTTTATCTCGCATGATGTAGGCAATGGTATAGCTAAAACTGAACATTCCTGATTAATTCAAAACCGAGACTTAACCCCTGCTCACACATATGAAAACCAGCAGTGCCATACAGCAAGGTGAAACACGCACACACACCTTACTCATTGTGAGAGGTCTAAATGTATGCATGTATGCACCCAGGTAACAGTTTCCTAAAAAACACCTACCTCTGGCAGATAATCCCCCTGCGGGGCCTAACTTCTATGCCGCTGACTTTAACTGCTCTAGTCAGCAATCTCACCAACTCCTAACTAGTAGGGCCACTTCATCTCGCTGCTCATTCATCAAGGATCAGTCTTCATTTATCAAACGGCTGTTCAGACACATTGTCAGTATATTAATGCTCCTTTCAGCACCCATATGTTGGCCTGTCATGTGGTGTCAGCGTAGCTCATCGACTGATTCCTGGTGATTTTTTTTCACCCCGCCCCCCCCCCGGCCAATTTTATGCCATTTCCCATAATCCTTCTGTGTTCGCATCACCCACTCATGCCTCTCTATAAGAACAAATGCACCCCGATGTTTATTAATGTTTCAGAGATGAGCCTGTCAGCAGCTAAAGGTTGCAATTAGAAGTACAAGGACCCCTACTAGACTCATAAACACTCTTTAAAATGTTTGCCGTTAAAATGAGTCTACTTAAAACACAGTTCATTGGCATTTGACTCGCCTAAACTCGGATCTCGGTCACCACAAAAGAGCGTCAGGAAACGAGGTCACATTCAACCACGAAGTGCTTCTCGTCACGTCTACTTCGCACGGGCAATTAGGGAGCGCCTCCAGCCTCCATGCACACTCTGCAGATTGTGCAAAGCTAATTGCTACAACACTATTATCAGCTCTAATTGTTTCAAATGTACTCGCAAAGGCATTTCTGAACGTAATCTAAACTGGTGAGAACAACTGTGCTTGGGAAGTGGGACAAATTGAAGCTCCACAGTCATTTAAAGATACAGAGCTATTCTATAAGTACTGAGTTAAGTCACTTTCTGAACTCACACCCCCATCCACCCCATGACCGCCAGCCCTGGAACCCCACTTACCTGAAAGGTTAGATTGAGAACGTCACACAGACGCCTGCAAAGTGCTGGGAAACACAACAGGGCACTGACTGTGTGTGCGCTCGCAATGGTCAGGTGTAGGCAAATATATAATATAAGGTGGCTTGTTTCACAGAGCTAAAAGCCAAAACTTGGTTTTGTGCAACTGTGGTATGTAACATGCAGCATAACTTGTGTGACAATGCCAGACAATTATGATCTCATTTAATAGTATAATTACAGGCTCTGGACTATTTGAGTAATTTAATTTATAGTGTTTAACCTTTGGAAGAGGCACTAGGGGGTGCTTGATTGGGAACTCTTAAATATAAAATGAAAGATGAAGTTCCAGAGAAAGCTGCCTGGTTTGCCCACAAAAAGGCCTCAAGTATCATCGTATGTCTTCCTACCACTCTCCAGATTTCCGTTTGATAAGCTTCAGTGTCTGAGCTGCTGTAGCAAAGGAGGTCTCTCTGCACAGGTCGAGCCCTCAGCAGAGGATTGGGTGCGAGGGGAACATCTATAAGACTCTTTAAACATGCAAGCAGAGAGAAGAGAGTGAGAGGTAGGTCAGGTTTATTTTTATCACGACAGGTCGAGTCGAGTGTTTCATTTAAGCCTTTTAAGTGGTGAGTGAGGGTTTCTATTCTGTGCTATCGCACCTGGTTCGGATGCCGACAAGCGCCATTGTGCCATTGTCTCTTCTGCTAGCTGCAGGCTGCTAATGTACGAGATGTGCCCTCCTCACAGACGCGCAGCCACATAGTAAAATGCCGGGTATGGACCCCCTCCCCAAATTTTTTCACTACCAAGAGGCTTGTAGTCAGTTCCTTAAATTAAGAGTTTAACCCCCCCCCCTTGATATTTTCTTCCGCTCCCTGGTCGACAAGATTTACTGTAGAGGACCCCCCTTGTTTGTGAAATATAAAGGTGGATCCCCTGCTCTTTCCATCCCTGAAATCTACCTAAATTCATTTCTGGCTAAAGGCCTGTCTCTACGGGGTCTATCTCAGCGGGAAGCCATTTTCGGACATACACAGACACGCCTCTTACCCTCCCTGATGATACTTATATGTAATGCTTCGACATGCGACATCATGTTAGTAAGGCTATAAGTTATAAACATATACTTGCAAGGGCAAAGTGCCAGCTTGGCTGTATTGGTTGCATGGCTAACTGGGTTGATGTGTTTTTCATCGGAAGGTTGTTGGTTCGAATCCCAGCACCGGCAGAGTGGCTTCACTGTTTGGCTGTTGAGCAAGGTCCTCAACCCCAGTTACTCCCGGAACTGGCTGACCGGCTTTCTCAGAAATGCATGTTGCTTTGGATAAAAGCTTCTGCTAAACAAATAAAATGTTAATGTAAATCTTACCCTTGGCTCCTCTGGCTCAGAGATCAGTCTCTCGCTGTGGTGTTGGCCTCCTTTTCAGACCGAACGGGCCCAGGAGGGGCTCTTTGGTACGTGTGACACCTCACAAACACACCGCGTCCTGCGGCCTGCTCCATGTGCCCTCACTCCCCCCCTTTCGCCTTAAACTACAGAAAGGTCACATTGTTTCTTGTGCTCTCTCCACATCCTGGATTGCTGCTTGTACCGACACAATCCCCCAAAACGTCTCTAAACGCCCACTGGTGACCAAAATACAGATTTTACTAAACCTGAACATAGCTCGATTTGCCATTCAGACTAATGTAATGGAACACTTCTTTCTCGTACCCCATCTCGCTCTCCTTGGAGACATACAGAAATATGTACGGTTAAGAGCGCGGCTGGTGGTCTGAGCACAGGGATGAGCCATTTACCTGGCGCCCCCTGAAACATTTCAGGGTGTTAAAGTCCCAGCTCAAGGGCCCAACAGAGACGTGACTATTCAGCTAAGGGTGGGACTCAAACCAGTGACCTTCTATTTAGAGACACAGAGGCCTAACCTGGTGGGCCGCACACTCTCACAAACTAACCTCTGATCATAGGCAAAGGGGTCAAGATTAAACCTAAACCATGACTGGGTTGAACCTGGGTTCTAATTACGGCCTGTAGAAAAAGCCTGATTAAAATATAGATTAATATTAAATATTAAATTCCCAAAACTGTCACCATGATTATAAAAATATCAATATGCTTTAGGCTGCACGTTGAACAACAAAACACTGCAAGAGACTGATCCAGGCTCCCCAATGTTGAGCTATTTAATCTCGTGCGATTAATCAGTTGTTGAAAAGCCATCATACACACTTCCCCTTTGTCAGTCATGAAACCAAGAAAGCTGCCCCCTGATGCACACTCTCACTGAGGTACTTTCTTTTCTGGTTTTCTACCAGATTTCTGTGGGGAGGGGATTTAACCCCCATGAGGGAATCGCTGGGTCATTGTCATGCCGACCTTCAGCAGAAACAAGCCAGGTGGCTTGGTGGGAAGGACGCGGGAAACAGGAAGTAGTGAGTTTTTTGGGGCTCTATCAGGACAATATTTGACTGAAATTGATTGAGCAGATGCTTTTATCCAAAGTGATACACAGTTGACCTTACACAACTTCTCTATGCACTGAAAATGGCAGGGGCGAGTACCGGGCCCACAGGGGCACTGGCCCCAGCTGAAAGCTAATTGGCCACCACAGTGCCCCTCCCCTGTCACTCACCGACTCAAAACATATCATTGGGTAATGATTTGGTTGGCCCCTTCGTATCAATTATGACCCCTGTCATGGCCCCACCTTAAAAAATCCTAGGATCGCCCCCGAAGCTACGGGAAGCCGAAAGAACCTTTCCAGAAGCTTCCGCTGACCTGACTTCACGCCGGAAGTGGCCGTGCTGACGCGCGCCAAACCATGGGTGTAAAAAACAGGGGATGTTACGGAGAATGTCAGCAGCTGCCATATCCCAAAAAAAAGGATGCATTCTTTTGCTAGAACCTTTGTTTTGCCTGAAAAGGACACGGCAGAGAGGTGGAACCAATGCAGCTGAATGGCAGACATCCAGAGAAGGCGGAGGAGCTCCCTTTGTACCCCATCCCAAAGCCCTGTGCCAGCTCCCATTATGGGAAATTTAATTTAACCAGCAACGCAATTAATTCAGACGTTGGGCTTATTTTCCACATGCTGCAAGTCCCCATACAAGGCCTTATTTAAATATTAATCAGGCTCCTTTCAATTAGGGCCGATTTGCCTCACAAGACTCTCCCTGGCTCCTGATTGCCGAAAAAATGGAGCTAACGCGCGGTGTTTGAGCGTAATTATCGCGATATTTTTATAATTCTGATACATCAAACGGAACCTTAATGAACCCTATAATCAGGAGGGCATGGCACCATCTGTTCAAACTGCAGAGTGGCACCATGGGAAGTTTTCACACTTATGCAAAGCTCTGGCGTTATATGGTGTGTGTGTGCGTGTGTGTGTGTTTTTCCCCTTAAAATATGACTGGAATCTATCAATTAATATTAAGCGATATTAACACAAGATTATCCACACTCTGCATTTAATTATAAGATGAATGAAGCCATCACCATCAATTTTTAAAGCCTGCTGCTACAATGAATGCAAAAGAAGTTTTTTTTTTGGATACCCCAGAGCAAGCTAGTCTGCTTGACAAATGATCTCAGCGGGGGGGAGATTTTGCTCATTAGGTATCCTGTAATCTGCAACAGAAACACACAGCGAACGCTGAAGGCGTCTCTAACACAAACACCTCCAATCACAGTAGCCCCCCCCCCCACCCGACTCCCCAAAACACGCCCAGGCTGATATCAGCTCCACATATCAGTGTTTCTGAACCCATGCCCCCAAGGACCCCACCCCCAGACTGCATATTTTTGCTTTACATTAGTTTGGTTCATTCTTGTTGTTTGAGTTGTTTTTGGCTGCCTGGTTCAGGTGTGCTGGGGGCTGAGAAGATGGTCTATGGGTCCCTGAAGACTAGGTTGAGAAACACTACCTACTACAATAAGGGTGTAGCACATCATGATCTGTAATCCAGTCATTTTTTTGATGATGTCGATCAGTATGTTTCCTACGAATAACAAAACCTTACTCCGTGGCTGTGATTTCCTCCCCCTGACGAATCGAATGCTCAGACCAAGAGGCCTCTTTCAGTTGTTACTGAAATAAATGATTAGAGGGGACTTCCTACAAAATTTCATGTATACTTTTTATTTCTCCCTTAACAAAGGAATCGATACTGAGTAGCTCAGTGTTTTCTGTCCCATTTGCTGGGATTTCAATTACAGCAAGTAGTCTGCAGTTTGATACAAGTGCTATTGAACAATATAATAAAAGTTAAGTAGGTGAGCATATTAATTGTCATATAGAAATACGGTGAATCACCAGATCAGTGACAATATGAGAGCCTTCGAAACTTTACATTAAAAACAAATCAGAAATATCTCGCGATAACATCAGTTTGAGGGGGTTGGGGTGTGATTTGATCTTCACACACAGAAATGCATAATGCATCACCGAACTTTAGCAATAATGATATTAATATCAAGCTAGCTGGCCACTGTAGCTATTTAACCGTAAATGATAATACAGATTAGCAATCATGTTGGACTATGAAGTTGGACACTCAAACTCTCCTGCCAGAAACCAACATCTAGCGTCTAAAAAGGAAACATTAGACGTACCAACAGCTTTTACAGGAAATCTTCCGGATTCCACCTATTCCTATGAAAATGATAATGCAGTCTGCAATGTTCAGCACTGACTAATCGCTCTGTGAGGGTCACGGCAGACATTTACATTTATAGCATTTAGCAGATGCCCTAAGCCAGAGCGACTTACATAAGTGCTTAAAGACTCCATTAGTGAATACTTTCTGATATTGGTTTAATAAAACTCAGGCTAAGAATACTATTTGTCTAATACTCTGCTTGGGAAATACTGTTTTTTTAAGAGTATAATACTGGAAGAGCTAATCCAAGTACTTCTGAAAAAGGTCGGTCTTTAGTCATCGTTTGAAGACACCAAATGACGCAGCATTGGGACAAATGACACTGGTCATCTTCATGCCTCCTTCCTGGGCCTGTTGTTTGGCACACTATCCCTGTTGAGAATTCGAGATACTGAACAATAGGACCTTAGGAGTTTACTGGATAGCATTTGCAGTATTGCCATGCATGCATCATACATCACTATAATGGCTGAATATCACATATGCTAAAGCTAATGTCCAATGGGGGTGGAGGACACAAGTGTGGTCTCAAATGTGGTCTACTGTGGTCACCAAAATAAACATGCCTTTTCCTAAAGCTCCCCTTTCTGAACTTCACACACACCAGCTTGACCAACGTTACTACCCTATAATCGTAACAGTGCCACAGACATAAATAGTACATGTGCATGTGATTTTATAGGTATGTTTGCATTTCCCGCACATTCTTTGATCATTCATCATAAGAAAAATGAAAATGTCTTCTGCACAAGCCCGAGCCAGCTGCAGTGTGATATATATGCCATTTTAAAAAGCCCTGTGTTCTTATTTTATTAAGTGTTACTGGAGCAGGGAAGAAAAACTGAAATCCTATTGATGTTAAATTTACAAGTAGTTGCTAGGTTACCATTTCATTTGAAAGCTTTCACTCAAGATTAGAGTGCATTATGGGTCTAGGAAGGCTTCGGCTCATGAATACAAGGTAAATATAAAAAGTGTTTTAAGTTTGACCATATTTTAAAATGTGGATTAAGTTGGACGCTTCTGGCTACAGAGGAAGGTTACTGCGCCTTTATTTCAAATGATCTTTTATTTTCCATTTGCAAAAAAAAAACATCGGAGGGCTTTGGACACGCGCGCACACACACACACACACACACACACATTCGTACTCTTCATATAGATTCATATATATGTGGGGACTGCCCATTAATTTCTATAGTCATAGTCCTAACCTTAACAAACAAACAAAATACAAAAGACTTTTGGAGTTTTTCATTTTTTGATTGCATTCACTTATTTTTTTGTAAAATTGAGTTTTCGTTGTGGGGACTAGAAAAATTTATCTGGCAACCCTGGAGCATTTCAGCCAATCACAAGCTCAGTGGTCTAACCTGTGTCACACGCTGCCCCTTTTGACTAAATAGAAAGAAACTAGCTGCAATAAAGGGTTTTGTTGCACAGAAAGTTTTCCAATGAGTCTTTCAGAGGGAAGCCTGATGGAGAGTAGCAGTTATGCGACATGTGCCTCTCATCCCAGGGACAGATACCAAACCTAATCGCATCAGCTACTGAGTCTGTGAGGGGAATAAGGTGCTTTTGGATGTTTTAACCTGGCCTCCGAGGGCCCTGCTAGCGGGAGACGTTCAGGTTCGACCCATTAAAATATCAAGTGATAAATGAAATGATGGACTGGGATGATAATGACGAGAAACCACAGAGCCTGACAGACCCAGGATAGAATTTCTGGAAATGGAAACAATTCGAAAGAGACTGACACTCAAGCCAACCATCTGGACCACTGAAACACCATGCACCAAGCAGCCAAAACATTATGACCCATGTGAAGCAAATAATGTTGATGATATCATAGAAATGGTGCATGTCAGGGTCTGGGGTATATTAGATGCTATGCTAACATATGCTACTCACAGTTAACATTACTCACTTCAATTGGGTGTGATCATAATGTTTAGGCAAATTGATGTATATGTATTTTAGGCATCTACGGAGCTCGGAATGGTTGTGCTCGATGACCCATTTTGATGGCACAGGTCTGTTTACACAATTACCGTGAGAGACTAACATGAAAGCTAATCACTGCTACGTTCCTAACACTGAGAAGATGAACACAGTACGTATCCCACAGACACTGTCCTAAGTCCCCTCCTTTCTGCAGAAAGACAAACAGCTACAGGACTTCGGTATGCAAAGTAAGAGACTCACATCATTTATGTGAGCTTTCTGTTTCCTGTTAGAAAATCGATTTGTGAATCACCAAATTAACAGACTAGACTTTTTAGGGTAACTTCACAGAAAGCCATATTGAGGACTGGTGCCTTTTTGCACTGACACACTTAGTAGAGCATTTGATCCAAGGGAACGTATAATTTAGAAAGCAGAGTCAGACAGTACCTGGAGCTATTGGGGGGAGTAAGAGCCTAACTCAGGGGCCCAATAGGGAAACTGTGCCGGGGCCCCTGGGAGGCGAACGGACGACTTTCCCGATCAAAGGTACAGACCCCACAAAACAGAGAAAATAACAGTCACAGAAAATGGTATCCATAATAAAAATCTCATCAATCTCATCACAGGGGGGGTTGGGGATTTTACTGCAAAAGTACTTAATGGAGACCAAATGTCAGACCAGCTCTACTGCAAATCTTGTTCAGGGGTCCAACGCGAAAATCCTAAAATCATTATGGCACACCTGCTACCAAAAACTCCCCAATCGTGCTGCTGGCCACTTCCCCTCCAGCAGGAGCTGTGACATTAATCTTTCAGCTCCAGCTTTGTTTCCGCGCTTTGTTTTCCTTTCATTATGTTGAGTATGGCGACCCGGAGAAAAAAGGAAAAAAAAAAACGCAAAACAGCTTGAAAAATGACCCCTCGCTTCATCCAGCTGCCGCTTGTAATGACACAGTCCTGCAGAATGGACCTCACTTTCCGGCTCCTGAAATATTCAGCACCCCTCTTACGGGGCGCTGAAACTCGAGAGTGATTCGCCCCAGTGCTTGTACAACCAAGTCAAAGTTAATTTTTTTCTCTTTGTGTCTGTGTTCCATTATTCTTCAGGTTGCGTAAGAAGGATAATAATAATAACAATGCCATCCGGGTGTGATATTTCCAGCACCCCACCTCCTAGTGCATCTGCTCCTTCTCTAGCCTCAGAGGCTGTCAGCCTTTTGCATTTGGGGGCAGAACCCCACCTCTTCTGGGGCTGATGTGCGGCTCCGTGAGCTAGGCTGCTACATGCCTGCGATCAGATGGTTGCCAGTTTGAATCTCACACTTGGCAGAGCCGCTACATCTCTGTTGGGTTCTTAAGCAAGGTCCTCAACCCCCTTAAAAGGCTCCAGGGGGAATAAATGGCTGACCCAGCGCTCAGACCCTATGCTTCACTCTCACCTCGGTATGTGTGTATGTCTTTAAAAGGAGAGCATGATGGGATATGCGGAAGAACGGACACACTCCAGTGTAGCGGATCAAAGGGCAAATAAAGCTTGATCTCTTTCGAAGGGTCGACAGCTCAAGTCGGACAGTCATTTTAAATGTCGGCCGGGACCCACGAATCCACATAATTGTAATAATTTTGTCTTTCAGACAGCAGTTGGGGGTAGGTGGGCTACACGAGATGATTCCTGGCTGCAGAAATATGAAAAATATGGTAAAAAATAAACTGAAATGCAGAGAGAGGAGCGCAGAAAAGCCAGTGTGCTGCGGGGAGGAAGCAGTCATGTTCCTTCTGCTGCCTTTGCCAGAAATGCAGTCTGTCAGGCTCACTCCATTTGATGTTAATGGTATATTATTATATCTGAATACACGCTGGGGACACTCTGGGAGAACAGATCAAATGAACTGTGTACACACAGTCCCCCACTAAATGTTTCAGATTCAGTAGTCTCCTTTTTTTTTAAAGAAAAACAAAGGCTGCAGTATAAATAAAGTAAAATAAAAAGCCATTTTAATGGTAATTTAGATCAAGTTACATGCCTAGTATTCCGGAGAGGGGCCCCTGCAAAGGGACTGACTCACTAGCTAAAGCGAAGCACACTGCTTTGTAATTATTTCCCCTACAAACCTCCCTTTATGGCTCGGCCATATTTAACATGGACTAAAAGCAAACGAGCGCAGCTATATAACGTCGCCCGAAATTAAAAGCGTGACTCAAAATTGATGCCGGACATAATGAGGAAGTTTAAAGAATAAATTTTATTGAGAGTCGCCATCGGACTATGACGAAGATATACAGTGTTCAGTTTAACATCTGGAATTCGACATAACAAAACCGCACAATCCAAAAATACCAAGTTCACAATTATGTGAAGTACTGTGCAAACGTCTTAGCCAGTCAAAAAAAAATGTTTAAAGCGATTTTTCTGGTGTGTAAGTGTTTAGTAAGTGTTGCATAGAAAAAAGTACAATTTAACATTATAATATATGCAAATAATCAGGAATACGAGTATAAAAATTTCCTCTGTTCTCCAAAAAGTTGGATGGCCAGATTAACAGCGCTTCGGTCCCCAAACCTCTCTTCAGGGGCACCCCAGCCAGTGCACGTATCCATCAAATTTCACTACCAGCTATTGTAGTCAACAGTTATTGGTTAGTCAAACAGGCTAAGTTAGTGGTCACCA
>JAODKM010000075.1:14674197-14687924 GCA_026780845.1 Petrocephalus sullivani
AGTTCACAATTATGTGAAGTACTGTGCAAACGTCTTAGCCAGTCAAAAAAAAATGTTTAAAGCGATTTTTCTGGTGTTTAAGTGTTTAGTAAGTGTTGCATAAAAAAAAGTACAATTTAACATTATAATATATGCAAATAATCAGGAATACGAGTATAAAAATTTCCTCTGTTCCCCAAAAAGTTGGATGGCCAGATTAACAGCGCTTCGGTCCCCAAACCTCTCTTCAGGGGCACCCCAGCCAGTGCACATATCCATCAAATTTCACTACCAGCTATTGTAGTCAACAGTTATTGGTTAGTCAAACAGGCTAAGTTAGTGGTCACCAAAAACACAGGGCATATTGGATGGTTGTTGGAAATGCTGGGGTGATTATGCGAGAGGTTTTGAAATAGCTAAGCTGATACATTTTGAGAGACCGGGGGGGAAAAAATCACAGCTTTGCCCTGACATAAAGATGATGTCAGCAGTCTCCTCTGGCTGCCTGTGACTTCCGCACAGTACTCTATATCTATGATGCAGTGTCTGTTATGAAAAGTGATTTATGCCGATCAGCCATAAGATTAAAACCTGTTACTGTGCAGGTCCCACTCGTGCCGTCAAAACAGCTCTGGCTCCTGGAGCCATGGACTCCACAAGACCTCTGAGGGTGTCCTGTGGTATCTGGCACCAAGATGTTAGCAGCAGGTCTGTTAAATCCTGTAAGTTGCAAGGTGGGGCCCTCACAGATTGGATTTGCTTGCCCAGTACATCCCAGAGATGCTTGACTGGATTGAGATCAGAGGAATTTGAGGCCAAGTCAACAACTTGAACTCATACATCCCTGAACCGTTTTTGCAAAGTGGCAGGGCGCAGCGTATTGCTGAAACAGGACACTGCCAACAAGGAATACCGTTACCATGAAGGGGTGTGCTTGGTCTGCATTAATGTTCAGTTAGGTGGCAGATGTCAAACTAACATCCCCATGAAGGCCAGAACCCAGAGTTTCCCTGCTGAATGCCGTCCAGAGCATCACACTGCCTCTACTGGCCTGCCTTCTTCACATAGAGCGTCCTGGTGCCGTCTCTTAGCCATGCACATGACAACGGCCGTCCATATGATGTAACAGGAGACGTGACTCATCAGACCAGGCCACCGTCTTCCACTGCTTCAGGGTGCATTTCTGATGCTCACATACCCATTGTAGATGTTTCTGGCGGTGCACAGGGGTCCCCATGGGCACTCTGACCGCTCTGCAGCTACGCAGCCCTATACGCAGCAGTCTGCAATGCACTGTGTGTTCTGACACCTCTCTATCAGACAGCATTCATTTTTTCAGCGATTTGTTACAGCAGCTTTTGTGAGCCTTGGGTGCCCATGACCTCATCACCATTTGACAGGTTGCCCTTCCTCAGACCACTTTTGGTAAGGCCTGACCACTGCATATTGGGAACACCCCACAAGACCTGCTGACTTGGAGATTCTCTGACCCCGTCGTCTAGCTATCGCAATCCGCCTCTTGTCAGAGTCTCTCACATTCTTATACTTGCCCATTTTCCTCCTTCCAACACATCAATTTAAAGAACCAACTGTTCACTTGCCTGAAACATAACTGCCCCCATGACAGGTGCCATTTTAATGAGATAATCAATGTTATTCGCTTCACCGGTCAATGGTTTTAATGTCATGGCTGATCAGTGTATATCTTAAGTTCTTTTTATTCCTGCTAGACAAAACTAAAAAAAAAAACTGGCCTCAGACTTTCATACTGGAAATTCAGTAATAGTGCGCTCGTGTTCAGACTGAGTTCACACACCCCTTTAGCCTGTGAATAAAAACAGCACAAATGCTAAGCTTCCCGTCTGACAGCATTCACTTAATTAACACGCAGGCCGGCTGTTGGTACAGAGCCTTCATCAAGCTAATTTCACCCACCGAAAGACCTGCCCCTTTGTATCGCACCACAGTGAACCCTTATGGCTTTTAACCTGTATTTGCTCACAATAACCACGTATCATATTTAACCGACAATTACATCAGAGCAGCGCAAAACAAACAGCATTTATTGCGACACAGGGCCCAAGGGCGAGTCCCTTTTGTTTGCCTTGTTTGCAGATAATGGTGCCCCTGCAGCTGTCCCTGGTTTGCACCCCGTATTTATACCTCTGCAGTTGTTTAGCCTCCTGTTTGCTCGGAGCAAAGTGTACAAACACCAAGGGATCCATTACTGCTGACTGATCTGGAATCTGCTCGCGCGTAATGTTCTATCAGCCTCACGTTGGGCAGTAAGACCGCCTGAGTAGCTTATAGAATATCAAATCTTAAACAAATCAGACATTAAAACCCGTAATAGAATTTTACTTATGCAAAGATTTAGTGGCTTTATACTAAGTTAAGTCCACTCTTACATTCACCCAACCATTTTCAAACCACTTATTTTGGTCTGGGTCACTAAGCTTCAGTTAAAGGGAGTCCTAAATAATAATCCATCCATTTTCTATGTCGGCGTGTGTTATGCAGGTTGCGGGGGTCTGGAGCCTATCTCAGAAGCAAGACAGGGAATAACCCAGGACAGGGCACCAACCCACCACATTAATATATTTTGATAATAATGATAATAATTTTGATTTTTTTTCCTTTTATGTTATAAATATGTAATAAATTCACAATTAACACGTTTACTTGGAAAAAAAAAACTCGGTTAACAGGAACTTATCAACAACACTATCTGTCCGTGATGGATTATGGAGCACGTCCAAAGTCCATGGCTTATTTTTTACTTATTGTGAAAGCTTTAAAAAACACCAGATTTTGGACTGATAGTATGCAGGGTGACAAAAAAGAGAAACGCATCAAGAAATGAAGAAATGAAGCAAATCTCGAGTAAACAATAATGTTCAGGGTAGATGTGGTTTTCCTTCCTGAAATAACAATCGCGCACCCAGCAGGCAGGGCACGTTCTGCGGGCGGGGCATTTAGCGGCCGATTCATGGGTGAAGGCTGTAAAACCGTTTATTACCTCTGCTGCATATCAGATAAGAGCTGCGAAGAGAAACTTCGTAATAACCGGCTTATGATGTTCATTCCCGATGCAATCAAACGCTCGAACATCACAAAAACATTTTTATGACAAAAAAAAAAAATTGTCGTGCTGTCCTATCTGTGATCTCTCCTGCAGATCTAGGTGCCTCCATGTGGGTTCAACACAATTACGTGTCAGGTTTTTACTTTTAGCCAATCATTAGTAAAAGTTTTTTTTTCAGTGCCACAAATGAATCAGATTCACATGAAAAACCTCTTGAAGGAGCCACCTCATCTATCAGGTGTGCTGTTGCGTGGTCCCTCACCGTAAACTTGACACAATCAGAAGGAGCTGGAAACTACCAGAACTGGTAGGTGTCACTTCGCCACTTCGCTACTAGCTAAAGGGATGAGTCGCAGGCTATTTATTAAGCCAAATCCTGCAGAAGCGGTGGTGTCAGAGAGATGGGGAGGGTGTGTGTGTGTACCTGTGATAGGAAGGTTGCTGGTTCAAATCCCAAGACTGCTAGAGCGATGTTCCCATTGTGCCCTTCAGCATGGCCTTTGACCACTCCAGCTGTTCCAGTAACTTTGCTCTCTGATCCTCACTCATACATCACTTTGGACAAAAGTATATAAATAAGTAAGCTCTCCAATGAAAGTGTCTGCAGACCTTCTGAAGCAGGATTCAGCCCACTTATGCTTCTCAAACATTCGCAAACAGACACGACAGATGCATTAAATTCCTGCTTACTTGAAGACACACTGTTGTATAATCAATGACAGGAATATGTGGGAAGTATACTGTTAGCCCAACTATATACCAAATAAATTACCTCCTACCTTCTTAAAAGACCTTTATGTGAAAATAATTTCAATATGTTTGTACTGAGATTAAACCAAACAATTAAGGCATGTTGAATTCCCTATGCCATCTGTTTGGATGTGTCTGTGTTTCTGAAACCGAGATTAATCAGACAGTCATGTTTGGATCATCGCTGTAAGAGCATAGCATACTGAGATGCCTTGACTGTGTCCCAATCACAAACTCCGGGCCAGCTTATGTAAAGTATCGGAGAGGGGGAACCGTCTCGTCCCACAAGCCAAAATGGCAGAAACACATGTACAGATTTTATGATGATTATGCTGAGCTACTTAATGAGTCGATCTTTGGCTCCAATTCTACCAGACAAGATGAGCTGACAGGCAAAGACAGAGAGCTAGCTATGTAGTGGATATAATCTTGTTCTAGATCAGCCAGGGCTGCGGTCATATGCCAGATTTTAATTTATCGAGCTAACAAAAGCAGCTGTTGTCAGAATCTTTCCGCCATAAGGTACAGATATCCCTGTCCTTAATAAGCATATGGCGTATAAGAGTCTGAGTACACTCATTGCCAGGTAGGGAAGGACTTTGAAAGAGCTGATTCTCTGCGATGGGAATCCACAGCGATTTCACGAGGCTGCTGTTTCTTTAGGTGTCACGCCAGCTCGACCTGTCCGGCTGTCGCCTTTCTCGGTAGCTACGCCACTGAGAACGGCGGAGAAGCGCGATGACAATAAGGCCAACCCATGCATTCACGAAGCATTGAAGTCAACTGTGTAAAAAATAAGCTCAAGAGACCCACACGGCCAAAACCGCACGACGAGTCAAGGTGGCTTCCATTTTTTTCGGCTTATCTTTCTCATGTAGCTGAAATAATATGGCCTCTAAAACACGTTTGTCAGCAAACGTCGGAAAAATCTTAACAGTATTTATAGTGTCTGTAGGGTAGTCGGTCTCAAGCCGGACTTTGTCTCACAGCTGTGCGACGTTGAGTGATGTGTTAAATCGACGAGACACTAGAAAGTCTCACAAGAGATGTGTGTAAGTCCGGCCGTACTTATAAAATGCCTAGGCGGGGAAGGAGTTTGTGATTCTCAGCAACTAACAGCCTGCAAAGGACTGTGAATCCCCATTGCCTTAAAGCATCCTATTTTTAGCCAGTAGATAGTGTGATGGCTAACCACCTTGACCCGAGAGAGCAAAGGGGGTCCAGTTGCGCTCTCAGGAGGACCTCTGGTCTTTTATCTTTAAGAGAGTTAGTTAGACTGGATTGCTGCAGTAAGACCCGACTAAATATTTTAACATGCATGCAAGGACACCTGCCTTGGCCACCTTGCCCAGTGCATCCTGGGATCGGTGCCAAGGTCCCCGGAATCCTGTACTGGATAAATAATGTACCGGTGGATGAAGAACTTGTATCTTATCTCGCTGGATAAGATGGTGTTTAAGTCGGCAAAATGCTGAGAGGATGATTCATTGGCACTAAAAAATTTTCTCAAAATAAGTACCCACCCCCATATTCAAATAAGTAATTTCAGGCTTTCAAATACATATGTATAATATGTTTAATAACTTAGTTACCAAGCTGATGTTTCTGGTGAATTTTCTCTAAAAGTACCCTTTTGCAGGGTGAGCATGTTTTGGTAAAATTGGCACGCAGCTACCTGATGTAACTAACGCAACGACAGTCAAATTAATTAGCTGGAGCAGGAGTGTAACAAGTGTGTACATCGAGAGTTGTCACACCGTCGAGACGGCTACAAGATGGCGTTTTTCCAGCTGTTTCCGTATTGAGATGTTCAATACTGGTCTCATGTAAAGTGTGACATCCCAATAACACAAAGTCCATGTGTGTCAGGGTGGCCCAGACAGTGACGTGCTGTATGTAGTAATGTCCTGAAGTGCATGCAAAAAGGCCAGAAAGAGCAGGTCCAGAGCCTGAGAGAGTGTCACCTGATACATGAGCAAATCCACCATCTCGAACAGGCGCCCGGGTGAAGAGCAGTCTCCTCCGCCAGGAAATGGTGATGATGCACGAAAAATGGCTTTTCTTACCACTAAGTGGAATTTGACCAAACCCAGATTTATACGAAATCATAATATAAAATATCTTTACTGTGTGTGGATGTGTAACCTCACCATTTGTTTTCTTAATGGACATTAACGTTTATATAAAGTAAATAAAGTGTTCGCAAAAACAAACAGCCAGTACTGAAACCTCCTGCAAAATCATCTGAATCACCCACTTGAACATTTACTTGGCATTTCAACCACGTCCCTCTAATTAATTCAATTAAAACCCTGTAAAATTCTGGAGTCACTGGCCGGACCAATTGTTTGGGTTTAAAATGCACTAATTACTTCAAATGCTGAGCATAAAGGTCATCCCAATTACGCCGTTTCCCCAAATTCTTCGAGACGTTTCGGTGAATTCCACACATGCAAGGTTTCCGAAGATCACGGACTGACCTGCCATTCTTGACAGTGTTATTTCTGACTGATGATCACCTCTGACCCTCCAGCCATTGGGCTGAAATACTAACTCCTCCTAGTGACTCAGAGATCAACAGCTAGCATATCTTATTGGCTACAGACGACTGGAAAGTAAGGAACAACGCATACAGCGTTCAGCACTTCACAACAGATCTTTCAATTTGACTTTGTTTTGACTTGTGAGACGCTGACCGGGAGCTGAAGAACTGAAGCGAAACTAAAAGCATTGTTCTGTACCCTTAAAGGTATTCTTATGTGTTAGATGATTTGATGAATCACATTGGAGCAAATCCCAGTTACTCTGTGACTCATGGCAAACAGAATTCCATCTGGATTGTGCTTGAAACTGTTTGTCCTGCTTAAATTGACTCGGCATCACTCGTCAGTGGTGGTGTAATATTTAGGGATGCGACCTAGTAATTTACAGGTTGCATGTTCGAGTCCCTGACCCACAAGTACTACTGAGGTACCATGAGCAAGGTACCACCCCAACCACCACTGAAATAGCTGCCCACTGCTGTGCCACAATGTCGCATGGGTTAAATACAGAGGACACATTTCGTTGTTGTTTTCAGTGTGATGTGGTGCGTCAGCAATGACCATTAATCACCTCTCATTAGTGTAGGTGTAGGAAATAGCATAAAATCTGAGAAAAAAATATGCAGTTTCAGGGTGTGCAAATCATTTATGAAACTCTTAATCTGTCGTTAAGTCTTACTGACAGGACATCTGGGATATCAGTATGGGGTTGTATAAATACTCAGGAGGGAGATCTGGGAGTTTCTTATGGATATAAACACATGGCATGATGACAGGGTCACCTTTTCGAACCTGGCCCAGAGTCACAGGACCACCCTAGCCTGCCATTTTCATATAATTAAACACATCTCTGGCTAAGACACATGCCACACATCTCACATATCGCCTTGGCGGCATGAAAACAAACTGAAAGACATGGTTTCCTGTCTCATTTTAAAGTGCACTTAGGGTCAAAATGTATTCAAAGAAATGTGTTCAATAAAGTCCAATAAGCCGCGATGTCTTGAAGACCTGTCAGCTGGGATGCTGATTCCTTTATCCAACAGAGTACTTTCATCCAAGAACCTGAAAGTATAATTTCAGTATCAAAGCACATACACCATACAAGTCGTGTAGATTGCAAAATGCTTTAGGAGGCTCTTGTCTTAGCTTCCCCTCGCTTGTGGAAGGGTAAAATAATAAATAACTGCTGCATGACTGATAGTAGATCCTGGAACGCCACAGGAAGACAAAACAAGATGTCAGTGAGAGAATAACATTTCACCCGTCGAGGATTATTTTAATGAAAACAAAGGCCGTGCATTTCTCAGAGAAACTGCCGCCGAATCGGAAACAGAGCTGCCCGTTTCCGATTGAAGGATCGCCTCAAAAAGATGTCGAAGTAGAAAAACTGCTGACAGCTTGATGTAATCACTATTAGAGGTTTTTTCCACCGCAGACTTAGATTTCTGCCAGTGGGGAAAAACCCACTAAATTCTCATCTATCCTTTGAAGGGGAAATCTAGCCAAAAAATCATTGTTAACTGTTACTATGGCAAGAATTGACACCAATTATCACTTTCCTCTGTATAAAACACCGCACTCTACCATCTCAGATGATGATAGACCATTATACACCATAGGTTTGTCGGCACTACAATCATTGTTCTTTTTCAATAATTAGACTCAAAGTCACCCTCATGGTGGATTACTAATAAATAAAGAAAGCAAAAGCCATCTACGTTTGGACTTGATTGTTAATTCCATGCTATTTTTAAGTAATAAAATGAGCATTTTTATATTTTGTTTCGTGGGTTGAGAGGGGCACCTAATTATGACCAGTTACCACTTGGCAGTTATTTAATGTTGAGTAATGTTATCTTTTCATGGTGCTAAATAATTCATGAGAAACCAGCGATTATACAACTTGCCCCCGAACCGTAAATCGCAGGACATGTTAATTGACAAGCAGGCACGGATTAGTGGTTTCTGCTGTCAGCAGCAAGAAAAGCCAAGGGCCAACCCTTGGTCCCTTGCGAATGTGATGCGATTTTCATTTGGGTGGGTATGCACTGCAACGATGAAAACATGATAACCAGCTGGGGCAGAATTCCCCATACTTAGCCGGGCTTAAGTCACATGACAGCTGTCCTGAAATGGATCCTTTTAAAACGTCAACATTTCGCTACACGGCCACTCCTTACAAAATACGGAAATAGCAAGCAGCTATACAGAGGCCTAAACCTTCCTCGCATTTGACAACTCCCTCGGCACAGGAAAATGTTTGCTTTAAAAAAGCCTGCTCCGTGACTGCTATCATTCTTAACCCTCTGTAACGAAACCTGCCCAGTGCCCGGACAATGATATGATTCAGTATCCATCTAATGCTGATTAACAACCAGGCCTGATTCTGCCCCCCAAAACAAAAAATGGCAAATGTGTCCAAACTCCACCTCAGTAAGTAAGCACGTACATCTTAGGCCAATATAACAGAAAACACGGCCCATGTTAAATAAGAATAAATAAAATTATTTGCTTACACTCTGCAACTGTTTGGAAATTAAACTAATTAAACTACTACTAAACTACTAAAACTGCTCGCTTGCTTCTTCAGTCAATTGAATTAGATATTAACATGTTAAGTGAATACTAACTGAATACATACTAATAATACTATGTGAATAGCAGTTATTTAATGTATGTATTTAGCAGATTCTTTTCTCCAACATAATATAAAATTGAGAAATCAGGATCAGACAGTCTCTGGAGCAATAGGAGTTAAGAGAACTCAGGAGCTCAATGGGGATTGGTCACTCTGCTGGCGCTGGGATTTGACCTGGTGACCTTGAGATCAGAGGCACAGAGTGCTAAGCCACAAAGCCACACAAAGTTTAAATGTGTCCCTCAATATGGCAGATGAGTTACCAAGACGTTATGGTAACCTAATTCTATTTACATTCCTGGCCTTTAAGCAATTTAGTGGGTGGTGTGCGCTAGCCCCACGCTGCCCTCTCAGCAAGAAGGTTTCCAGGGTGACAGTGTACAGTTATGGGATGCTGTTAACTTTCCAAAGTACACTCTAGGGCACTCTGCTGTATGGATCGGAGGTGACAGGGTTCTGTTTCTACAGTGCACTGCATAGCTGGACTACATTTAGGACGCTAAAAGCCTTTTAGAGCACTTTTGCACTGCACAAGGTACCGTGCTTTTGAATCTTCAAGAACGTACCAAGAGTACGGCATTTTTCCCACTGGCATAAAAACTGGCAATGAATGGTATCACAATGCAAGGTGGGGTACTTTGTACTGAATTTGAAAAATAGCTTTAGTATCTTACAGGGCTAGACGATGTGTAACAATAATATCAACATTGCATGTTATGAACATGCAAGTATTACATCACTGGTCAGCTAGATCAGGCTTTTTCATACCTTTATACTGTATGGGCATTTTAGTGCTTTAAGTTTCGCTTAGATTTTTACTATAGTAGGAAAAAGATCTTAGTAAGCGTTGCAATTTTAATGATTATTCCTTTTCAAGAGTATCTAGTATATGTTTAAACATCAGTTTAAAGTTTACTAGAAGCAAAATTATTTAATTCTATTTTTCTTTTATTTGTGATGTATATTTTCATTCTGATACTTAATAATTTGCTTGCGGTTTTCAAAATTTCTAGTACTTTTGGCACAAATTTAACTCATACTGACATATCAAAAAAGTACCCCATCTGCTTCTGCGCCGGAACTCGACCAGAAGTCGGAAAAGGGAAAGGTGTGGAGCGGGGTGGCGGGGGGGCATTGGAAAACAAGGTTGTTACGATATTGAAAACTGCTAAGAAAAGTGGCTGTTTTTACTCAAAGCAAACGGTGTCGGACAACCTTCTGCAAAGAAGTTAGGCTAAGTTATGGTGAGGCAAGGTCATCTGACATCGCCAAGGACTTCCACATCATTCCTGGATGGAATCCTTATTGTTTGATTCAGTATTATTCCCTGATTATGTTGTGTTAGCGTGCCACACACATGCCTCTTTTGGCTTCATAATCAATAAACCCACGACTACTAAGTGGACAAAAGCCTCTATTATCAGATATGACATCAGTCGGACCTTGGAGCAACCGACTGATCGGGACAACCATGAAGCTCGGTGTGGCCCCGTGACCTGAGTATTATCCCGTTAACTTTAATAATTTCAAGCCTCCGAATTCCATTGAGATGGCCATGTTGTGCAGAGGTCATTAGCCTGAAATAAATCATTAGTTTTAGTTAGCACTCCGTAGTAAACATTTTGTTTTTGCAGATTAATGGCAGGCAATCAAACAACCCCTCTTTGTTAATTGTTCAAAGGTAGTTTCTCCGCGTCGCCAGTCCAGACCGGCAAAGCCAAATTAGTTCGAAGAATCGGCTTTTTACTGTTGGCAACACACACTGTCTCATCTTTTCTGCAGAATTTAAGCTTAAAAAAACTAGATGTACAGGATTCTTGAGCGTTAAATATAAACTATTTGATTAAGGTGTGCATCTGTCGAATTTCCTTTTAGCTTTATATATGCCCCCGTGCCTGTCATTTAAGCCAGTCATGGTGTAACTACTGTAACAAATTAATGAGATATAGATAAAAGCTAAAGCTGGTGTGGCCTTTCCTATTACTGAATTTAACGTGTAATTAAGTTGCATAAATGGAATCATATGTCTACCAAAGACTGAAAACACACAAGGCAATATATTAATTTTTTACTTGATAACATGAATAACCTGGGCAGTATAATTTATATTTAAAAGTAAACAGACATGAGCGTTCCTGACAAGACGTTGCGCAGTAACAGTGAAGTGAATTACATTTTAATTAATGCAAGATGCCCTTCCTTACAATCAGGTTAGGGTTAGAGGCGACAACTGCGGACCAAAAAAAACGAATATTGCCAAGGCTTTCAGCTATCAAAACTGGAGATTAAAACCAGTACACGAAACAGGCTACTCTGATTTATTGAATGAAAGCGCCGTTTTTTATGACAATGGACGACTGATAATATCCACGCTTCCAGTTTACCGCTGACTCACAGGAACATCAGATTAAAGCAATCACCTACTTATCTGAAAGCATCTCTTTTCCCAGCTGTAAGAGTGATAACATAAACCAATTTCTTATAAATAACAGTACTGAGCTATTGCTGATAAAATGAACAGCTTGTATCTCCCAATTACCTCGTACCGAATGGGGGTCAGATACAAATGAAACAAGTAAAGTCGCAAAATGTCATGGGCGTACTTTCGGCTAGTGATGTCTAACGCTGCAGCGGATCATTGAATAATCTGACTCAACCACCTACATCTTCAGTGAAATGATCCCTTTAGACGATTAGCTAAATGTTTGCGGTCTGTATCTCTGTCATGTTTCCTTTAAAACATATCTATTGTTCTGATCACCTTGCTTCTGTAAATCTTTCGGGAAACTCGCGGCAGTCGGGCGTTTAAAAGGGAGACATTTGTACCGAGAACTGTTTAAGCGGCATATTTTAACCAATATGGAGTAAAGTTCAAAACCAAGAATGATGCATTATGGGAATACGGCACAGAGGTCCTACATCTTGGTTTATTTCTAAATATAATATGGTGCTAAAGAAGTTTTTAACTGTATGAAAACTTTTTCTTGATAAAGTAAAGCCTGATAAAGGCAATCTCAATTTAAAGTACTAAGTAGCGTTGGGTTCATTGAAAATGAAATTGTAAGAAATATAAAATGCAAAAATATCAATGCATATGATTAGTTTTTTCACACTGGCTTATTTGCCTAAAACATAACGGCCCCCTCCCTCCTGATAACACGTTGGCTCGGAAAAGTTGTGGTTCCCATGGAAACGTGAAGAGGTGAAGCCAGGAGACAGCTTGGAGTTTTAAAAGCGGCCCTTTGCGTGTCGGTCCTTTGGCTGTATTGACCAGCTTAAAACAGGGAGAAGGGATAGCAGTTTGGACAAGTCCCCACCCTGAAACAGTATAAGCTTATTAGTGGTATTCCTTTAACTAAAATGCAGAATATTCTCTACAGTAAAACAAATACATTATAATACAAGATATTACTGAAGGATAAGTCCCCAAGAACGGTGTGAGAATTTTACAGCTTGGAATAATTATAATCAAATAATAAGACAGACAACGAAATTTTAATTTTATCTTTAATATATACTTAATATACTTTATATATATACTTATACTCGTATACTTAAGTCAAAGTACGAAGGCAGGAAAATAGTTCTGGACGTGATTTGTTTCTGCAGAACCTCAAAATGCACAACAACAATAACAAACTGCTGTTGTGTCAAATTCACAAATTGTGGTTTTACTTAGCAGATGTTTAAATTGGTGACTGGCAACCTATAAAATAATAATAATAATAATAATAAAAATCTGTCAGTATGTTATCATTAAGCACTTAATAAATGTGTGCGTTTTACTTGCTACAGGTGATGCTTGGTAAGTTATCTGTTTACTTACCATAAGCATTACTAACTACACTTAGAACACTAACTATAAGTATACCATGAGTAGTACTAAATGGTTAAACGGAACTTCCATAACATGCATACTTCAGCAGAAGGCCACAATGGATGCCCTGCTTTTTTATTTTAACGTAAGGATTAGCTTTTGCAAGCAGACACAAGTATATTATAATCTAGGTCAGCATCTTCACAGTCCGTCTGTGACCCGTCTTGGGAAACTAGCGTAAGAAGAGCGAAGGATCACAACCCTGGGGTAATGTCACCCCGTTAGTACCCTCCTGAGTACCGGCCTCGGGGCTATGATCCAGTGCCGAGATGTGCTGGCCACATATCGGGGCAGCATCCCCACCCCCCACCCCTCTCTCTCTCTGTCTCTCTCCCTGTTTTCACAGGAGTCTTATCAACCCAGTATCTCACCGTTATGACCTACAAACTATGAAAACCCAGCAGGGGCCGTGACAGAGCCACCTTACAGAGACTGAGTGAGTAACGGGAGCCGATCGGCGCCCCATGAAACACCCATGACAGTAGGAACCTGAATTATTACAAGCAGCACGGAAGGATATTTAACTCGTATTTCACCAGAAAGTGGATTCAGTAGTTAAAAGCTGAACAGTTACTCGTGAATCTTCCGATTAATCTGATTCATGGTGAATTAATCGGGATGTTTTGACCAAAACTGGCCTTGATAGGAAAAAAATCTGTTTATAAATAAGTCACATTACTTCAAATGAAAAGGAACATGCGTTTAAGAGTGGAGGCAAGCCGTCAAACAGCGTTTTCTGAGACACGCATCAATACTGGATGTAGATATAGACAAACGTAACAGAAATTACTGCGAAGAAACAGCAAACTGGCTAAGCGCGTGTGTGTGTGCGTGTGTGTGTGTGTGTGTGTG
>JAODKM010000075.1:14714369-14733985 GCA_026780845.1 Petrocephalus sullivani
CACAGGGCATGAGGCAGGGGACACCCTGGACGGGATGCCAGTCCATCACAGGGCATGAGGCAGGGGACACCCTGGACGGGATGCCAGTACATCCCATTTTGTCTGTTAAAAGTCAAAAACACTACTGCTATGGGCAATGTACAGGATTCACAGACGAATGAGTCACTGAACACTGCAGCTGAAATATGGGCAAGAGAATTGTTTTTGCAGCAATACCTAGTTTGTGCTGATCTCTGGAAGATGAAAGATGGTCGGGAGCCAACGAGGCAGCTGTCATCATGTGCTGATGTTACTCACACTGAGAAGGAGAGCCAAAGCATTTAAGAATGAGAAAAGTCACTGTGGAGCTTTTTTGAGTCTAGTCACATTGCTTCGTTATATGAACTCATTTATCAGACTTTCATCGAAAACGACTTACAGTGGTGGGATGGTTTACAATTTCTGCATGCTCTGAGGGATCTGAACCTACAACCTTCACATTGTTGGTGTGGTGTTTTGTACAGGTCCAAAACCAGCCATAAAAACCCTTTCCCCTGCTGAAAAGAGAACCCAAATCTTCAACAGAGGCTCAGCTGGTCTTGAACCTTGTCCAAACTATATCACCACAGATTGCTGGACGTGTGAGAAGTACGGCAACTGTATCTCTTGCTTTGTCTATCGCCTGATTACCACATGATACCGGGAGCGAGGAAATCTACCAGCACTATTCCTTAGCGTCACAACAGTCTATCCCGATTCTTTTAGTAGTTAAAGGAGAACTTAGCTAGGTGGCTGACTGGGTCACTACAGTCACTACACTAAATGTAAAATAAACACATTCCTTATCTAGTAGATGGTGAAGCAGCTCATTCAGCTAACCAGCTAGCTAGCTACCTGGCTTAGGGACCTGGTTCATGGTCTGTACTTTCACTAACAGACTGTCGCATCTGCGACTGGTTTCATTTTCTGCGTAAGCGACTCTCGGTAGCGGAACTGAAACGGCTTCCCGGAGACATGGGCTTGGCGTTTATTTATCGGAGGTGTTTCCCTTTTTGTATTTGAAGTGAAGCTTTATTTAACGTTTGTACAAGTACAGGGACATTATAATGTGTGTTTTTTATTACATACCCCATTTTGCTCTTCATTTTTTGTAAGAGAGACACATAAAGAGGTGAAAGTGAAGTTCCTGGTCTGAGCATAGGGTCAGGCATTTATCCGGCTTCCCTGGAGAGGGTTAAGGGCCTTGCTGAAAGACTGAAACCTTCCAATCCCCCCCGGCCCCCACCCCATGAGAAAAGGCTCATTCCGCAACCACAGGCAGCCTGACCACCTACCTTACACTTGTGAGGTTTCATCTCCTTGTTATCCACAAAGTAGCTGGCTATCCCCCAATCACAAAACTTTCCCTGAATCATGTGACTCTTCCATTCTCAAAATATGTCCCCCAATTGCGTTGTACACGGTCAACTTTATTCTGAGCATTAATTAAACCTTGCCCCCCCCCCCCCCCTCCCTCCTGCATATTTGAATGCTAAATGAAGTAAGGGCTGTCATATTCCAATCTGCTTAAAGAAACAGGCTCCCAAAATCCCATGCGGGGCAATTAAGCTAGGAAGGGGGGGGGGGGGCGTTAAGCTTAATTCCTTTTATCACCAACGGCAGACGTGTCGCACATTATGTTCACGAGTGAATAAGTGCAATTTAACGTTATTGTGCGGGAGGAGATTGTTTGCCCCGTCTCTCGCCCAAAACAAATACTAACTTCTCAGAAAACATGCAAGAAAGTAAAACACACAGAAAAAAAGTCCAACCGCAAACCTGCATGCAAGCAAATGTCGTGCGACAAATGTGAAATGAATGTTACTGGGGGGAAAAGTGTCATTATGAAGAAGCACTGTTATGAAAAATGCTTTGTGCAAAATTGCTGCTAATTAAATTCAACAAAAAAGGCTTATCATGACAAAACAGACATGTGATAATTACAGTTACTCATTTCTATTGAAATCGCTGAATGGAAACAAAAAAAGATGTTATTGAAAGTGTCTGCTTTGTGCGGGAACTGAAATGCTAGTTGACAATAGACAGTGAACACAGTTTCCTTTTAAAATCCATTTTAATTCTTGCCGCAGATGTTTATTGCTGGTCATTTGGCAGGGTTTTTTATATATGATGCGTCTTACATAATTTTGGTTTTACACTGTTTACCCATTTAGATAACATGAATACTGCCGTTTCTGAACTGGTGGGTCACGACCCAAAAGTGCATTATGAGACCATTTTCAGTTTGGTTGTGGTGTTTAAAGAAAATCATATTTTTTTCTAATGTTGATCCTTATTTTTTGTTTGATATAAGTTCTTAAAGTGCATGAAACCAAAACTTGATCTTGACAAAGAATAAAGGGGATCTTGAGGCTAAACCACTTGAGTAAGAGTAGGTGGACTTTATCGATCCCACAGTGAAATTATTGAAAGGTTATTGCACTGACTGGGCATCAAATCAGGCCTCCCATGTGACAAATGCAAGTCTTTCCACACAACCACTGATGCCTGAGCCTCATGGTTTTTATACAATGCAAACAACTCACTTATTCATTAGACTTGGACTGAAAATCCTCACTAATCTATTACCTCCTCTCACCTCATTAAAATGTTTGTAAAATATCGGAGAGTAAACAGTGCAATGAGAGGCTGCTCCCAGAGTCACCCGCCCTGCTTCATCCCCTGGCGTGGGGGTCATTACTCCTAAGTATTTAAACACTCCATTGAACTAATTACTCTCCTCGTTAAGCTAATTCCGTCCTCTGTGTCATGGGTGAGGAGAGCGATGACAGCGGCGCCGCTAAACGGGGGATGTCCGCTTTCGGGTAGCCCGGATGATGCAGGAGCAGCGCCCCATGAATCACGGGGCCCTCCCAAGCGGACTCATGGTCCTAATGCCCACGGTGAAAGTAGGGACTGAGTTACTGATCGAGAATTCAGGGGCTCTTCAAAGGAATTATGGAACTTATAACACGAAAAGAGTGTGTGTAACTTTCTATGAGCTGATAAAAAACACACCCAGGGGGTGTTACTCCTGATCTATCAGTGTTTCTTTCTTCTAAGAATGCCGACAATGACAGAAGCCCAACCCCTTTAAATCTGCCGAAATCGCACCCTGCTCTTAATAAAAAAACCTCTCTTGGTTATTATCTATGACACAGATGGGGCTTGTTACCATAATATGATGTCTGTTTTATGTATTTGTCAGGCTGTTGTACAAAGTACTGTAAGATGATACACATTATAAACATGTGTCTTGTGAGTGTAATTTGCAACCATGAGCTAGCTAGTGTTTTTGTCACACGTATCATTAAAAATCCCTTTTTAAATGAGTCTCTATATGTTTTTCTGCGTCTTAAAGAGGCGTCCCCAAGGTCTGGGCACACGGTCGTCTGTTTGGCAGAAACATCTCATAAACTATTCTGACAGACTAATAAACTATAAACAGCTATGCTAAAAACTACCCCTGAATGTTATAGCCATACAAAATGGAAAACGCAGGAGAAAGCATCCATCACTGGGATTATTATCTCCGTTGCCATGGAAACGCCCGCTGCAATAGCAATATTTCCCTTCTCCTTCTGTTTGCTATCATCTTTCTTGATTTTACATCATTGAAACTATAGTAATTACACTCTGCACATGAAAAATGCATGCTGTCATGGCAACAAAGTAAAACATTCTTAATCATTTCACCTCTTCAATCTGAAATGTAATTGTTTGTCTGCAAAGTAGGCCGCGGAGAACGTTTCTATAAAATTATAATTGCTTTCAATGTTTTGCACAAAATGTACCGTGTGGTCCCACTGCGAGCATAAATCAATGAGAAATATTAATCATTCCTGGGGGGGGAGGACAATGTTTTCCATCAATGAGGAAAATAACATTTTGAAGGAAAGTCGCAAATAATGTCTATGACAGAATAAGCAACCTGTCAGCCTGAGCTGAATTCTATTACGACTAAAACAGGAACCAAACAAGAACAGGGGGATGAGTTATGATAACAAGCTCTCTATGTGTTTGTGTGCGCGTGTCCCTTGGAGAGAGAGGAGGTGTGCAGGTGCAGTCGACACTGGGTTCTGAGCTGAAGGAAAACACTTTTATGCATCTGGAAGAAACTCCTGATCTTCCCATGGTTTTAAACAAGTTCTGGAATAGCACTGTATGGTTATAGTTATATAGTCATGCATATATAATCGATATATCATCATAGTTATGTGTGTGTGCGTCGCACGTATCCAGATGCTATCCCCATCGCATGATAAAAACAGCTGGGTGAGAGAAAGCGACGATGAGCGGTGCTGTGATTTTACTGTTAAAAGAACGATAAAAATTTAGGGCCGCTGCTTAGGAATGGCTTGCGGGATAATCGTTGACGTCTCACGTTTGGGCTCGCCTCGCTGAGATTTTAGGACGCTGTGCCTGTGATCGGAAGGCCAGTCGTTAGGATCCCGAGGCCAGAAGAGGGATTTCAATGTTGGGCCATTAAGACAAGTCCTCAACCCCAATGGCTCCAGGGACTGTCTACTTCTGCTTTCTCAATTGTATGCCACTTTAGATAAAATCACCTACAAATACAGTTGTATATATAAACAGTTAGGAAAAAAAGATCTTATCTCTCTCTCTATATATATATATATATAGCGAGGCCAGTGCTTAAAACCACACACTTATTTGCAGTCACCTCAGTCACATCACCCCCTTTTGGTCTGTACACAGAACTCTCAAAGATGAAGGCACAGTGTTATGATTTCAACAGGGAAATTTAAAGGATCCTTTGTCTATTACGCAAATATATGCTGGTTGGGGGAGGAGCTGGTCGCAAGCATATAAAATGAAAGAGTGGTGTGAAAATATGCAAGGGAATCTGGGGGGGCTGGGGGGGTGCATCGGGGGACTTAAAGCTACAGTTGGCGATTATGGATAATGCCAGTTATACATTAAATAGCAATAGCTGATTAGAGCACAGCATACATGAGCTTTTTTTCTGTATATATTTCACATTGTCAGCAATAGGGCAGCATTAATGTGTGAAACATATTATAGCGATCTTGTTGCTATAGGGCTGTAACTTACTGGTAAAGAAAAGCACGCTGGGAGTAGAATAGTTAATATTATTTGGCTGAATTGCTTGTGTTCAATGCTTATTTTTGTGCTTTGCTGCATTCCCCTTGTGTCTCTGGTGCTTATAGCAATGCAGCACATGTAAATAGTTTCTCTTGTGGGGGTGAGATTTGAACACACCATTGGTGAACATGCTAGCAGGCCAGTAGAGTCTAGTGGGTGCCCAGCCTACCATCTGATTGTCAGTATCTGCTACCAGTAAGGCCAGGTTGTTCTGTTAAAACACATTCTACTTATGTGCCATTGGTTTGCTGAATAATATAATATATACAGCACAGCACTGGTGTCCTTTCCTCACAAATATCTCTCTAGTATTTTACACACAAGTAATTTCCAACACTCTACTTCCCCCCCAAAATCTCATTACTTTAAGCATTTAATAGTCAATACAATATTTTATTGGCTGTTTCATAATATTTTTAATAGTCAACTGCAAGGCCCCAGAGTGCATTTCAATATGTATTATGCATATATTAGCGAGCTAGATAAATAGTAAGAACATCCATCCATGACTGCCACAGTAACCAGCACGGAAAGAATGTGACTATTAGAACGGTGACAGATCTGCATTATGAATGTTTTGAGTTATTAAAAAATTAAATATAGGTGCTTGGCCATCCTCAACTGCCCACAATGAAAGTCTGTTTCCTTCCTGCTGTAGATGGTAATGTTTCCATTTGTGACCTTGGTTTCTGTCTCGTTTCTCCTCATTGTTGCCATCCAGAGAAATTGGCTTTACGCGACGAGGAGCTGCCTTTGCTTGTCAGCTCAGAAGGCTGTTACATATTCTACACAGTGATTTTCCATTTTTCAAAACTGAAAGGAAGGTAATGAGGTTCGGCATGCCCTCCACGGATGCGGGGTGCCCACCCTATGGATGGGATGGGTACCAGTGGCTATTGAGCACCACGGACAATTTTACAGAGGTCTCTCACCTCTGCAGAGAGCACTGTGGGTCTAAGACAACAGTACATGTCCACGTTATCCAAACCTCCCTGAAAAATATTTTCTTTACAACAAAAATGTAGTATTATAGTAACATTTTCAGAACAAACTTCTGTTAGCTGGGGAGGTCTACAGAAAGAAATCTACTTCTACATCCTGTCTAATTGCTTGGGCGTTTGAATTGATTCATTGTCAGACTGGCTCAGTTTTAACATTAAGCTAAATGCCCCCCCTCCAGCCCCGAGAGGTAGCAGGCCTTGCAGTGACTTTCATTCCCCTTCTCGAAACATTCATAATTCAGAGGCCGGCTAACAGGAACGCTCACATCGGAATCTCCAAACAAGCCGTCGCTTTTATATCAACTACAGCGGTTTCCATGGAGATTTCATTTGTCCTTTTTTTTTTGTTCGCGGACAGGAGAAAATGAGCTACTCTGGAGTCAGCAGTCATTAATATGAAACAGAAGTGCACTTTGGGGCAGACGCATAGAGGAAATGGGACACTTAAGACGAACTGTTAATCTCTATGTGTTTATGACCTTTTACCCAAGATGTTCACATGGTATATGACAACAAATACCCCCCACCCCCACTAATTGTCAATTCACATAATTGTTTTTTTTTGTAATTAAAATCTGGAGCAATTAATAGAAACAAAAGAAATGTAAAGATGTTATTTAGTAAATGCAGGATTTATAAGAAAGAGGTGTCAGAGAGCAGGGCATTAATCAGGAATGTCAGTCACTGTATAGGAAACTGTGAATGGCCTGGTACTACTGAATTTAAGACTGGCCCAGCTGACCGACATGCAGAAATACTGTAAATATTGTATTTTACTGCATTATTTTATATTTTTGTATGTAAAACTTTCCATGCATGGATCACACAAACATACTGTACCCAGCCAAAAAAAATGTTGCACACTTATACATTTTGTTCGACCGGCTTTAGCTTTAATTTAATTTAATTTGTTTTGCATAGATTTATGTTTAATTAACACACATGCACACACATGTTGGAATTCACATCTTTCTGGGGCTGTATCCACCCTAACCTTAAGTAACCAATGAAATACTTTAGGTATTTTTAATTTTTTGATGGCAGTCACAGACTTCTTTAAAATTTACTTTCCCCATATGGGGACTTAGAAGGTGATTACCTCAACATTACCATTTTTTTTTATCACATTGTGAGGACATTAGGTTGTTTTACTGCACCATGTGGACAAGCATCCATTATGTTTTATCTGATTGTTCTCCTTTCCAGGGGTTTGTTTGTGTGTGTTCCTGTCTTAGTTTGGTTCAGGAAAAACTCAGTTTTTGACTCATAACATCAGAGTCTACGTCGTTATCTACCTTGTTTGACATCAGAGTGGATGCCAATCGCTGTTCACATTAGGTGTTTTTAACCTAGCAGAACTGGTAATAAGGCTGCTGATTGGCCAACATGGCTTTATGGTTCGAGTTACATCACCGCCAGTTGGTTGGGCATGCTCATAACAATGCGTTTTAGTGTTTTCATGTAGACTGAGATTTGTATTAATCATGGAGGAGGAAAAACACCGGTTATATACGTGTGGACAAGTCCTTAGCAGCAGCCTGTTCTTGTCATCCCCTGTCTGCCTGCCCCTCCTGACCTTTGGCTTACCTCTCGTTCCTGCCCTTTTCTTTCTCACTCCAGCTGCCTCGCGTTCGCGCCCCTCATGTATAAAAGTGTTTCCCAGTCCTGTGCTCTCCAGTCCTGTCATTGACGTTTAGTCCTTATGTCTGCCTGAGTCTTCTTTGTTTTGATACCCCATTTTCTGTGGTCCATTTGAGTTCCTTGTTTTAAAATTGTCTGTTTTGTTTCTCCCTATGCCTGCTCCCGACTCCCTGATTTCACAACACTAGTGCGATGTCCTAGAATGCATGATAGCATGCAGTAATACCTTGAAGGACTGAACGTACTGGCTTTAACATTCAATTTCTTTATTTTCCCGGACTGATTCATTTAGTCGACAGATGTTTCTTTCTGTTTTCTCATTATCGCTCATGTTTAGCTATCATTTTAAGTGTTTGTTTCATTCCTATTGAAGTGTTTTGCCATTCTATGCAATAAGGTTTCTACGGTAACATACAAATGATATTTTAATGAGGCTATTTAATCCATGTTTTGTACAGCAGATACAAACCTGCTACATCTGCATGCTAAACGTGTCTTGTTTTTCAGAATTTTTTGTATATATTTCTGAGATATTTAACCCAGTATTTGCTAAGCTACATCACACTGCTCCACTGCTGTCTGGTAGGAGGCTCTGTGATCTCAAACTCAAGATACTGACCCCTCCCAGCCTAACACTGGGTCTGTTAAATGGACTAATAACTCTAGACTCAATTTATTTTTTGCACATTTGGCTCCATGTGCACAACATCCGTACCAAATTTGCACCAGCTTTCCCCAGGTGGTTAATTGTGTCTGTTTGTCTGTGTCTCAATGTCTGTATGACTCCACGCATCATATATCTGAAGGTGACAGTAAAAGATGCTTTGACATCTGACATTTTCATTTACATCAGGAGCTGAACCTGTTTCATATTGTAAAAAATATAAATGTAAATAATGTAAAAAATATGAAAAAGTGTAGCTTTAGTTAACATTTTTTTTTTAGGAATTACTATATACTTTCTCTTAGTTACTGATAGGAAGAATATGAATAAAGTTAATGCACATGATATGTGTCACAATATGGCATGTAATATAGAATCAGGAAACTTGCATGATCCCAAAGGAAACTAGTTGTAGGTCATTCACGATGGAGCAATTAGTTACACTGCTTCAGCTATGCATGTGTGGAGTGTTCTCCCCGTGTCATGTAGGATTCCTGCTGCAGTCTAAAGACATACAGTTAGGCTACTTGGCACTGCTATGCTGCCTATAGCGTGTTCTCTGCAATGGACTGGCATGGCATCCAGGGTGTACCCCAGCCCTGTGCATTCTGGGATAGGTTCCAGGCTCCTATAACCATAAGCAGAATATGCAGTGAGAAGATGGATGCAATATGTCCTTTGCATCAATTAAATAAAATTTATTTTTATGAAAACTCAAGGCTAGCAGCTGAAACCTGGCAAATAAAAATGATGGTTAAAGAAGTAGTGGTCACAGGTCTCTTTTCGGGTTTGATTAAGTTAAGAAAGTTGAGAAATGTGGAAATTTCAGGGAAACGCCTTTAAAAGGAGTTATTGAATGAATAGTCCTGTACGGATCATTTACTGTCATATTTCATAAAACAGTCTTTTTTTGTTTATATTTTACAGTATGTAATGTATTGTTCATTTATATATATATATATATATACATTACATATTTCACATATTGTAACATTATTATATACATAGCATTATTGTAACATATTCTATGGCACAAAAAAAATTATCTTTCCAAAGAAAGACTCCAGTTGATTTTATTATTGCATATTTTTTACATGTAGGAACAATAACAGTTATTGAATAAATATTATGGGGACTGCAATTCACTTTGCTGGCCAAATTGTCAGTGAGTCATTATTTTTATAAATGCTGGTTTCCTGAGCTCCATCCGAACAGAAGAGCAAGCATTGATGAATTACGGCAGATTTGGAGTGATTGCGGTTACGTAACGCCATCATAAAGCCCAGCTTCGCCTAGCCAATGCAATTTTGGAAGGGAACCAGTTCACATAAATCAATTTACTTGCATAGAAAACCCTGTTGGGCTCTTTATTTCCCACACAGGGGCAAAAACAACCCAAATGTAAATGTGCGCTGCTCTGGAGCATCTGTGGTTATGTTAGCCAAAAAGATGGTGGTGGTGGGCTGGTTCCCGAAATTATCTGCACCAATTCCCATCCATGTTATCCCCCACCCCCATCCGCATTTAGATGTCCACTCCTCTTCCCATTAGCTGCGTGATACATTTACATTTTATTTATTTAGCAGATAATTTTATCCAAAGCGATGTGCATTTCTGAAAGCAGGGTCAGCCAGACTGCAGAGGAAATGGAAACGGTTCTGCTGACCCTGGGATTTGAACCAACAACCTTCCGATTACAGGTATAGCATTACACTGCGCCCATACATAGGGTACATTTGTATTAATATGGCATTCACAAACACTGAGAACTTACCTATTTGACGGGTAAAAATCACACTAATGTAGCTGCAATGTTTCCATTCACTTGGACAAACCATGATCCTCTTTGGGCATTATTTTCTCATCATGCATTGCGGGTGTGAGACAGTAGCTAGATTGAATTCACTCTTACGTTATTAACAGCGCAACAATAGTAGGCTCTGAACTCTTTTGACTTAAATGGAATTCATATAAAATGCTGTGTATTCCATGGCAATATGTGTATAAAATAGTTACAATGTGTTTACCATAGCTACATGAAACATGGATTTAGCTAGCACTTCTATGTTAAAATGTTTTGCCCTGTCTCAGGAAGGAAATTGGATTTTCTACTGATTTTTATGTGATTTAACACTCACTGGTGCCAACTGGGTTTATGAGCTGTGTAAAAGGCCTTTTAACAATCACTAAATTAACAATCACTTAATTACAGAAACTCATCCATCAGAGTTACCCAGAGGAGGTACAGTTTCTTCCTTGGGTCTGGTCTCCTCAAGGTTTCTTCCTTTTTCTCTCAGGGAGTTTGTTCTTGTAACTGTTACCTCAGGTTTATATTCAGGGGACGTCGTCTTCATGACAATATTCCTTCCGAAATGTGCTACATAAATAAACTAGAAAATAAAATTTTAATTATTTACCTTTAGCTTTAGATCCTGAAATTTTTGATACCAAAGTACGGTGTGCGACAATATACAACAATAAAATGTGATTAATTAATTTTGTAGTATGGATGAAGGATTACTAATTCTCTCCCAAGGAGAGCTTCTCTTGTGCCCCCTAGTGGTTAAATTGATAATTGGCATTAACTTCAATAATTAAAGACCTAGGCTAGTTTGGACTCCATGGAGGCTCTCTGGCCACTCCCGACCTGTCTTTTTTTGGATGTAGCATAGAAAATGCAGGTGGCTGGCCAGTCTAGAAATCTGAGCTATGATCAGCAGAAAATATGTATATACTCTATAGAAACTATAGAGATAAGCTGAAAACTAGACTGCTTTTGCAGACTCTGGTGTCAGCCGAGAGTGCTCACTCCCGTGGACAGTCTAGAAATTTTCCATAGATTATTTTGATATTGAAAAATGTTTCTTTTCATGAATAACACAAACACACAGTATTTTTTAATGTATTCAAGTTTGCATAATAATGTCCCATTTTCTCATCTAATCTAATTAGAAACAGATTTGGTTCACTGGTTTTGTGTTAGTTTCTACATGCCAAAGTCAGTCACTCCCCAAATAGTGAATAACACTGACATAGTCCTCAGTACTGCTTCTTTTTCTTAAAGTATATTTTCATGTTGAGATAAAAAGCCATTTCATCTTTTAACAGAAAAACATAGCTTTCAGTATAAAAACACATAGATGGAAAAAAAGAAACACACCAAAAGAAACAAATGGCAAAGCATTAAGTCACTGCATTGCCACGATGTTAACATAAATGTTTTAAAAGGGGGAAAAAGATCTGCAGTGTAATCAATAACACATGAATGAATCTGTTTAGAAATAACAGCTTTCATGAAGCTTGTCATCTTAACAATCTTATGTGGCAATCTTCCAGGTTTCCTTCAGCTGTTGACCACAAAATTGGATTTGAGATGTTCACGAATGGCTGGTTCATTACTTCTGGAAGGTTTGTTCTGGAAATGTTTAATGCCTCTATTTGTTTTTCTTCCGATGGGTATGGTGTGTATAACCATGAAATAGCTTTTCAATGTGTAGGCCTTTTAATTTTCACCCCTTTTAAAATATTGAGTGGTTTCTTTAGCCTTACTGTTTTATTACATCTTGCCTTTATCTAAGGCGCTCGCCATCGACGGGAGCCAAGGCAAATAAACAACACGGTGCCACGTGACTTGGTCGAAATGCATAAGTGAAGGGCGTTAGAGAAGAATCCGCCCTTAAAAATACCGCACTCTAAAGACTAGAGAAGGTCACTGGTTTCAGTAACAAAGTGAGCATGAACATCTCAGCTGGTTGAGCGTTGCTGTTCCACCAGATGACTTGGGTATCGCAGCACAGTCATTATGGTCTGGTAGAGCATGCCTCATTTACCCAGAATTCCCTCTTTATATCTGAGGCTGCTTTTACCCTCCAGGGATGCTGGTGGTGTTGTGGTTAAGGACACAGAACCTGGAAGCTGATTTACTTCTGTAAAAAAGCCAACAGTGTATGGATTTCCATGTTGGCCCCCACCACTGCCTCTGTGTGTGGATGTGATCAAAGATTCCCCCCCCAATCTTTTCAGATCTACCCCTAACCCTAACCCCTTAATTTGACTGTAGGCAAGATTTTTTTTTACACTTTTTAGGATGTTTGTGTGTAGATATGTGCATGTGTGTTCCCTCTGCCTTGTGCCCTGGCTCCACAGATCCCTTCCAAAACCCGGACCCTGCGCTGGATAAACGGTTGGAATGAGGATGAATGGATGGCTGCTCATGCTTGCAGAGAGAGAGAGATAAGAGGCATGAGCTGAGACGGCGTGCTGCCGCACACCCTCATGACAAACCACCTCAGAGATGAGGACCTGGGTGCAGCCATGCAGTGGCTGATACCTCAGCACCACACTGCTCAGGTGGAGCTGGACAGTGTGAAGTTTTTCCAGTAGCTGGAGTGTCAATCCTGCGACCCACTTGAAGTTAGAGGATATAGGTTAACATCATACCCAGGACAAAGCAATTGCAGGTTAAGGGCCTTGCTCAAGGGTCCAATGGAGTAGAATCACTCCTGGAATTCACGGGATTTGAACCAGCAACCTTCCAACCTTCTAGCCTGTTAGTCACCATTCCGCCCACATTAACACATCATTAACTAACATGCAAAAGTTGGAAAAAAACAAAACACATCTATATCCAACCAGTTATACAGAATAACAGAATGTCATTATTCATTCAATTTCCACTCTTAAATGGCTCTACAAGTAATATACCATTATATTATGAAATGTCTTTCATTAATAATCCATAACACTTTAACAAATTGCCTAATACCCATAACACTGGTGACAAAGAGAAGCATCTATTTCCCATAATCACTTGCACCATGCAGGGTCAAAAAGGGTCTGGATGCTGTTCCAGGACACACTACAAATTTCAAAAATGGGATTAAACCATACTGAGGAGTGTTCAGGAATCAAAGCTATGCCCTGATATGCAAACTCCACCCACCATGCTAGGTTTCAAAATTAAAGCCATGGCCTCCACACCAAGCTGGTTTTAGGGTTCAAAGTCACACCCCAAATGCAAACTCCACCCACAGAAGTAGGTTCAGGAATTATAACCACACTTCAAATGCAAGCTCCACCCATAAAACTGGGTTCAGGAATCAAAGCCATTTCTCAGCATGTAAACCCCACTTGCTGAGCTGGGTTCAGGAATAACAGCTGCACCACAGATGCAAAGTCTACCCTAAGCTGGACTCCAAATTCAAAGCCATGTCCCACATGCAAACGCTACCACAGAGCTAGGATCAGGGATCAAAACCACGCCCAAATGCAAATTGCACCCACAAAACTGGGCTGAGGAACCACACCGCAACATGCAATTTGTGCAAAAAATTTTCATTATTTTCCAATCTATTCGTTTTGTTATTCCATTATCCATAAGATGTAACCCTAGCATAAAGTACAGAATTGTGTTTGCAGGGGAACACCTGAGAGACCGTGGGGGAGGACATACAAATTCAAAAGGTCTGGAGTCATTAGGATCAACACACCAACCTGCTGAGCCACCAAGCACAGCCACCAAAGTGATTACCAAGCATGTAATTAGTTTTATGCCATGTGTATTGAGCAGTCTAATTAGTTAAGCATATCATCTATTTGTTTATTAGTTCTATTAGTTACTAATAGTTATTAGTTACTAATAGTTATTAGTTACTACTAGTTTTTAGTTATTGATATTTCCAAATTAATGCTGTGCATTAGTATTTCAGGAGACAGGCCAATGTTCAAGGCTGAGGCATTTGCTAGGAGTCTCACTGCAGCAGTTTCAAACACCATTGTTGACCCTATGACCCTTAATCGGGTATCATACTACTGCATCACCTTCATTCAGACAATGCATAACCAGCTGAATTCTGGGGCAACATGTAGTATTAACAGAGATGAGTTGAGTAGAGTTCATGACCATTTAACAAGGTCCTTTTCCTACTGGATAAGCCTTGATGTTGATTTAAAAGTTGACCAGTTTCCCTTGTTATGATTGGCTTTCTTTTTAGATATAAACACCAATTGTAACCCAGTGGCTAGAATAGGATACCAGTAGTTAGCACGCGTTTGTCCATTTGACACTGGGATTTCCAGCCGCATCTCTGGTTCAAAGGTAATCAAAGCCCTGTGGCAGAAAGAGCGACAAGCAAAGGCAGATGGAGTTATTCCACCAGAAGGCCACGGTCGTAATGCGTTTGAGCGGCTGGTGGCCGACCCCTCAGACCATAATGACAGCAACCTAAAAGGGAGTATTCTATCCAAAAGGAATCACTCGACTGATATGAAGAAACGAAAGCTGGAAAATGGTTTGTTAGATAGCTGAGCACAATCGCAGAAATCAGGACCAGTGTTCACAAATGCAATGCAATGCAATGCAATTTTACACAAAGCCCACAATACACTACTAATGAGTAGTATCATGAGTATACAAATCTACTTGTCACGCATTCCCGTTTATTCTACTCCATTCGCCAATTTGTGCAACTGCATTTTTTAAATGCATTTTTAACTGTATTTTTCTTTCTTATGTTCATGTCTAAATGTCATGTGTAAATGTCTTTCATATTTATAGTCTATTCCGTTTATTACTCTTTCTTTGCACTATGACCAACGAGATTGAAATTTCATCGCAGCATATGACCCATGCATCATGCGGCCGGACGTGGCAATAATGATTTCAGTTTGTGTAGAGTTTAAATTTCAGTACTTCGCTTCCTCCTCTCACATTGCCGCTAGCAACACCGGTCGCCCCTTCAGTATGAAACTCGCCTAACATCCAATTCTGTCTCCTCTGTCCTTTTATCACACCCTGTTCTTGTTCCCATATTCAACAAAGTGCTGCCATTGGACTATCAAACAATGACAGAACCATGGGCTCCGATCTGTAGGGGTGTTAAAATAATGAGAATGTTTGAATCGAGAGCCTTTTGGTTTCCCAACACACATTTAGAATTACAAAAATATGTTTACGTGCCTATGTAACTGGAGTGGGTTATATGGAGGATGGTTGAACACTCATTTTTGGATTATGAGGTGAACTTGTCCCCATTGAAACATACTTTGCTCTGTCAGCCAACCACAACCTCATTCATAATCATTGCCTTGAAACAGAGAACCTTTCCTCCATAATAAAAGAGTCATGTCCATAAAACAGGAGAAAAAAGAGAATCTGCCTTTAAGGAGGTTAGAAACATGACAGACAGTAGCAAGTCCCTTGATCCAACCAGGAACCTCGCAGAGATGGGCAAGCATGTCGCTCGCGGCCTGCGCACACATTACCACTAATGTGTTTTGGTGTCATAACTATAGCAGCACAGTGCTCAAAACTAACGAATAAGCCCAGGCGTTGAAGTCATTCCTGTTTCTGGTGGACAGGAGCCACTTAGAGTTAATCAGAATAGACAGGGAGGTGCTGATGAAACGCATTTGCTTTCCAAAAGAGGGAAGAAACCAGTGTAAATACTCCTGGTGCTAAAATTCAACTCAATGTGTCAGTGAATGGATGCGCTGTCATTTGAGCGTTTTCTACACCTTTCTGTTAGTGTTCTGCTTGTTAGTCTCTTCTGGAACTTCAGTGTTCTTCACGGGGGGAAAAAAAAAAAGGTGAGACTTCCAGTGAGGCAGGATGTCACGGCGCTGGTGTGGATCGGCGTGCAGCTGGACTAATTGACAGTCTGTTTGAGCATTGCCTTCTGCAGGGACAGGACATGGAGACGGGACAACCGTCGCCATGGAACGCATTTGTCTCGAATCACCGCGGAAACGGAATCTGACTGTAATGCGAATTGACAACGGAGAGGGAAGTGAGGGGGGCAGATTTTAAACAGGAAAAGCTGGTAATAAACATTCAGTTTTCTTCTTTTAATTGGAATCTCGGCTTGTGCAGCAAAGGAAAAGCGACATTCAGGGAGGGGGGTGGGGGCCATGCGATGCTTCTCCATATTGAGTGGAAATTCTGAGCAACTGAGCTGGGGAGATTTGTTGGGTCTGACCGCAAAGTATACAGCCTTTGCAGTGCTCAAAATGTACAAGATGGTGTTCTACTTCTTGTAACTTGTCCAACATTTTTTCCAGTTTTAAATGAAATAAAGCATGTTGTTTCAGTAATAGGAGAGGGCTGTCCTCTTTTTAATATATATACTCCTGTGGTGGATTGACTATACTGTCCTTCAGTACCTTTTACGTCTGTATGTTAAATGCTTCTTATGTATACACACACACACACACACACACACACACACACTTGTGTTGGGGGTCTCTGAGGTCTGCTTCAATGCCCTTTACCTCTATCACAGCTTTCTTAACTGCTCTTCACTCATGAAAGTGTGACGTCTAAATGTCAGATATTATAATTTTGGTCTTCTTGGTCTTCTCTGCAGCGTCTACCATATATGTATGCATGCATTTTGTCTGCATTCAAAATCCTCCATATACTGTACTGTGCAAGCATGTCAGGCAGCCAATGGATATAACAGTTAAATGATCTTCCTCACTCCTAAAGTCAGTATTTACAGCAATCGTCCAATACACAAATGTATTTTTTGACTGGATCAAAAGCATACCATCTTTGGCTAATCAGTACCTCATAAAGGGTTTTTTAATAATTAAGTAAATGAACTAATTAAGCTACTAATGAAATTTAACGAATACATGGAATGGCCGGGGTGCCCCTGAGGAGGGGTTTGGCAGCCACAGCGGTGTGCATCTAGCCATCCAGTAAGACATCAGTAACGATTCAGAGAACAGAAGAAATTAATTTGCATATACTGTAATGTTAGATTGTGTTTTTTTCTGAGCAAATATACATATGCAACCCAGATAAACAGCCTTAAGTATTTTCTATGACTGTCTAGGACTTTGGCACAGTATTGTATTTTGGAGACTTTAGTCTGAAGTTCTTCCTATTGCTCTGGAGACCTTCCCTGGAGATAAGAAGCCTGCTTTATGATTATTCTGACCTCTTTACTGTTAGCATGCTGGGGGAGGGGGGGGGGCGCTATATCAGAATAAATAATACTGTTCGGTGGCTTAATGTGCTCATTTCACAAAGATTCACTTCCCTGGTGTGCTTTGTTATATTTATATACATATAATCCAAAATAGCACACTTCGGCACATGTGGCCAGAGTATGACACCAGGTTTTATAATCCCCCCCCAAAAAAAAATATATAGTAGAATCTAAACATGCTGATCTTCTGGATTTCAAAAAAAGAAAAACAATTATATACACTCTATATCTGGAAGCTAGTATACCTACATTCCTACATCTATGGCAATTAAACACATTCATTTAATTCTGGGAGCAATTATACCCACATATTTTAAATTTGGGGCAATTCTATGGAAGCTTATGCATCTGGGGGCAATTTAAAACATGAGTTCATATGGGCCAATTACAGGAGTTTTTACATTTAGGATAATTAAACATCCGTCTTTACGTTTGGGATAATTATACATACACACTTATTTCCCGTTGTCAAGTGTCCAGATGCTTTTACATCTGGGGCAAAAATCTGCTTTGGTGTCAGAGGAAATTATATGCATACAATTTATGCCTGAGACAATTACACATCTGCTTTTACATCTGGGGTAGTTACGCATCTGCTTTTACATCTGGGGTAGTTATGCATCTGATTTTACATTGGGATAAATATACACATGCTTTACATATGGGGCAGCTACCCATCTGCCAATTTAAAAGGGTATATATAAATCGGATTCTACATCTGCAGCAATTACCCGTCTGCTATTACACCTGGATCAATTATACAACTGAATTTGCATTGGGGTAAATATGCACCTGCTTCTTCTATACAGCTACTTCTTTTTAATCTGAGCCAAATCCCTATCTGTTCGCATACATCTGGGGTAAATATGTAGGCATGCTTTTGCATTTGGGGTAAAAATATTTTTGCATGGGTTGAGCACAATAATTACATTGTGCAAAGTCACGTTCACCCTTCTCTTTAGATATGGTGGGGTGTGATTTCACTGAATTACCCAGAATCCCAGATTTATTTTCTTTATGCATTATTTTTACCAGAAAGAATCCATTGGGTGAACATTTACAGATCAAATTACAGATCCCATTCAAATCTATGGCATTTGTGATTAAGTCTACAGGTTGAGTTACAGGTTGAGTTAAAAAAATGATATTAGACTAGCTAAAACAATATTATACTAGCTAAAAGGAATGTCGAAAGGAAGATTGCATTGGAGGCTAAGGATAATGTTAAAAGTTTCTTTCAATATTTTAACTCCTAAAGAGCTCTAAAAGCTTAAATCACTAATTTGCAGGATAAGGATCTTATAATTGAAAATGACATTGATATAGTAAATGAGTTCAATGTTTCTTTTGCACGGGTATTCACTGTTGAGGACACTAGTAATACTAGTAGTATTCTTATTACTAATCCAGCATCGTCTACGACTAATATATGTATAACTGAAGCTGATGTGTTACAAAGCCTAGCTAAGTTCAAAATAAATAAATCACAGGGCCCTGATGGCATCTTACCTATAGTGTTAAAAGAGATGAGGGACATTATATGCCAACCTTTAACTTTATTGTTACAGAAATCCCTAGCTGCTGGTGTGGTACCTTATGATTGGAAGCATACTAACATAATTCAAAATATATTCAAATACCCATATTCAAAAAAGGGGATAGAAGTAATCCGTCAAACTATAGGCCAATCAGTCTTGTATAACTGGAAAAGTAATGGTAAAACAGGTAATGGTAAAAAAAGGTAGATTACCTGGATTCTAATAACATTCTGAAGGATAGCCAACATCTATTTAGGAGAGGTAGATCCTGTTTAACCAATCTACTGGATTTCTTTGAGAACGCTACAAGAGAAATTGATCACAAAAAGGCCTATGATGTGATCTACTTAGATTTCCAGAAGGACTTTGATGTTGTCCTCCACAAACGGCTCCCACTTAAGCTTAAAGCCACAGGGATTCTAGGAACTGTAGCAGCTTGGTTTGGAAACTGGTTAACAGACAGGAAGCAGCGGATAGTTATTAGAGGTACAATGTCACAATGGGCCTGCGTTCATAGTGGGGTACCGCAGGGTTAAATTTTAGGACCACTATTGTTACTAATTTACATAAATGATATAGACATTAATATATACAGCAAACTGGTGAAATTTGCAGATGACACCAAGGTGGGTGG
>JAODKM010000075.1:14751634-14765680 GCA_026780845.1 Petrocephalus sullivani
GCTGAGGACGGGAGGATCTGCACGAGGGGAACGAGGGGGCGTGGCACACAGGAGGATCCATAGGCTGGGCATGACAGTTACTAATGTTGCAAGTCATTTTTCATTTCACAATTAACACCATAACACATGTAAATCATAACTTATTGTTCTGTTTAAAGTTAGGGCAAGCTGTATATTTTATAATTGCACATTACTAGGGCTGAAACGGTACACACATTTATCATGTCTGTCACTATCTTACATGTATTTTCAAATTACAAATTACTTGTATCTTAATTAAATACATTTTACACAAATATTGTATTCTATTTTGTTATATTCATGAGTAGTATTTGTAGTTTGTAACAAAATACAATGTATTTGTGCCCATTTCTGTTGTCCTGCAATATCATTGGCTGACAATCAGACATCCTGATTCTGTCAATGCTTAACTATAGGTGTCCAACGTATGCATCAGGACCCAAGAACAGAGTGGGGAGTGAAGAGCAGAGTCACATTGGTGCATCTCATGTGATCAGCAGAGTCATCATAAGGTTTCATAAAACTACCAACATCTCAGGTCAGGCTATAAGAAAGAAGCTTCCTCTGTTTAGATAGGGCCCTTCCATAAAAGACACGCAAAAACTATAGTAAGTACTGCTGCTAAAAGACATTGCCCTCTAGTGGATAGGTGGCCTCCTAATAGCGAGATGTAATGTACATTGTAGTATACAAAATACTATAAAATGCACTGTGAAATTTCTCATCTATAGGCATCCAAATATAGCTATTATTTGTCGATTAAAACTTAAAACACAAGCTTTCATACACACAACCAAAATATATGTCCCACTCCTCCAATATAAATACATTTCCAAATTGAAAATAGATATGGAAATCCACAGGCAGGTGATTATAAAGGTTCAAAGTATTGTTTCAGTTTTCAAAACGTGTTTCAGTTTTCCATAAAATATGTGTCTAAAGTAATAAAAGGTTTGCAAGGCCAGGCCACACATGCCCTTAACCCCAGGCACTTCAGAGACTGGCTGACCCCGCTTTCTCAGTTGTGCATCGCTTTGGGTAAGAGTGACTACTAGATTAGTAAGTGTAAATGGAGACTAGCAATTTTAGAGCAGATGCACTGTATTTGACAATGAGCTTGGATACGGTGAACAAAATGTAGCACACCATGCGTTTATCCTTCTGACACGGAATGAATGACAGGAATTTTATGTTTGGCTTTCAGTTAGGGTAATCTGCCCAATACCACTGTCATATAGGTACGACGGAAAGGTATGTTGCGAAAGAATCTAAATCTAATTTCAAGCACGGAGGGTGGGGGCTAGAGGAGGTGACAAATAAACAAGTTGTTGTTTATCTTAAAAAGCATATTGCATGGCCCTATAACTTAATTTTTTTACAAATAGAAAAGGTTGGAAAATCAGACCTAAACTGAAATCCACAAATGCCCGTTTCAGTGTGGCTGGATTTTAAAACAGTAGATACAATTTCCAAATAGGGCCCAGCTGTGTTACATTGATCCTGTTCATTTTCATGCAAAACTCTACCCTCAATTCAAACAATAACTCAACTGGCAGAGTGGAAAACTAGCAGCATTGGGTGAGCATCCTTAGATGGCTGGTTTGAATGAATTCAGCAGATTAGGATGCTGTACCTGCAATCGGAATGTCGTTGTGTCAAATCCAAAAGTTGGCAAAGTGATGTTGCTGTTGGGCCCCCAAGGACTGTCTGACCCCGCGTTCTCAAAAATGTGTCTTGTTTTGAATATGTGTCTGCTAAATAAATGTAAAATGCAAGCCCAATGGTTATTTCTGTAGTGTCCTTCAATTAGAAATCACATGTTTTGGGGTGTTTGCTCCCCTTCCTGTTATGTTATGGCTATGGACTCGCTTTTTCACAGTAGACAGGCTACATTGTCAACGCTCCACTTGACATTCTGTCATGGCAGCGGAACAGAGGCGCGCTAATTAATTTGCTTTTACAAGTCAAGGAGAAGATGATTTGTACTAGAAGCACTGCACTTCAGCAGCCTTCAGGAGATAATTGACTTGCCAAGTGAAAAACCTTGGAAATTCCCAACGTAAATCAAATCTTATGAGTGAATTACAATCGAAAGGCACTGAAATGTGGAAAAAAAATGAGATCCCTTTGACAAACCTGAAGCACAGCTCAACCTTGTCACCGAATCATAGCAAAGCCGCCCAGCTACTTCGACCCACTATACAATAAACAGCATGCATCCTCTGTTAGGGGGGGATGGAGTAGTTTGTGGCTCAGCAAGTGAGGTCCCTTTGCTGGTCCAAATCCTGGATTTGCAGAGTGGTTTTGTTGTTGGGCCCCTGAGTGAGGCCCCTAACCCCCTATTGCTCCAGGGACTGTCTGACCCTGCTCTCTCAGCTGTGCATCACTACGGTTAAATGCACCTGTCAAATAAATGTGACGTGGGTAGTGATTCAGATGGATTCTTCTGGCTGCTTAATAGCTACTCCGAGGACATTTTGCGTATTTAATATATTTGTGTCAGTCACCTCTCTGCTTAAGCTCGTCCATTACATGGATATTTTTAAAGGCTGAGAGGTCAAACTTTAGCGCAGGGCAGATGTCGTACACAGTGATTTACTTTTCTGCAAATCCTGAAATTTGCTGCTTATGTCAGGTACGCTTCTGAGTGGAATGTGTTTTGCAGAAACGCAAAGTGTACCTTCAGTATCACTTTCTGATTGTTTCTATGTGAGGCATGACTTTAAAGAATTATCACCCTGATAGCTGCCAGTTGACTTTATCAGTAACAGCCCAGCAGATTTTATTTTGTCAAAGACGAAAAAAATATATATATCATGGGTCGGCATGCGATTCATTTTTATGTAATAAAATGCATATAGAGCAGATGTATAATGACCGTCATAATTAGCGGATTAGCGGATGCTATCAAAGTAGCACAAAATCGTTGAATTGAGGGTGTTTCTGAATAACTTAATTTTTTCAGCTTCTTTGATCTTCTCTGGTAGAGTATCTTTGATCTGATCAAGCGCAAACTGACAAACGATCTTTTTTGGGGGGGGGAAGCGAAGTCTAGTAAAACTATCCAACACCGAAGTGTAGCCCTGCAATAAATAAATAAATAATCCTGCTCATCTGTACTGGAAAATTCTGGAAACAGGTTTTTTTTCCCATCACCAAGCAACATGTCAAGGAACAGTAGGAATTATGAGCTCTGAAGATTGCTTGGCAGATAAAAGTAGCATCACCCACCACATGTGCTGTGGTATTTGTAAGCGACATACTATGGAAGATCTCCATAGACTTTTCGAGCTGACATGAGTCATTGTATCAGCAGGTACAATAATATTATGCTACGTTATGGCAAAATCCCTGCTGGGGACTATAGGAGCCATCCATACAGCCATCTTTTAACCTTTCGTCTGGTAAAGGGTCAGAGGAACCACAGGGCACAAGGCAGAGGGAGACCTTGGACACTGAGGAAAAACAAGTGAACAGGTTTTAAAATACCAAGCCGGCTCTTGCGTTTTGCATGCATTGTGGCTCTATGGCTTGAGGTATGATTCTCTCTCTTTGGGTATGTAAGGTCCTAGCATGAAATCCTGGATGAGTACCATTTTCCCTATGTCAAAATGTGCCCCCAAGTCACCCCTTTGTGCATCCTGGGCTAGTACTGCCAGGCCAGTTCTTCCAAAAGGCACCCCTCTATTTTCTTATACAGTTATACAGATGTTGGCCAGCAGATGGTACAGTGCATCACTTCCACCCTTCAGCTATGTATTATCCACATTTAAGGCCATGTGACTTTATAAGCATAATGGTTTCCCAGGGAGCCTGAATAAGTTAACCTCTAGCGTGTCTCAACATTAGGCTTATTATGCAAACACCTTTTATCCAAAGGGACATTTGTTTTTTGAGAAAGCAGGGGCCCAACAGCGACATCACTTTGCCAACTTTTGGATTTGACACAATGACATTCCAATCGCAGGTACAACATCTTAATCTGCTGAATTCATTCAAGCCAGCCATCTAAGGATGCTCACCCTATGCTGCTACAGTTTTCCACTCTGCCAGCTGAGTAGTTTGAATTGAGGGTAGAGTTTTGCATGAAAATGAACAGGATCAATGCAACACAGCTGGGCCCTATTTGAAAATTGTATCCACTGCTTGAGCAGTCAGCAGTAAAATCACCCTAACGAACCTGGGATACGACCCAGCAACCTTCCGGTCACAGGCACAGCATCCTGACCTGCAGAGCCACACACATTCTACTGCAGAAATACCCCTTCTACTCCAAGCTGGAATTTTGCTGTGCTAGGTTTTGGCAGCATTCCTGAGACCCATGATAGCCTGGAGTCATTATGGTTGCAATAGATATGAAATTCTGGGCCTGTCTGTGTGATTGTTCCCGGCTGGCTGGCTAACGACGCAGCCACATTGACTTACTGTGGACTCTCTTGTTATCCCAGCCTCAAGGGTTGTCCTGTACCCAAAACAAATTAGAAGGTTTTCTTTTCCGACTTTACAATTCAGAATGTTATTTTGGGAAGGAACAGCCCCATAAGTGTATTAGGTTCTGAAAACATGCGCCTGTTTCTTGTTTTACAAACGGGAAACCGCTGGTCCCTTTAAAAGGCTGTTGCTTTGGCTTTTTAAGCGGCAGGAAATTTGACCTCAGTGAAAACAAGTATCTGGTTCTAAAGTTGCCACTTCACAGAGTGGGCACCTGTTAATATTTTAGAGGCCTGCTGGTGGCGATAGTCATTTGTTCTGAAAGGCATGTACCTTACCAGATACTTTAAACACACGTGATGTATATAAGAGAGTCAGTTAAGGATGACCTGGCAGCTGGAAGCCAGGACTCGGACGTGGTCCTCCAAGCTGCGAAACGCCTAGGAGATTCCAGAAGGAGATCTGCTGAGTGAATTTCGACTTTGGAAATTGCCTTGGAATTCTAAGGTTGCATTTTCAGAAGCTAATGAATAGGACATTGTCCTCGCTGGATGGGATCTCAATAACCAGCCATTTTCTGGGTCCCCGCTTTCACACAATCAGGTATCGGCTCCAATCTGCCCCCATAATGCTCCGCTGCCTGGCAGGAATGGCGATTTCTGGGGAAGGGGGTGGACTTTTCAGCACGAATCACATCATTTATAGCATTGGGGCTCAGCCGGGCGATCATTAGCGCATCTCTTAGAACCAAACAGCGGGCCGATTTCTCCCACAAAGGGCTCTGTTGGTGTGCGTCCCGTTTCACGAAGGTGTCCCTGACTTGTAAGTGGCGGCAGCCTGCATTCTTATGCTTATCAGGTCAAATTTCTGTGAAAACAACAGCGGCTAATGCTATTGCGCTATAGCGACGGGCGGCCGGGTTTTACATATCAATCGCGGGAGGGGGGGCGCACCATTGTGTAAGCGGAGTGCATTATGGCCCCAAAGAAAACTCGTGGAAGCTGGTGGTCTTTGTTCTGGGGTAATACCAGGCTGTCCTGTCCTCTCTTACATATTCATCGAGCTCCTTGGGCAATTATGCTCTTGTAAAGGAGATAGATCAAATAGAAGCCAGGGAGAAGCGACAGTAAGGCCCAAAAAAGCAGCATCTGAATTGCAGTGGCCCTCTGATTTGCAGACTCTCTTCTCCCTGAGTTCCTGACGCCTTGTCACTGTGGCTGCTCCTACTGGAACACACATGCATCATGTTGTAGGTGACCAGTGTGTTTTACTGTCTGCCTGTGGAGCTCTGAACCTCTAAAACACGGCATAGCGTAACAATTGGTACGATGCCCTTTGCACATTGGCATGCTTTTGCTGTCATATATTGCCCCCTATGGAATTTTCCCAGACCAGCCCAAGGGTGGGATTTAAACCAACAGCCTTTGGACCACAAATCCAGAGGCCTAACCCACTGAGCCACACATTACGCCCAGCATTTTACCTCTGCCATGGAGCTTTATTAAGTGGGCAAACTAATTACATCAGGAATGAAAATTAGGATTAAAAGTGAAAGGGGTCTGAGAGGAAACACACAGGCTGGGTCTGGGGGTGGGATCAGGCCTCAGGTGCATTAATAGGGCACGAGAACGAATGCAGCTCAGTCTTATACGGCAGCCATATGGCCCAGATGAAATCACCTGACTGCATTCCACACGGGCATGGCCACCCCCCCCATTACACACATTATGGGTTTAATTTATCATCTTGCTTTAAATAAGTGAAACACAAATTATATTTGATCAAATCTGAAAGTAAATTACGTACAATTCTTTCAAAGGCTCTGACTGAATAAATACAAACGGTTTCGCATCGTTGTGAATGAACTTCTTCTGTCTGTCTTCAGGACTAAGCTACCAATTTATGGCATTGAGTAGCAGAAACATGAGTTGTTTCCTGGGTGATCTTCGGCTACCTTTTGATGAGCTGTGCGAAGTGCATTTGCACTCGATATCTTATTTCCTGCCTCGCCCCGACTGTCCCGCTGAGGCTTGTGCTCGATTATTTCTAACCAAGCAGCTCCATGAGGGCGGGCACGTTATCCCAAGGACGGCTAATTTTTATGAACTCTTGTGTCGGTGTCTCCGTGGCGACCAGCGGCAGCGATGCATGTGGGAGACACAGAAGGGTAATAAACTAGCCTTTTAGCAGCTCTGTGATAGCAGCCTCAGCGAGGGTTCTAAATGGCCGGGGGATGGAGCCCTGCTGGTTCACACCTGCTCTCTGTCCCGTAGGGGCGGTATTTCCCACCCACACCATGCATTTGCATAGCGCCCCCTGTTGGTTACAAAGGAGTAACTACACTACATATTAAATAAAGGCATTTCTTATTTAGGACATGCTGAAGCAGCATGTTCTGCAAAGCAGATAACTTGCAACGATCCTCTGACTGGACTCGCTAGCCATTGAGTCAGAATTGAAAGACCAGCTTGGGGGAGTTGAAGTGACTTTTTGAGCTGGGCCACCAGAACCAGCAAAGCTGTCTCTGGTGTTGACCTTGGAGTCTCTCACATGCCTCTTGGGGAACTCTAGTCGAGATTTAATATAAGCTTTCTTCAACAGTGGCTTTTTCTTTGCCGCTCTCCAGTAAAGCTTTGACTGGTGGAGAACCTGGGCGACAGTTGTTATATGCAGTCTCTCAGCTGCTGAAGCTTGCATCTCCTTCATAGTGTCCTGGTGGCCTCCCTCGTTGGTTTCCTTCTTGCATAGTCACTCTTTTTGTGAGGACAGCCTGCTCTAGGCAGATGTGTGATGATGTGCCATATTCCTCCCATTTCTTAATGATGGATTTAACTGAATTGCAGGGAATGTTCACTGGCTTAGCAATTCTTTTGTATCCATCCCCGGACTTTCAATAACCTTTTCTCAGAGTTGCTTGGAGTGGTCATTTGTCTTTATGGTGTAATTGTAGTCGGACATACCAATTAACCAGTGACTGAACCTTCCAGACACAGGTGTCTTTACACTATAATCACTTGAGAGGCATTCACTGCACTTAGGTGATCTCCATGTCACTAATTGTGAGACTACTAGCACCAGCTGGCTGGACCTCTTTTGCATTAGGTCAGGTTCCCTTTAAAAGGGGATGAATATTTATGCAATCACTTATTTTTCATTCTATATTTTAATTGATTGACAAATGTTTTCACTTTGACATTGAAGAGGGTTTTTGGTCAGTTCTTATATTGATCATGATTTCATTAATTACAGCGAAAAACGGGGGGAAACATCCCGGGGTGGGGTTGAATACTTTTCATGGGCACTGTACATTTACATTTTTGATTTAGTAACACTCTTCTCCAAAGCCACACAATAACCGGAGTTATTATCTCTGACAGACAAATATGGGCTTGTGATGCAGAATGACGCTCAATGACTGTCAACACTGGGTCAGATTTTTACATTCAGTTTGCTGCTGGACACATTTGTCCCAGGAGACGTACAAGTACAGCTGTCAAGGTTCCGCCTGCGCAGCCAGGCCGAGCCTCCAGTGCATGCGCAGCTACTGTAAGCAGCACTGGGGCAAGAGCCGCATAATGTCTTACAGACCAAGCAAGAAGCTCTAAGAACCTCTGATCATCAGACATGTCCTTCCAGCATGGTGGGATGGCTAGAAGGGTGAGAGAGAATATTTCTAATTATACATCATTTAATTACAATTCTAAGTGGGAAGACAAAAGTATTAATCAAGTATTTACGCAGCGCCTTAGCCCGGATATGTAAAATAGCAAGGTGAAAAGTGTTAGCCCTTCCTAGATGTGCCCCATAATGAATCATGGTTATTGGAGTTGTCCTCAGTGGTAGGTATGGCTATTTATGTAATATAAAGTTATTAGAAGAACTGTAAGTGAGGAGACAAAGTATTAAAAAATGTATCACATATTTATGTCATACAAATTTGTTAAAATAACAAGAAATCATTAACTGGTAGACAAATTATTCAAAACTTATAACGCTTACGTCATATAACGCCATTAAAATAAGTCAAAGAAAACACTGACTTTTCCAAGGGGATTTGGCACTGAAGTCAGTAGAGAAAGAGGCCAGCTAAAATAATTTCTGTTATATATATTTCAGCAGAATAAAAACTTTTCTTTTTCTGATTTTCTGAATACGACCCGCTTTAACACTCACAGCAACACGTAAGATAAGCACAGTTACCGATCGCCCATTTATCTAAACAGCACCGCATCAGGTTACGAGATAAACCATAGGACCCAAAAAAAGGCCAATACAGATGCACCAAGCTGGGGCTGGATCTGAACCTGAACTGAGGTGTCAGTCAATATAGAATAGAGATACTTCATTCTCCTGGGGGAAATTGTCAGTTACATTTACATTTACAGCATTTGGCAGATGCCCTTAGCCAGAGTGACTAACATAAATGCTTAAAGACTACATTAGTGAATACTTTCTGAGACATAAATAAAACCTAGACTAAGAATATTATGTCTAAGACTTAAGGGAACTACAGGTTTTTTTTTAGAGTATCAGACCAGAAGTGCTAATCCAAGTTGTTACGAAAGGGGCAGGTCTTTAGCTGTCGTTTGAATTGTCTTCTCATATTTCGCTTCTTGGTCTCCATGAGACACATTTACAGGTGAGCGCAAGCTTGGGGTTACGAGGGCAAGCTTGGGATCACTGCACAGGGTCAGCATCCGTGGAGCAAATGGGATTAAGGACCTTACTCAAAGTCAGCACCAGTACCAGCTAGGGGACTTGAACCTGTGACCTTCCAATTACAGGTTCCTAACCCACAGAGCAAAACACTGCCAATTACACCATCATAATGATAATCACCATAAGCCTGCCATGTATCTAACTAATGCTCACTCGCCACCTATTATTATAATTATTATTTATGCATAAAAATGTGTCTATCGCTGTAGGCGGTGTCATTTATGAATTAGAGCCGTCTGTTTCTTACTGATTTAGTGTGGGCTGGCAATGAAGTTAATTCACAACAGCTATCAGCAATCTCCTAAATTAATGTAAATTAATTAATGATACCATGCTTAGTCCATTTCATTTTGGTTATAGCAAGAGATCAGTTTGGGATATTGCAATTCACCAAGAGCAAATGCCGCACAGGACCCCGGAACTCCTTTCCAAACAAACGCCCACACTGAACCTTTCAACCAAGAGGAAACCAACAAGGAAACATCTTCTCAGAAGCAGCTGTGCTCATTTATTGGATATTTTAAAACTGGCACCTCTGTCATTTGCTTACATCAAAAGTGACAAACATTTTCTAAAGCATGGTCGGCTAGTCCCAGGAGCAATTGGGGATTATGGACCCAGTGGTCATACGAGCACTTTTCCAACCTTGGAATTTGAATCAGCAACCTTCTGATCACAGGGGCAGCATCCTAACCCACATAGAAAATCACACAGCCACTATCATATGGTTATGAGCTGTGCGCACTGTTGTCTTGATGGTCTGCTGTGTAGCCATGCAAGTGCCCCACTAGGGTGGCTGAGCCCCTGGCCGAATCATGGTGGCTCTCACCAATGGCACCTGCAGATATGATGTTCCATATCTTCTATGTTCTATGTTCTTCTATAGCCTATGTTCACACCCTATGGAGGCAAGTCATGCATCAGTGTCGTCCCTGCCAAAAATCTAGTGAAGCATAGCAATCAAACAGCCATAAAAGCCAGACAGGCTTCCAGCTTTGGCGCTTAAGTTGTGTGGCTCATTGGGTTCTGATCCCAAGTGTGTGATCAGAAGGTTGTAGGCTCATTTCCCAGTGAAAGCTGAGTGATGTTACCATTGGACCCTTGACTAAGGTTCTTGACCCCCTATTTCTCCAGTGACATTGGCCCTGGTTTCTCAAAAAGGAAAAAAATGCTTGTCATTGCTAAACACCTAATATCTCTCATGTCCCAGGCCTTATTTCCTACTGAAGGGTTTGGGGCTTTAGTCTAAAATGTATCCCTTACAACACCTTGTTGGCCTTCACTGACATACTATCTTCCACAGGAATTCTCTCTTCTCCACATTTAACCTCCGGAGAGTGGGCCAATCATTTTCCGGTCCACTGCCAGGCTGCCCAAACGTATGTCATGAATTTCAGCAATGCAACTTGACAGGTAAATTATTCAGAAACGATTCAGCGGAACAGCATTTCAGCCACGGTACAACAGCCTTGTTAGATCAACCACAGGGCATGGCTGTGGAGTCAGACTTTGGCTGAGTGTGTGTTTTGTACGTATTCTGGGACAGATTCTGTATTACACAAATTAATAAATCAAACAGCCCGTTTATCTGAGGACAGTCTTTGTACCTGTTTAAACAAACACTAATCTGATCCAGCAAATCAAGAGATAAATGCAATAATAGAAATGTCAACCGAGACAGGCTCCATTGTCACTGATATTTGCTTTTCACCTACGAATGGTCTTGGTTAATCCCAGAACAAGTTGCCCTGTGGGATGTGGCCCCAGTCTCACATGCATGGCGCTGGGTGCATCCAGAGTGCCCCCTTGTGGCCAAACATGGAATTGCTCACTGGGAATATGCTGAAAATTGGGCCATGGGGGTAGTAAACCATCTATCTCAGCCTTTCTTCCCTGGTACCATATTGTCAGCTTCACACATCGCTGAAAGTTCTGGGAAGAGGCGTCGCATTACACTGTAGGGAATATTTTGGACTTTGTGTCAAATATAGAAATAGCTGTGAAACTATTTTCGGTTTTATAGATTTATGGTGTATTATATGGTATACATGGTCTAAACAGCAGGAGAATGTCAGGGCTGTTTTTGGTCATTCTCACCCACTGTAAACTGAAATTTACTGAAAATGCAATAAATTAAATCGAAATCATATGTCACATGGTTTTTCACTTTTGTGCTGAACTTACCTGTAATGATCATTAATTGAACTGAAATGGCACGGTACAAAAACTAAACCATATCAGCTCTTGTGTTATTAATATTTGTGTCTCATGCTAACCTCAGATGAGAGCATTCAGGTTTAACCCAGCTACAAAAAAATCTTTCAGTCTCTGTGTTGTTTTGCTGCACAACGAGTCTTAGAGATGCGTATGTAGGTAGGTAGGGGTTTGAAATCTTTGGCGCCCCCTGCTGACTGGTAACATGCATAAAAGTCATCGGCTGCTGTTTCTGCACCTGTCACCTGCCCTGCTGCTGTGTCCTGTCACATCTCTGCATGAAAAAGGTACCTCTGGCCCCTTCCTGCTTTCCTAAAGCCTGGCCTGCCATCAGCACAGAGCTGAGTGCCATTAAATGAACATTATAGAATTTCCTTGTTAGGAGAGCTTCTAGTTTAGAAATTTTAGCTTCTAGACTAGAAATTTCACAGTTGTAGTGAAACTTGTACAGAAAGAGCATTCATGGTGACCTGGGTGGCTTGTGTGGATTATAGACCAGGCGAGTCTGTCTATCATAGACATCATCTCATCATTGGGAAGCAGATCAGTTTTCCAGAACACAGACGCACGTTGTGAGGGCCAGAGGACAGGATGAGGTAACACTACACCGTCGCGAACTGTACTGAAATCCATTTGGGCCCAGTAGCCAAGCTTTTGCCTCTGAAACTGGAGTGATTTTTGTATACATGACAATAGCTGCATGAGAGAAGAATGAGAATGAGGATCCCTGCCAGAGGAGGGAACAGACACTGTCTCCATGTCGTACAAAGCAGACGTGGCGTCTCGGATTACTGAAAACCACACGTCCCGACGAGCCAAATTGTTACTGAGTCCCATCCAAGCCCTGATCCCTTTCTAGCATAAGTTTCTGTGTAGTTTCCTCCGGGGAGTACCCAGTGTGAGTTCTGGTACAGAAGTGAAACCATGCCAATTATTTGCCATTTGTCCAAGTACATTGGAATGTGCTGGTTTTCACATGCCCCATAAGGCTCTCCTTTTTAAGACACACACACACACACACACAGGTGAGAGTGAAGCTTAGGGTCAGAGCATAAGATTAGCCATTTATCCAGCACCTTTGGGGCAGTTTCAGGTGGGTCAAGAATCTCTTGGGTATGACATTAAACTGCACCCGGCCCCACAATGGTCCTCCAACTTGCAGAGAAAAATTCGGTTATTGGTGGTGGGGTTGGTACTCCAATTGCACAGCTCCAATAAAGCAAACAGGACTCTTTTCTGCTTTCATGCAAGTTAATCCAGTGTAATTTATTATTATAGCACAACTATCGACCTGTAGTGTGTGTCAGCATCTGGGGAATCTTTATTGAAATGAGTAAAGTAGTAAATATATCTTTTGAGTGAAGGACAGTACGGCTGAAGTGGGCGTGTCTTGTTTCTGTTGCCGTGTTGTTAGTTTACGTGTAGCCCTTGAAGCCTTTGCCTTTCCCCCGCAGGATCCCTCCTAATTTAGCGCTAATGATGATTAGGGAGGCGGGGCCTTTGCATCGACTCAACGAGGCACTTAATTTGGCACAACATGTGAGGCCCCATTAATGCAACTGGCCAATTAAGCACTCCGTCGGAAGTCGGGGTAATAAAAGCTTCTCATTAAACTCCCCGCATGAGGAAAAATTATGTGAAGATAATCTTGTTATCGTTACCAGAGAGTGGCCATGAGGGGATTCGGACAATCCTCTGAACATGTGCTAAGCATCAAATAAATATAGACATAAATGCAATTATATAATGTCGTAAAGTATGTATCATTAATATAGTATCTATCAATCTATCTACCCCTCAGATGTTTAAAAAATTGAACTAACAGATAGTGAGTGGAGCCCAAAGCTAGCAGAATAAGCCTTCTACTTACAGGTATAACACACAAACACAAAACTGTGTCTTCTGATGGTCTCTTGGGGGATGGCTCAGAGAATTAGGTCTCTCTCATGGTCAGAAGATCACCAGGTCAAATCCAGAGGAACTAGCTGATCCTGCTGTCTTATCTCTATGTCACCGGATAAAGGTGTGTGATAAATCAATTGAACAAATTAATAAACTTCTGTTTGGTGATGATCATCGTCTTAAAGCTTCTGCTCAGAATTTGTGGCAAACATAAATATAGGGTGCATTTCTGCCTTGCAATTATTTAAGGAAAGAACGAAATATAGCATAGTTGCAGTAGATGGACAGGAAATATTTCAGCAGCAGGGCACAAGGAATAAGCTGGTTTGATCAAAGGTGTAAAAATTAGGTTATTAACTGAAGAGCATTGTGGGTAATAGAAACTAGTTAAGTATTTCAGGAATAGTTACATCTCCTCCTCACCCATTAACTCATCTTAGACACCACAGTCAGTTGTAAATGAAGGGTAATTTGCACTCCTTTGGAAATCATTTTGTATGAGCTGGAAACCTGTCAGATTTCATGTTTTAGTCTCACCAAGACGGCAAGGCTTTTCCTTTTTTATTTGATATGTTTCTGATTTCATCAAATTGCACAGTACTTTGGTCAGCTGGAGCTATTTTTAAATGTGCTACAGAATTAAATACTGACTTAACTAGACTGTAGCCTCATGAAAAATGAGAAGTCACGGGTGACTAACGGATCTCCTTTAATTACATTTCATCTGACCAGTAGGGGGTGCAATTGCAAAATAGTAAA
>JAODKM010000075.1:14765780-14788076 GCA_026780845.1 Petrocephalus sullivani
AAGTCACGGGTGACTAACGGATCTCCTTTAATTACATTTCATCTGACCAGTAGGGGGTGCAATTGCAAAATAGTAAAATAGTAAATAGTAAAATCGTCTATGACCTAATACAGGGGTGCCCACACTTTCTTGGTTTGCAAGCTTTTTTTAAAATGACCAGGTCAAAAAGATCTACCTACATTAAAAATGCTACATGTATAGAGGGAGGAAAGATGATAGGCTTACATCTAAAAACATTTTTTTGAACGTTGCGCGATCTACCTGCCCTACCTTTGGGATCTGCTAGTCAACCGTGATCAACGTATTGGGCACCCCTGACCTAATATATTAACGAACACAGGGCCAGTGCAGTTAGTATGTGATTAATTGAGTCTTAATGTTCAAGATTAGCAGTAGATGCTAACCTACTGCATTTTGGCATTTCAGTGAGCACTCAGTGAGCAGAGGGTGGCAAATCTTATCAATGGCATATACACTATATTGTCAAAAGTATTGGGACACCCCTCCATATAACTGAATTCAGGCGTTTCACTCACTTCCCTGGCCACAACTATATAAAATCAAGCACGTAGGCATGCAGACTGCTTCTACAAACGTTTGTGAAAGAATGGGTAGCTCTCAGGAGCTCAGTGAATTCAAGCCTGAGCAATAAGTCCATTCATGAAATGTCCTCACTACTAAATATTCTACGGTCAACTGTTAGTGGTATTATAACAAAGTGGAAGCAATTGGGAACAACAGCAACTCAGCCAGGAAGTGGTAGGCCAGGTAAAATCATAGAACGGGGACAGTGCATGCTGAGGTGCACAGTGTGCAGAAGGTGCCCACCTTCTGCAGAGTCAGTAGCTACAGACCTCCACACTTCGTGTGGCCTTTGGATTAGCTTAGGAACAGTGCATAAACTGTTTCATAGAATGGGCTTCCTTGGCTGAGCAGCTGCATCCAAGCCTTATATCACCAAGTACAATGCAAAGCGTCCAATGCAGTGGTGTAAAGCACACCACCACTGGACTCTAGAGCAGTGGAGATGTGTCCTCTGGAGTGACGAGTTACGCTTCCTGTCTGGCAGTCCGAGGGACGAGTCTGGGTTTGGCCTATGTACTAAGAATTGGATGTTATTGAAGTTCATGTTTGTGTAAAGGTAGATGCCCGAATACTTTTGGCAATATAGTGTATGTATGGCCCCCCACCACCTCAAACCCCAAACCACAGTCTCCATTCCTCCAATTGGTCAATAATTTATTTTCCATTATGTACTTTGTGTACTTCCGTACATATAAACACAAATTCCCATGTAGAGAAACATTGTTAGTCCTTATTAAACAATAGTCATGCTAAGGGTGGTGGCTAAATAACTATTAAATCCTTAAAAAATGCTGGTGTTTGTAGCATAAATTAGTGTGCAGATTTTCAGTTTTAAAATAAATGTAATAATAATTTTCACTGTGCTCTAATCATTGCATTCTAACTCACTGCATCCCAGCCCACTACCTCCTGATCCACTGCATCCTGGCCCACTGCATTTCAACCTACTGTCACCCTGCACCCTGATCGCCTGTTTAGAAAGACCTAGCACTTCAATGCTAGGAAAGAACCAGATAATTTAGGGCGTAAATCAATCCCAAACATAAGAAGCAACTGACAGCAGTTCAGTTTGTCCTTTATTGCACACCATACATGCCTGTTTCCTAACACGACTCGGGAATGAGTAAGTCTGTTTGCTCTTCTGCATGGAAAATGCCAGCCCTATGTAAACATAATGAACTTCCAATATTCCCCTCCATAGCCTCTCCCTGGTGGGTTGACGGGGGGACGTTGTGTGAGACCACACCAGCAAAGTTACATGACACTCTGTTACCCAGTTCCTGTTTGTAAAATCAGAACCTCCGTGGCTGTGTCAGAATTCAGGGGCTGCATCCTTCGAAGGATAGAATCTATGTAGCCTTTGCAGGCTGCATCCTTCTAAGGTTTGCAAAATTAATCTTAGGATCTTGCAACAGCATAACACATTTGAAGGAGCCTTTGAAATGGGATAGACTTGTCACACCTCTGTGACACACTTGGTCTTCAAATGCAGCCTTCAAAAGATGCAGTACCTGAATTCGGACACAGCCTGGGAGTCTCAGCCATATGCCAGGCCTCAGTCCTTTATTCAGAGGATGTAAGGTAAACCTTAGGGGCACGAGCCAGCCAATCAGAATTCCTCACTCAAAGGGCCCCACCCTGCGACTGGTCATCAGCATGAGCCCTTGTGATAGTCTCTTGCTTTGTAGAATATATACACCCAAACAAAATGCCTGGTGCTTCACAGTGACATATGACTGGCTTGTTATAAAGCTATAATTCTATGAAGTTCAAATCTTGCAGAAAAAGCCATCTATTTACGTCATACGGGGTACTCGTTGCTACCTTTAAAGTGTATATTTTGCATCAGAAAACTTACATGGTGAGCACATACTACAAGACAACCTTAGGCAACAATAGAACAACAGAACGAATCACACCGTGTTATGGTCCTAGCTTCTTGTTAGCCTGCGACACTCTGTCTACATTATTGCTGTCTAGCTAAGTTACGTTGGTGCTGTTTCCCTACAGTAAGAGCGCTTTCCAGTTCTAAAAGGCTGCTGAGACATCTGGTGACCCCTACTGGCAGGTCTCAGAACAGCAGGTCACGAGAGCAGCGCCCCAAGAGCAGAGCTGGATCGGCGACTGTGAGTGATACGATGTTGCCGTTGTGAACCACGTTCAGAGGAGGTACACCCTGTGTCCACAGGGGGCACTGTGGTGACGATGTTCCTCTCCCCCTCACTCTGTGAGAAAAGAGAGACAGAGAGGCACTCATTCTCTATTCTAAGAAGCCAGCATTGTCATAAGACAGGTATGAGGTACAGCCATCACTCGTTATATGTGCTGGAGAGAGATACCAGGTTCTTTTTCCACATTCCTGGAAGATGCGCCTCATGTCAGCATTGTCATTTATAACGTAAGTTCACTAGTGTGAAAGCAAACAACCAAAACTCATGACACCCACTCTGTTACATACTTAGCAGATTCTGTTATCCAAAGCCACACAGAGTTTGGGGAGCAGGGTCAGACAGTCCCTGGAGCAACCTCATGTCACTGTCACTGATAATTGTAAATTCCTCATATGTTACAGGTTTCCCCCCTATCTGAAAGGAGAGCATTCCCAAAATAGCGTAAAGTGAAGAAGCAATTGCCATAGTATATGAGAAAAAAAACGGAGCATTCCCAGATCGAAAAAAAATCACCTACCAAATAACACATACAACCTAAAATAACACTAACATATACTAAAACAGTAATATGATAAATACACAGCCTATATAAATTAGAAACAATGTATGTACAGTGTAGTTTCACTTGCCAGAATCAATACAGTCACGAGTCGCTTATCGACACGGATACACTACGGGAAATGCATTGTTAGGTGATTTCGCCGTTGTTGAGAACCTCATCGAGTGTAGTTGTACAGACCTAGATGGTATAGCCTACCATATACCTAGGCTATATGGTATAGCCTAAATAATGATAAAAAGCACAATATAGTACTTCTGTGTATATATATAGATAGATAGAGGAAATTTAGAAATGTATATATAGTACTTCTGTGTATATATATATATATATATATATGCATACATACTACAGGCAGTGCAATAGGGTTGCTTACGCCAGCCTCACCACAAACATGTGCGTCATTGCGTTGCGCTATGATGTTGGCGACTGCTATGATGTCACCAGGCATAGGAATTTTTCGGCTTTGTTATAATCTTAAGGGACCACTGTCCTATATGCGCTCAGTCTTGACCGAAATGTCATTATGTGGTGCATGACTGTATATCCATTGGCCCACCGATGAACAAATGCTAAATGCTATTGACACTTTTCTCCCTTTTTTTATAAAAGCGAAAACCCTCTTTGGATTTCTTTTGGTTAGCAAAAACAGGTGCTAACTTAAGTCTTTTGTAAAAACGTAAAGTAGCATAAAGCAAACATTTGTAGAGTGGGGGATACCTGTACTCATGGGAATTATTTAACAGTTGTGCACCCTCCGTCCATAGAACAATTACTGTACCTCTTTGTTATTTAGAAGATGCTTTTAGCGAAAACAATATACAGGTTAGAAAGCAGGGTCTGCCAGTCCCACTTGGCCTTAAGGGCCCAACAGTGACATCACTCTGTTGACCAGGGGATTTGAACCAGCAACCTTCCCAACACATCCTAACCCATAGAGCCTCATCCCATACCTTCATCATATACCTACCGACCCTGGTCAGGATCGGGGGAGCGTAGACTATCCCAGGCAGCACAGGGCACAGGGCTGGTGTTACACCCTACCACAAATTATCCAAGCTACGATTCCAAGTGAAAGTGAAAGTGGCTCCGATTTACTCGGGTTCATGTGGAGGGTCTTGCAGAGCAACACCCTGAAGAATTTGTTGAGCTGGACACGTTGGCAACTGCTCGCCCACTCTTATCTCACCAGCGGTTCCCCCGAACCCGGATGCATCTGTGCCTGTTCCTCACTCTTATCTCACTGCTACAAAAAAGCAGCACTAAATCACTGGAAGCTGTTGATAACCTTTTAACCAGCAGCTTTTTAACTCTGAAAGCATAAACATCCTCCCTCATAGCAGTGGTTAATAGGGCAGGGCTTTGCTATTATGTCTGCATTTCCAGACATTTCCAGGAAGAAAATGACGACGACAGGAGGTAATGTAATTTCATTCCTTTCTTTCTTTTGGGCCTGTAATGTGTATGATTAAAAAAGTATCGAGTTAAGTAACTCTGCCATCCCCTTCAGGTTTTAGGTGAGTTTATGGTTAGGAGGGTATTCTTTGAATGTTTAACATCAATAGCAGTGGCAGAGATCATGGGTGGACTGATAGAAAATCAGGTGGGCCAGTCCCACAACAATTCCGTTGGTCACAAAACCATACTACAGACTCAACTACATATTTTTTTATCTGTTTCTAAATGATCTGTGGCATTACTAAGAGCAAATTAACAAAGGGACAGAAAAATCTCAGCAGCACATTTCTGATAATTGCTCTCTAACCCTAACCACACACACACAGACACACACATATCACTCGCTTTGAATGCTGAATGGGGGGGCTCAGTTCCGGCAGTAACTTGTTTTTTGTTTTCTTAAATCTGAGAATGTTTTTTAAAGAGTTTTGTTTATTGTTTATTATCCATAATTATTTAAGGAATGTTCTACACATTCCTGGGAACATTTGTTGTTTGCTGGGTAAAATCCCTTGAGGCAGCTTGGAGGAAGTGATGGTGCCTCTTCGACCTTCACAAGACGTTAAAAAGAAGATCAGAGAAAGTGTCCTTCTACGTTTTAACCGGCTTTTTTTTTTTTTTTTATCTTGTATTTGCTATGTTCCAACACCAGAGGGAGCATGTGTGTTTCAGACAGACTGATTAAAAGCCTGTCATTACAATTACACCTAGGATGTGCAAACTTTGCCACAACCAGCATGGGGCGGTGTGCAGCTCAGTAGGTCAGTGTTCTCTGCTTGTGTCTGGAAGGTCAAGGGTTCGACTGCCATGGCTGGTACAGTAATCATATTACTGTGGGGCCCTTCAGCATGGCCCCTAACCCTGAATGCTGACAGTCCTTACCTCTCAATCGTGTGTCGCTCTGGACAAAAGCATTCACCATGTAAATGACAGCTCGTAAATAGCAGCCAATCAGCTGCAACCATTTCACTCGTCCAGCAAGAATTTTCAGCAGTGGTGTCGAGATACTGAAGGGGGCGGGCAGTCTTCAAGCTGCAATGCCCCCCCACACCTCATTATACACAAGCTTACTGTCCAAGCAATGACTTTGATTGGAGGTTGAAGGAAAGCATAGAAATTCATCATTCGCTAAAAGTCCAGATTTGCCCACCTCTGGTTTACTATAGAGTATATAAAACACCCTCCAGTCCCGTGCCCTCGTTTTAGAGCAAATTACTTCTATTCTTAAAATGACGATTTAGCTCATAGCCTTCAGGTGCTCCCCTGTGCCCACTAAAATAGATAGGGCTACAAGATACATGAAACACAAGGCCTAGATTAAAGAGAAATGGGTTTTTTTTTTTCGCCGAGAGATTGGCCCTGTTACTTTGCTCAGCGGTGAGGAATACCTATGGGAGTTCTTGCCCTTATTTCGGGAAAGTGAGGCTTCCAGAAACGACCGACGGGATTATTATTCTGTCACGGCAGAATGGCGTGTGGAGACGTAAAAAGTGATGTGCTGCGAATAAAATGGCGTCAGCGAGAAAATTCGGGAAAAAATGGCCGTCAAGTCAAATGTGTAATTTGAAAATATATCTCTTCGTAAAACATACAGCTTTTACTGGAAAAAGAGCCAGCAATCACATATATTCTTTATAGGACAGAAATATGACTGTACGATAAATCACATGTTAAGTGTATCCTAACAATAAAATGTTTTCCAGTCAGCACAGAAAATAACTTTTTTTAGCTTTAATGCTCTCCTTCAAAGTACACTGACTACATAAGGCGTTAAATGCATGCAAGCACCATTCCCCCCTGTGGTGACAATGCCAGTGACACAGCAGTAGCCCAAAAGAGAAGACGTCTGATATTTACCCATGGAGCATAGTACTGGAGATCCTGAGGGGGGAGGCCTACTGAAAAGCGGCCCGCACCACCCTGTCGCTCAGGGGCTGGGTGGGTCTGAAGTTATCCCCCAGCATCCCGTCGTTGCCCTCGGGAAGCTCCGCCCCTTTGACGTGAGATCGCAGCCTCCGGAATTCCTCGATCTGTGGGGACTCATCCAGGTCAGGGTCAGAGTATAAGGGCTTACCGTTGCCACGGTTACCGGCCAGCGGGGACCGAGCACTTCACGTACAATTGGACCTACATTCGTCGAGCAGACGCTTTTATCCGATGTGACGTGCGACTGAGAAAGCAGGGTGAGCCAGTCTCTGGAGCAGTCGGGGGTTAAGGGCCTTGCTTGAGGGCCCATCAGTGACATCACTCTGCCAGCCACAAGATTTCAACCAGCAACCCTCCGATAGCAGTCAGAGTCCTGCCCTGCTGAGCTACACAACACTCAGCATCCAAATTCACACGCAGAGACTTCATGTTTCAAGTTTCAAGTTCATCTTTGCCTAACCTTAAGATCATAAACATTATCGCTGAATTCATGCATCTGTGACTAAGACAAGCGAACTGACCTGTGAGAAGTGTGTGTTTATAAAAAAAGACTAGCGTGTGTGTTTTTGCGTGTGTATTATGGCGCACACCTGACATACGCAAAGTGCAGCGATGTAGAGACAGAACTGTGACATCATTTCCTGTCATTTATTCCATAATGGGGATGACAGGACCTTTTACCACAAAGGGCAACTCAATAACATACAGAAACTGAGATAAGGATGGGGTCTGCAGGACAGCCCCCACTCCAAGAGATCATAGATTCATTTTACAGCTATGCTTTGTTCTTTCATCAAACCGCAATAAAACAGACATGATCATCTAACCAAAGTATCCAAAACAAACAACCATTCTTTCATCTCAAACATAATTTGAGGGAACCGTGTTTAAATAAATAAACACTGAGTAATATACTAAAGAAGTTACACATCATGAAAATGAAATGCTTCTCAGACAATGGACCCCAGCCAAAGAGTTCAGACGAAACACAGTGCACCATGGGAGAGGAAATAGCCTTGATTTCTAGTAAATGGAAAAAAACGGCCGTAACTAAGACTGTTAAAGTCTCAGGCAGGAGCTACAGCTAAACGGTGATCATCACTGCCAATGGGCGCATTCCTGAGGTCACAGCTGAAGTGCATCTAAGCTGGGGCTCAGGGTTACATCCAAAGGGCTGTTGCTCAGTCATGTCGTCGTTAGCATCTAGCATGTGTCATAAATAACGATGATATAATAGGCAATCAGGGTTGGCACCAGCTAGCCCCAGTGTACCCTTTGTCGTCTCCGAGCAGCTGTGTCAATAAAGCACGCGATTTACCTGACGAGCTACGGGCGAAAAGTCCACAGACATCCTCCAGAAGGGTACAGAAAGGTCCAGTGTGACAGACTCCGTCTAGCTTTCTCTTATTATTGTGAATATTCAGCGGCCATTTGTGATAAGCCGACAAAGTGAAAGTCACATGCTGCCTTCTGAAATACATAAATCTGCCAAGTACCTACAGCACTGTGCAAAACTTGTAGGCAGCCAAAGAAAATGATACCTAAATGATCTTTATGTTGGTGAAACCAGCATATAATATTATGATATTTCAAAACCTCTCCTAAAGTCACCCCAGTATTTGCAGCAAATATCCAATATACCTATGTATTTAACGACTTGACCACAAGCACACCATGGTTGGCTAATCAATCATATTACTCAGCTAATTAAGGCAATTAATTAATTGAGCTGGTGGTGAAATTTAACAGGTATTGGGATGGCTGGGTGGCCCTGAGGAGTGGTTTGGGAGCCAATGCAGTATTTAACTAGCCATCCAGCAAAATATCAGTGACTTTTTTGCAGAACAGAAGAAATTCTTGACACTTTTCAACGGGATACTGTTCAGTTTCATATATTGTAATGATAAATTGCGTATGTGTTTTTTTTTCCCAGAGCAAATATACACTTACTTTTAAGATAAATAACTTTAAATAATTCCTTTGACAGCCTAAGACTTTGTTATAGCACTGTGTTACAAATGATTTAGTTTTATTTGCTTTTCACTGATGGTGACTGGAGGATTGGCCACTTCACATGGACATTAAGGGGCGGGAGGGCATGCCCCATATTACTGAGGGGAGGTGGGTGGCGTTGGCTTCAAAGCGATTTCCTGGACACAGTTTAATAACCCCCTCCCCTCCCACTCAGGTTCAATGGTGTGGCTCATACCTGGATCTGTGAGACGGTCAGCGGGTACCGGTACAGGATCCAGGTGACATGCTCGCTGCAGGGGGGCATCGTGAGCGAGCCCTCGTACACCCAGTAATCCCGCAAAAGGGGATCTGGAGACCAACATAAAGCAACCAATCAGAACGAGTTCAACCGGTGGTCTCATCTAATCAGTTCTGTCCGGGGGTGGGGTTAAGGCCATTGACAGGAGGTAGGGGTATGTTGATTAGACTCTTGGTTCTACTGTAGCCATTCCTCATTCCATTTAATGTGTGATTTGGTGTGTCCTGTTTTTTTTTATTGGCTCTTAATCCTGGTGAAATCCTTGCTCAACAGCCTCACAGCCACATCCTGCAGGCACTTCCCTGCCTCTAGCTACACAATGGACTTTCGTTGTTTTGTTTTCTGGTTTTGTCCCTTGTGACACGCAGCAGGGTGCCAAGGGACACCTTAGGACTTCCAAGAGCAGCTCTGTGTCAGAGTGAAATGGAATGATCTCCTTTCACATTCGGTTACTTACCAGGCAGCAATGTGTTGGGATTGAAGCATGGGATAATTTTTGTCTTCCCCTGAAGAAATTACAAAAGAAATTAAATGGTTATATCTGCCAATAAACTGTATAATAAGATAAGATGTATAATATTTATTTCTTGTTATACAGAAGGTTTGAAATCAAGCATGAAACATCCATGCCCATATAAACCACCAAGGCCGATTCAGTCTTTAATTAAATAAAGAAACGATCATAATTCTAGTGTTCTGTTTCTGTTTCTCCCTGGGTAACTTTAGCAGTGGTGTTGATTTTATAACTTCTTATCAGAAGATCAGACGTTGTTAGAAGGACTATCTGTCCCATACTGATAACTTCATTACTAAGGTGTGGGAGTTTAGCAGTTCTGAAAGTCCAGAAAGGACTGTATAACACACTTAATATTTGCAGGTTTATGTCTGTCCTACCATTCACCATTAATTTGACATCATAGAAAATAAATGCCCATTCACTTTGCTATTCACTTTTTAGAATTATAAGACGATCCAAAATAGTCCTCCAATGAGATTAAAGGCCTGTCTTGGAATTGTCAAGAACCAATATTATATTCTAAAGTCAGCTGATTGTCTGGTTCTATCCCTGTTTGCTAAGCTGTCATGTTCTTCTGGCCCCAAAGTCCTGTCTTTCAAATATTATATAAAACACCCAAATATGCACTCAGCAGCCACCCAGCTTATACAAGACAGGACCCAGTTCTGCCTACAGAAACACATCAAGCATAAAAACACTGCATTCAGAGACGCCATTATGCACAGCACTGTTGTACTGAGCTGTTACCTTTGCCCTTGTGACCTTCCTGTTAGCTTTAACAAGTCTGGCCATTCTCCTCTGACCTCTCTCATTAACAAGGTGTTTTCTACCACAGATCTGCCACAGTCTGGGCATTTTAAATGTATTGCACCGTTCTCAGTGATGTCTACACACTGTAGTGTATAAAAATAGTGTATAAAAATGGCTGTTTCTGAGATGCTGGAATCTCCTAGTTTGGCACCAACAATATCACTATATTTAAAATCATTTATATCAGGTGTCGGTATCCTGGAATCAGTTGCCGCTGTATGATTCATTGTTTGTAGAAGCTGACCATTTGCATTAGCAAGCAGGTGAGCCTCATAAACATACAATTTGATGGCACCTGCAGCCCTTTGTGGAAATCTTGCTGTCTGCATCCATCCACTAAAATGTCCCGGAGATTTACTGGTTAATGTGGCATTCCTCATCACGGGTATCTCATGGGTCACATCACGGGTATCTCATGGGTCACATTACGGGTATCTGCCTTAGTGAAGACGAAGCGGTAACACAGACAAAGTCACCTTGTACTGTAAGTCCTGCAGGACCTCAGTGATGGCCTTCAGCCCCAGGTGCTCCTTTCCGATCTGTGGAGAAAAAAAAACCTGAATCAGGTGAAACTAACAACTGACAGGAAAGTCATGTGATGCATAATCACACCAAAGACGGTGCATGTCTGATGTAGCCTTTCGCATCTAATAGTGCCTTTAATACCTCCTTCATTCCCAAGAGAAAACGTTCTGCCTATCTCGTCACACCAGTGTCCAGCACACCTACAGCAACCAAATGTTAAATGCCATGCTGAAGGACCTAACAGCAGCATCAGCCTGCCAGGCCCCGGGATGTGAACTAACAACCTTCTAATAGGAAGCACAAAGGCCAAAACCACTGAACCACACACCACCCCCTCATACATGTATCAAAGATATTTCAAAGATTCTATTCTCGGCTCATATACAGCTCGTATGAACAAACCGCTCCTGGATAAGGTGTTTTGAAAACTGATTCTTTAAAGAAGACTTAAATTCCATAGAATTTATGCAAATTCTATTTCCCTTGAATTTTTGTTTTCTTCTAAAACAAGTCAGTAGTTTTTAGTCGAGGCTTCCGCTGTGTGTCTGCTGCACAATGGTTTCCTTCCAGGCGAGTCTTTAAGATATGATTGTTTGTAGCAGAACTAAGAACCAGTGCGGAAAACCGATATCCGCACGATAGGAGCTCAGCGGGATTCGGGGCTCTACCTGCACGAAGAGGGCGATTATCAGGATGCCGTTCTTCTTCCCCAAAGCCTCTTCAACACTGTTGAACAGTTTGTTGTTCCAGTGGATTAGGTGCAGCTGCAGAAAAAAGGCAGACGAGTCCATTTCCAGCTGTGCCCGCGGAAACAGAGGAGTTCTGCGTCACCGGGCCACCAGGATTTGTCAGCGTGCAGGATAAGAAGGCAACCAACTCCAAATAACCTGCTCTGAACGGAGCAGTTTATTTGTTTATTATTAATTAGTGTTTTTCCGTGGGTTATTCATATCACAAATCTTTCAAACTTTCAAATGAAAGAGGAAAAATGTTAGGAATTTGTAGAGATGGGCATCGGCATAGGAGAGAGTTTGATACTAGGGGGACATTTTTAAATAATTTAAATACAAAGGTCTATGTATTCAGGGGAAGCATGAAATCAGATTAAGTATTGTGGAGTACACGTCCCTCCACGTCATTCCTATGCCCCTGGAGATGGGCTTTAAGTATAAAAATGCCAGCAGGATATCTATTGGGCAAATGTCAAAATCTACAAATCCAGATTGAATGTTGCTGCATTCTAAAGTATCAGGTTAACTTTGCATATGCCAAAAAATATAAAATTATAAAATATAAAATATTAAATTTTACATTATATCGTAGATTTTTAAGTCTTTTTACGAGGTGCAGTACCAGCGAGCAGCACACAGCCACTGTTGTTGTTTATCATTTGTTTCTGCGGCTGTTTACACTGCCGACACTGTGCAGCGCTACGGATGGCACTGTCCCCGCTCCCTCCGCAAACGGCAAACAAAGCATCGCTCCCCGAGCCCGAGGCCACCTTCGGTACACACGCGGTTCAGGTGCCACCTGTTTCCACTAGCTCTGTCTGCAGGTGGGACAAGTTCAAAGGCCCTATTGTATCCCAGTACACCTGCTCGCGACGGGCTATCAAATTGCACCCTCAACACCACCCCTCACCCCAAATGACCAGGCTTACTTATGGCACAAGCCTGCTCTGGCTCATTTGATATGCCGCAGGTTGGCTTTTGCTACTAGCCTGATATCAGATGCACTGCTAATCAAGGCACAGCAGGATGTGGTAAGGCAGAAAGACAGTGGTGTTTGTTATATCAAGTAATCTGACCTTCACATAACGCGTCATACACCTTAATACTCGACTGACTTGTTTTTCTTTTACTGAGAACTTCCAAAATGCGACCTTCGGTAAAAATCTCACAGTTATGAAAATGTTACTCTGTTACTTTAGGCCAAATCGCAAGTCAGGAAGGGATCTCAGGCTTAAGGAAGCTGAGGGCTACTGGCTAGGACCTGTTCCTCTAAGCGGGCAATTATTTTTATAGCCGAAAGTGAAATGAAAGACAATAAAGGATGATGTAATGCCAATAATCCTCTAATCAGCGGTGACCGGGGGGGGGGGGGTGATGCCCATCAGTCTCGTGAGACAAGAGATGACTGAACAGCAGCATCTTCTCACATTTAAAGTCATCTGTAGTCATCTTTGGGTTGGCAGGGGTGGGTGCCCCCTCTGCCCCTTTAGTGTCTGTGGCCAGCAGGGGGGGCCCTACTGGAATGCGTGATTTAAGTGATGGTAAACACCAGCACTGGACAAACTGAAACCTACACTGACCCTTTTTAAGCCAGAAGAGGGATCTGCCTCTGACAGCTATGGAGTGTGGCTGCTGGCCTGGAGGCGACGATGGCGGCGATGCCAGCGGCCCAGCTCTGCCTGCCTGGCGTGAGGCTCACCTCCATGGGGAAGGCCTTGAAGTTGACAGTGTGCTCAGAGCCCCGCTGGTTCTCTTTTCCCCAGTGAAATCGCACCTCGTGCAGCTCATACTCGTGCCCAGCAGGCAGCGGCCCGCCAGTCACCACTGAAAACAGAAGCGGGGAGGTCAGCAGGGGGCGCTAGAGAGTGCCAGTTAATCAGGGGCTATTCTGGGATTAATTATGGTGGGGGGGGGCATAAGACAGGCCGTAATTCATATGAAAGTGCCAACCTTATCATTAGCCAATGATATGTTTTGAATCAGTGAGTGACAGGAGAGGGGGCACTCAAGGGGCCAATCAGCTTTCAGACAGTGCCCCTGTGGCCCCATCCCTTTTTTAACGGAAGCTGGTAGCCTATGCTGAAGTACTGGAGCATCTCCATGAGCCCTATCGCTTGTTCATGCCTTCCTGTCTCGGCCCATGCACCAAAGTGATAATTTTCCCATGAAGCATCTTGTATGCCTTCAGGCCCATCCTAATTCAATCCACGTTGGCCCCTTAAAGGACCCTAATTCCCAAATCAACATCACATTCCCTCCCCGGCTCTGGGACTGAATGTGGTTGTGTTGACTGTGCCAACTAGACTCATACTAGCCGACCCAAAAACCAACTTTCTGCCTCGTTTGTTCAGCCAGGATGGCGTGGAACTAGAACATTTACTTTATTAATGGCATCAGTGGCAGCTGATATGATGAGGATGAAAAGGTACTCTTCTGTCAATCAGCCAATCAGCTTCTGGTTTGGGCAAACTGACTAGAAATGTCCAGTGGTTCTGAGATAGCCAGATCCAGTGCTCAGAATCCAACCACAAACAAACCATGCAAATCCAACCCCATCCCCCACCTCCCAGCAATTATCATGTGATCAATAAATCATCATAAGCATGTTCCCAACGTAAGCTGTGATTTTTACGGTAATACATATAAATCCATCATAATATTCCTCAGAGGCCTTCAGAGAATCAGCTTTATCTGATTTATGGATTTATCTGTTTTTCATTTCCTGCTGTCTATTGTAAATCTCTCAGTAAAGTCTCGTAAAAATCTTTTTTATGCATTTCCAGAAGTCATTTTCAGGCACCCTGGGTCTCCATTTAAATGACACAAGTAAAGAGTCTCTCAGATAGCTTTCTTACATAATTAATATAACCCAGAAACAGGATGGACAAGACATAACTCATAAGTCATAAGTGAACTGTGGGCAGACGCTACACATTGTAGCTATACGTCAAGCAAAATGTTTTGGTCTTCATGGAATTCCTTGTTCTTGGCTTTGAACATGCTGGCATCCAGACTAAATTATCACCCATACCCAGTACCCCAACAGTCCATCCCTCCATCCCTCCATCCCTCCATCCATCCACCCATCCATCTATCATCTTCATTGACTTTACTTAAAATTTTATTAAATTAACTTATCCTGGTCTTGGTCAGAGTTTCTAAACTGTGGGCAGCGAGACGATTTTCAGGGGAGCGTGTGCTTCAAAAAAATGTCACTATACCCTGGTCGACACCTTCTACAGTGAATTTGGGTCATGACTTACTGACCAAGGAGCACTGTGACTCCTGAGGCTAAACCACTTACGAATCACTGAGCTAGGTCACAGTGGGGCCTGGATCCCATCCCAGGCAGCACAAGGCTGGGGTACACCCTTGGAAGACTTCCATCTCCACGGCCCTGACCTGTTCTCCAGAGGCTCCGCCCACTCAATCACAAGATGCTTATGGGTTAAGGAGTCACCCACTTTACCTGACTTGGACCTCAGCAGGATGCGTACGGTGTGCCCGTCGTTGATGACCTCGCAGTCGCGGCACACCACGTAATTGTGCGAGAGTCGTGTCTCGAGGAGGGAGGGGTCGTAGCGTGCCTCCCGCGAGTTCAGGTTGATGGGTGACTGGCACTCCCCATTGGCTTCCGGAAAGAGGAGGCCCCACTCCACACCTGGAAGTCAGATAGCACAATAATACCCAGGGATGCTGCGTGGCTCAGTGGGTTAAGATGCGATGTCTGTGATCAGTGAGCTTCGACAGACAGGCCAGTTAGTGAATCGCAGACTGAGCAGGGTAGAAGTAAGGAATACCTTTTCCAAACCTACACCCGTACATCATTATTCTTCCCCCACGTTTGTTTACCTGCCTATGTAGTGCTTGGTAGTATTCATCAATCACCTGCTGATGTGCTTTCAGCGATGATAAAAAGAGCTATCCCTCATTTAGATGGTCTGAACAGATGTACGAGCCGTGCGCCCACGATGAATACGTTCAGAGATGTGAGCCGTTTCTAGGTTTGAGAGAAGCAGTTAAATTATTAGCGGCACGAAAATCTGGTCAACTGTCATTTGTAGGCGGTGGAGGGAAGCTGAGTGACCTTGGACAAGTCTGACCCGGTTAGCTGGCAGCCAGAGGTCCCCGCGTGGATGGACCGTTTGCTACTACAGCGTCCTTGGATGGGAGGAACGTTTCATTTTACGGGAGATGCAAATAGGCACCGCTGCTTCTCTGTGCGTAATATATCGCTGAGGGCTGCTGATAGAAATTTACAGTCAGAAATTTCTCATCAGGCCTTTTTTATTTGTTTAAGAAAATGATATGATTATAAAGTTATAAATCTTGCAGATAATATGAGGTAATAAAATGATACACAACCCCCGGTCTATAGAGACAGCACCTACACTCATATTATATAGATTATATTTTATTTTTCTTGACAGACGCTTTCACCTAATTCACATTGAAAGTGCATTTTAGTGTCCATACTTTCAGCTGGAAGTATCAACATAAGTTACTCCTCTGAAAACAGAAAATCCACCATTAATATCGACAAAATTTCATTATGAGAAAATTGTCTCAACATTAAATTATGGGAATTCATGGCTGAGTTTAGGCTAGAAGTATAATCTATATAGGCTGTGTTTATTTTATAAGGAAAAGATAGTTCTTTGTATGTTTTTCCTGAAAACAAGTCTTAAGCTGTTCCAGAAGATTGTAAACACTTTCTATCTCATCAATTCATCATTTTGGCATTGGATATTTAACAAAACCATAAGACCATAAAATATCAGCATGAAAAGATTTATCAGTCACAACGATAAGGCAAAAAGAGGAACAGCCCAGCTCACAACACATATGAATTCTTTTAAACATAGCCTAATTCACATGGATGACCAGGCATATTCATTTAGTTATGGCAAATGTTTGCACAGTTAGAACACAATGTAAACAATCAGTTCCGTAACCGTACAAGTGTAGAGCAAGTTTGTGATAGCGTTTTCGAGAAATCAATAAAACTGCAAGTCTTGCTCCAATACCGCTCACATTTGTAACTGGTCATTCCCTGGAAGCTCAGCCTAGCCACACTCATACCTGGTCAACTCCCTAACAGACATACAGCGGTGGCCAAAATTATTAGAACACCTGACAGATCTGAAAATGTTGACTTTTTTGCCTCCAAAACATGATTTCATTTCATAATGCTCATGAAATATGCAGATGGCTGCACACAACAAATATCAGATGAAGTGAGACCTACTGTTTTTATCCACTTTAAACTTTAATTTTTGGTATGTCCACCTTTTGCAGCAATTACAGCAGCACATCTCTCTGGAATAGTGTCAATATATTTCCTGAGAACGTCAACACTAATGGTATCCCATGCCTTCTGCAACTCAAGCCAAAGGCTTTCTTTTAAATGTACAATAGATCTGTCAGGTTTATTTTCCAACTCGTCACAAATGGGGTTGAGGGCCAGACTTAGCACAGTGATTCTCCTTTTGAAGGCTCTGTTCTATCGTTTATAGAGCATAATGATCACTTTGTAGATATTTCATTTGTTTTCTGGGTATTTTAATGGCCAATTCAACAACTGAAACCTTTTAAATATGCCAAGTATTTTGGCCACCACTGTATGTTTGTAATATGCTAGCTACTTGTCTGGCTTGGACGTCGCTCTAAATATATTTATTATATTCGCAAGTAGTTAAATATACGTGAATTTTTATTATTACATTTTAATTTCGTTTTTTTATCATTTTTTGTTCATTCATTTTCTTTTTCCTAACCCCCATCCTGGGTTGTTTTCCGCCTTGCGCCCGTAGTCTCCGGAATAGGAAAACCTCCCTGTGGATTTATCTTCTTTTTTATGTTTGTTAACTCCAAACATGCGTATCCCACGGACTCCTGTAGCCACGCACACGGCTGATTCGCGCTGGGTAAATCTGCTACGGTACGTTTCCATCCCTGACCTGCGTGTCGGTGCTCAGGGTCAGTGACATGTCGCTCAGGGTCAGTGACATATCGCTCAGGATCAGTGACATATCGCTCAGGGTCAGTGACATATCTCTCAGGGTCAGTGTCATACCACTCAGGGTCAGTGACATATCGCTCAGGGTCAGTGTCATACCGCTTAGGATCAGTGACATATCGCTCAGGGTCAGTGTCATACCGCTCAGGGTCAGTGACATATCGCTCAGGGTCAGTGACATATCGCCCAGGGTCAGTGACATATCGCTCAGGGTCAGTGACATATCGCGACGATCTGCGTTCAAAAAGAAAGCCTTTGGCTTGAGTTGAAGAAGGCATGGGATACCATTAGTGTTGAAGTTCTCAGGATATTTGTTGGCACTATGCCAGCGCGTTGGAAACGCATGACGAACAGCAGCCTGGTGTAGGGAAGGCGAAGTGCTTCCACTGAGCGGATCAGGTCTCGCCGTGAGGTGTCCATTGTTAACATCTCATAATAATAATAATAATAATAATAAAGTGATCAATCAAAGTGCTTTGCTTGGGAAATAAAAAAAAATATTCACGTAAAATTTTCACATAATTTATTTGGAATTTATTGGCCGATTTAGAAAAAAATCAGTGCCTCGACATTTCTTAAATATACCAGTCTGATACAAAATACAATACAAAATTTTAATGCAAATTTCTTATGTCATACGGGGCTTACTAAAATATTCACATTTTTACTCCGTATAACTAAGCCCCCGTACTTTTCTAACTATTGCAGGTGTTACTCACCAGTTTACCACGCCTCGCGTTGTACTGCTGCACATACTACAGTACTGCACTTTTTATTACTTCATTATTCTGTGGTGTATCATGTAAGAGAGACTTTCACTGGGCTCTGCACACGTGACAATAAAACTCCAAATCCTTTAAATCCACGGGCTATAACATTGAAGAAGATGCTTTGATCTAAAGCCCCTGCCACTTCAAGGGGCAAGATTAAGTAGCAAGTACTGACTGACAATGTTAAGTATCGGGTAACAATAGAAAACGGGCAAAATTTCAAAACAAAAATGAAGGAGCGGAAATTTAGATCCCGAATGCATGTTACGGGCGAGAGGCTCTCGGGTTACAGGTAAGAGAGAGGATTCCTTACCTTCCTCGTACCCCCACTGCACATCATCCTTCTCGGTGTAGTGATCGGAATCTTCAATCATGTTGTCAGCCATCGGGGACAGGTGCTCAGCAATGCCGTTTGAGGAAGACGAGCATGAGATTCGTTCCGGACAAACTCCCGGTCCCTTTTCCTCCCCCGATCCAGATGAAGAGGCGAGGCGGTGGGAGGTCTGCGACGGCCCCCCCTCCCTCGGTAAGCCGCGGGTCTGGATGTTGCCCCACTTTCGCAGACGGCGTGACGGAGTGAGGATGAAGGCAGAGGAGCTGTCAGATTGGACACTCGCTCCCCCTACTTCCCCTACCTCCGTCTTCTTGCCACCTTGACAGTGCAACTCACTTCTTCTTCTACATCTATGCACGCTCCCTCTCCTTCTTTATCCCCTTTTCTCTTTCTCTCTCCCTCCCTCCATGCCAGCAGAGTCCCATCACAGATAAACTCTCATTCCGCTGAGATCCCCGATCCCCACACAAGGACAATAGCTCGAGGTCTCGCACCCCAGCCCGGAGCGGGGGCCACTTGTGATTGGCTGTACCCAAACGTCTACCCCGCAGACAAGCGGAGGTTTAAAAATAGCTTAGCAACATAGTTTAAACTTGAAAATGTCCTACATATCTTGCTGGAGGTTTGCTTAAAAAAACAGCTTCTAAGGGACGTTTGAGTAACAGGAAAAAGTTGACCCGTCTGCATACCCAAAATAATGTTAGTCGGGATAGTGCTGAGGAGATCGATAATTATACACAGCTGCCGCAATTAAAGCAAGTTTATTTGGAATAGATGTAATGTTCATGTAAAGTCATTGTGAAAAGCAACATATACTGGCAACCACCTAATAATATATTATAACAAGGTCCATTATGACAAGAAAACCACTGATAAGAGAAGTTGGATCCAGCAAAAAAGGTCAATGAAACCCGATTTATGGTCTGGCAGCGTGGGATAGGGAGAAGTAAAACCAGAGCAATTGTATGATTTATTTTCATGACCTATTCAATAACAATAAAAACCCACGGTAAGGTGTGTTTAAGCAATGCCTCTGCAACAAAGCAGATAGTTACCTATCTGTTTGCGTTGGAGGAAAAAAAAACACAGTGATTGGTGACGTCATATTAAACTGAAGCGTCAGCGCTAGCTGGAATGTAAATAAGCAAATTAAATATGTTATTCTTTTAGCTTGGCATGAGACTCAGGTCACATGATCATTAGAAAGTTCCAAGAGAAAAGTCACAGACGGAAACTGGACTTCCTTGCAAGTAGCTTGAGTTATGTTATTGTATAAATGTTTTTTTCACCTGTAATGAGTCCATTTGGAAACCATTTAAAAACTTTCTGGTGTGCACTTAATGTATTATAGCAGGCTTGTCTTTGGTCTTTACACCTCCAGGAGGACTGTTTAGACATAGTATTAGACAGCATTAGTAACCATGCTGAGTTCAGTAAAAGGTGAGTCTCCCGTAAAGGTTGAGGTTGAGGTTGAGAGGCTCTCTGGAAAACATTAGATCCTCCCCACCCCCACGAATTTAAACAATATGTCAAATCATTAGTCCTTAGGGCAAACATTATGAATAACTGTAAATTTGAGATTTCCCATATTTGACTTTTACAGACATCCCAACTCTCCTGGAACTTCCGGGAGTCCCCCTGCAAATTGACAGCAGCTCCCGGACACCCGCAAATGATATGCAACGCCCCGGAAATCTGTTGTTCCGCTAGTTGCTCGCACGTCTGCCTGCCCTCACCGCAATATACATATACATATAAATATACATATACATATACATATCCGGTATGGGGCCTTTGGCGGTGACGTCATTGCGCAAGGCATCATGGGTATTATCTGTTACCTCCCGGATGCCCCCCATCTGCCTCCCTGAAGTCAATATCCCTCAGGTGGGATGTCTGCCTTTATATTGTAATATAAACTAGGACCAGATCAAATCAATAAGTCTCTGCTGAAATATTCCTAATTAGGTTGTTCCATTTCTAACTCCCACTCCACTAAAAATAGAAATAATGTTAAAACAATTGCTTTAAAAATTATAAGTCGGCCTTTGCTCTAAAAAAAAACCTCCCACTGTGAGTAATATCAATTAAATGTATTTTTAGCTTGGACTACTTACAGGTTATTTATTTAATAATTTTACAACAGATTTTGTATGTGGACATTGACTCGATCATGTACTCACTCGTATAAAAGCATATATGAAGGAAAGGACAAAGTAAAATATGTTCAGTATTAATTTGTTTTATTTCACCGAGTCAATTAATTTACTGTTTCCAAGTGTAAACTGACAATCAGGTAATTTAAATGTTATTTTATGTATCATAGATGTAAATAAGTAAGGATATCAAAGAACAGACAGATAGATATGTCTGAATACTACTACGTCCTGCACATGCACAGTTTTAGAGAATGGATGACGGTTGTGTTACGCAATGCAGTCTGCCGCCTAGTGGCCAGGATGGCATCCTACATCAAGCTTAAGGCACAACGCAAAAGAGCCTTAAAGAAACATTTTGGGAATTTCTCATCAGTCCTTTTAGCCCTAATTCAGATTTTACATGTATTCACATTTTAGCAAGCAGAACACTCAAATACTGCTTAACTGTGAGGGCAATGGAAAAAAAAATAAAAAGCACAAATTTCAAAACAGAAAATGACCCCCTGACTCCTCTAAAAATGGCAGTCGAGTACTCCCGAAAAACACTTGTCAGGGCCCAAGGTGGCCTAGGCTGGAATCTAAAAATAAGAACTGTGTATGAATCCTGGGAAATCGTAGGTGCTGCGGGGCGGGGTGGGTCCCTGAGATACATTTCTGGTTCAGTGGTAGAATCGTTGCTTGTCATGTAGGAACCCTGGGTTTGGTTCCTCGTCAGTGTGATGTCACGTTGCATGGGACGGTGTGGGGCTTTGCTGGTGCCTGGAATGCTGCCAGCTTGAATGTGCCTCATAGAATAGTTGTATTGCTGTTCAGCTGTGAGGTAAGTTAACACCCCCCCCCCCCCCCAAAAATAAAAAATAAAAATATGTTATGATGGGATATGCGAGAAGAAGCATTCCAGTGTGCCTGTACTCATACTTATACAAATGGAAAATAACGAATCATACATCCAACTCCAATAATGAATACTTGGAGTGCTATTGCATTAGCCGATGCATTTCTGACTCAGGTAATAGTATGACAACTACAGTGACTGTTGTAGTGTAAGAGTCTGGCGAGAATTCTATATTACCCAGCCCTTCGTTATCCGGCTAGCACAGAGGTCATTGACATAAGCATGCTTGAGCAGAGTGTGAGAGCAGCAAGCCCAGATGCCCATTCTTCACTATTATAAGAAGATGCAGCATGTGCACATTACCTTCATTTAGCTTCTGTCTGATGCAACATGAAAGTGTTGACAGCCTGGAGCAAAGGCTGAAGGGCTCAGCAGTGACATCACTCTGCCAGCCATGGGATTTAAACCAATGACCGACAGACAGATATGTACATTTATGGCATTTAGCTTCTGTCTGATGCAACATGAAAGTGAGGGTTTGACATGGTGCCTGGAGCAAAGGCTGAAGGGCTCAGCAGTGACATCACTCTGCCAGCCATGGGATTTAAACCAATGACCGACAGAC
>JAODKM010000075.1:14796231-14808351 GCA_026780845.1 Petrocephalus sullivani
TTCTGAACGGTCGCCCCATGTTGGCCCCTGGCCTGGCACCTCGTCCTCCTTGGCCGCCCCTGGCGATTTGTTCCCCCCCAGCCAACCCCCCCCCCCCCCCCCCCCCCATATTGCTTATCCCAATATTTTGCATATTACCTTTTTTTTCACCCTGCCATAGTATCCACCAGTATGTGAAATGGTTCAAATGAAGTAGAGCCTGTGAGATGCAATTTCTGTCATGATTCAGGTTTGATAAAAATGCAGTTACAGTGTTTAACCTGTGTATGGCAGTATAAGCGTTACAGAATGTGTGGGATTTCAGCCTAAAATAAGGCTGATCCCCTCAGTGAATTTGCTGTGTTTTCCCTGTGGGGAAAGGTGCTTAACCTAAATTTCTAGCAATAAGAATGTGTACAGTTAAAATGATCTGTGAAAGCCACACTGGACAGCAGTTCCAGATTTCAGCATGAAGCGTTTCATAATTCAGGCCACACGCATTCTGTCGTTTTGCTGCTGTTCTGCTGATTCGAGTGAAAGCTGCTATGACGGGAGTTTGTAAAATGTATTCCGTGTCTGAAAATGCTGGAATTTATCATTTGTATTTGTGTACAGTTGTATTTCCTGCATCAGAATAAAAAAAGGAGATGCATGTGTCATTACCGCCCCATTTATAATAACAGAATTCTGTTGGGTTCAGTTCTGCAGTATGTCCCCTCCCTCCTTGTCGAATAGTCATTTTGTGCCTACCTCTGTGTCCCCAAAGCACAGCTGGAAATTTCCTCGGTGTCTTGCTCATGCTCCTAAAACTCACACACTGGCATTGGACTGTGAGCTTCAGTCGTGAGATTGCAGTGGTGCCAGTTTGGAAGCAGGCACATGCTTGGCTCTACTTGGGTTAATACTAGGACAAGATTAGCATTAGAGTTGGTTTAGCAGCAGAAATGCCTCTCATCTCAGCAGCAACGTGCCTGACCACGAGTCCTGGCAAACACCAAAGAAGTACCTGAGGTCTCACCTCGTGCTGCCCCTGTCACTTTCTGCCAGATCGCAGTGTCGCCTAAGTGGCCGTAGCTCAGGCTCTGCTCCCTCAAAACGCGACCCTGTTCCAATGGCGATGTTCCAGAGCAGCCCGTTTCCCGGACGACAGCTTCGGTCCAGATTCTGGGTCCCTGCTCGCTGGTGAACTCGCGTCAGTGAGTGCGGAAATCCATTGCCACAGTAAGAATTGGGGAAAACTGCTCACTTTCAGTGTTTACCGCAGGCTTGTGCCCAGTTATTTGTTGTGGAGACCAGCAATTTTATTTCTAAAGCCACTTTCAACGGGGATGTAGTTTGCTTAGGCTACCAGAAATAAACTTCTTTCAGAGTAAGAGACCCAAGCAATTTGCAAGCCTTGTAGCACAGACATTTGCGATGTGGGCCTAATTATGTATTAAAGGTCTGTCCTGGCGTGTAGAGACATCGTACTGGCAGGCACCCGCTACTAATGCTAGTGTAAAATTACCGCCATTGGTGAGTGTTAGAGATGTTTGAGCTCCCCCTTCTGTGCAAATATGTAACAGCAGCGATTTCTTACTTGGCTGTGGGCTTGGCCTTGAGGTGTCTTTATCTGAATGGTGTGTTAGCAGCTCTGTGTTCAGTCATCGATGGTGTACTTTGTGTGCAAGCTGAAATTGCCTTTTAAATGGGAGCTGGGCCTCCTGCTTATCTGCCTGTCATTCATTAGACTAATTTTTCAGTAGTTATCACATGGCTCATGTCCCGGACTCGGAGGACTCTCTTTGCTCATTTCCTTTTGTGCGTTTGGCAGCATTTTTCACACCTGATCTTTATTGGGCTTTTTAAAAAGCAATTTTTATCACAATAATACATATTTTTTTTAAACTTCTACTTTTGTTTTTTTGCTGAGACAGTCCGCCAATGGGTGTTAACTTGATTTAGTTTTCTATTGTTGCTCCTTTTTTGGATCCTCTTACATTCTCATTTAATTTTTAAAAAATAAAAATAATTAAGAGGTATCATTCAGGCTGTCCCAGAATCCCATTTGTGCACATAATCATTTATTGCCCCCTGAGTTACCTGTCTTTGATATATTGATTGTAATTTATCATAAATATACCATTACACCTATTAACCTATGAGTAAAAATGGTAGAACGTAATGCATGTAGCATGCAAATCATTTTCCTCATTAGTTATTCATAGCTATTGCACATGGGATTTTTAGAATCCAATTTCTTTTCCGAGGAACGTTATGCTAGCTAAGTCTGTGATTTGTTTTTATGTTATTGAAGGGATCTAATAATCATTGCTTAGCAACAGCTGTTGCCCCAGGAAACGTAGGTGTCCTTGCTATGGCATAGGCAAACGGGAGACCCACATACATCATCATAAATGTTCCCACCGCATCTTCTGCCTACGTTTAGAGCACTGGCTGGTATTTTGATTCACTAATGATTGTTTCCCTGTCTTGTTGAATCATCTTCTAGTAGGCCTGAACAATTTTAAGAAAATATCAAATTGCGATTTATCTGACAGATATTGCGATTTGACTTTTTGATTTTTTTTTTAAACTCACTATATTAATTTCAAGATAAAATGGAAATGCATTAATTGAATCCAAAATGTATTTATACTTGCAAAAATGATATAAAACATACAACAAATATTGATCAATTCTCTAGCGACCTGAACATGGTAAAGTGATTGTATTTTTACGTGTCGCGTTTACAAACAGTGCTTGACTTTTTTACCCATAGTAACGTGCTTCCGGAAAGTACCATGTACACAAGAGTCAAATTAACAGAGAACAATGAAGCATAAAACTACTATCACAAAAGCCACGACTGTGTTAAGTTAAATAAAGTAATGGAAATAAAACAATTCCAGTAATAAAAACATTAGTGATCGTGTGGCTAACGCTGCTTGAACCCCTAATAATATGACCGTTCTGTGAAAAATCTCTGACCATTAGATAGGTAGGTAATTTCGTTACGGCTCAGCAGTGGGACTAACATTTTTTGGATTGCGAATGTAACGTTTTCCTTGGGTTTGATGTCTGTTGCTTGTAGGCGTTTACGCAGTCACTTTGGGCCACTTCTGATTAGTGAGCATGATTGGCACACGAGGAGCACGGCGCTTCTGATTGTTGAGAGTAACTGTCATGACAGGAGGAACGCATGAATTTGCAAAACTGTTCTCACAACCGTTGTAAACTAGAGATCGACCAATATATTTAACTGATATTTGGCAGTTTTTAATGTATTGGCATCGGCCGATATCCGAGTGTAGTATGCCAATTTACAGACAGGCACGTCTGTGGGCAGCCCAGTGTTGTTGTTGTTGCTGTGGAACACATGACCCATGCTGCCGCCTGTGCAGGACCCCAGCCAGAACTTTCATAAGAGTCCTGGGAGAGAACGGAACGGCTTAAATCCTGGACCTTGCACAAATCCTTGCACAACATTTTCTTACGGATTTTTTTATATATTTTTTTTTATGTACAGACATTAACCGGTGTACTTGCTCCCACAATGCAACGCGTAACACCTGTGAAAATGTATACGGAAAAATCCTTCATATTAACATGGCACTTTGAACTCTATTTTTATGGACTTTTCTTACAGTGTAGCTTAGTAACGTTAAGGATGGGTATTAAAACCATCATTGGCAGACGTTTTGTGCGTTTATTTAAGTGTATATAGTTTGTTTATATGTAGGATGTCATCCCAGACACTTTGAGCTAGGACAGGATTTGTAAACTACCATTTCAATTAAGGACCAGGATTTCACATAAGTGCTGTATTCTTGCTGTGTGCTGATTGGTCAGCCTCCTATAATAATGCACGTATCACTAATGTTAATGTGAAACAGAAGAAATAAACTATTACCCAAGCAAAGGAGTCTTTCAGGTTTAAAGTAGTTTGTAAAACCTGAAGTAGATCAAAGTGTCTGGGATGACATGGATTATCTGGTCACCTATTTATGTTTAAGTTTGTTCTAAGTAAGTGTTCAATAAATGTTAAGTGTGATATTTTACCAGGCAAATAGAGGGTGAAACGTCCAATCATCAGACAAAAAAATCGGTGGCATATATCGGCCATCGGCCGACCCGGACTTCTGAATATCGGCATCGGCTGTAGAAAAACCCATATCGGTCGACCTCTATTTTAAACCCTGTGTCAGACATGCTGTATAATGCATATCCTAAATCGCAGCCTTTGCGATTTGCTAATTGCATTGTTTAAAATCGCGATTTCAATTTGAAATCAATAAATTGTTCAGCCCTAGGTTCTAGGTATCCCAAAATTCCTTTCATGTGCAATTGTCCAGCAGAAGGACTTGCGTCACTTCTCTCTTTTGCACATGAGGGTCTCCCTCATGTTGGGTCCTAGTTTGATGCTCCTCCACTCCCCGTATTTTGTTTGCTGAAGGCACCTGCTTAGCTGAGATGTGCAGCGATTGCAATTTCCGGCATTATCCCCAATTTGCAGTCAATGGTGGTTTTCGTTCTAAGAAGACTGCACTTCCTGATGGACTGCCTGCACCTGACAGCAGTGTCATCAGTCACGATCTAAGATGGCTGCCAGGTGCTGTTCCCTGCAGCTGTCTCTCTGCCTAAACGTTAATGTTGTTTTGTCATTCCTGCTTCTGAAGTCCCTGATATTTGCATTCTTGGTGCTATTGGATGCTTTTTTTTTTACCCTACTCTCAAAGTACATACACAGATACTTCCTGCTAAACATTTATCGACTATTATATTATCTAGCAGGTGCTTTTGTCCAAAGTGATGCACAAGTGAGGCATGTAGCACATTACAAACACATGGCTGTTAAGGTGTCAATTCGGTATAAGTGCAGCTAGGCTGAGCTTCCAGTGAATGCCCAGGTACAAGTGCAAGCAGCACTGGTGCAAGAGATTCACATCTTCTAAACAAAGAGAATCTATAAGACAGTGGTTCAAATCAGCAGAAAGTATAAAATTTAAGAGCATTCAGTGAACATGCAGTGGAGTCGGCTAGCAGAGGTACTCCTGGAACAGATGGGCCTTGAGAGTAAATGAGACTTCTTAAAACTGTGGTTCAGCAAAGGTCCTCACCTGTGGTTCTGAGTCGTTGGTGTGGAGAGTCTAAGGAGTGCAGATCGCAGTACTAGAGAGGTTTGAGGTCAGTATGACCGGGGTGCATGGGGCCTCTTGCACAGACCAGGTGATGAAGGCCTTCATAACAGCTTCTGAGGACAGTATCATCTGGCTTTGCACTGTAGAAACAAAACTGGTTGATAGTCACTCCGTGGTGGATAAAAGCCTGCTTTGCAGCTGCAGTAGATGGGGTTCGGCTTTAAGCTGATGGGGCAGCGTGCGTAAAAGCGTACATCGGTCAGACGCCTATACGCCTGGTCAGCAGGGCGAGACTGGAGCACGCTTCAGAGTTCAAAGGTCAAAGCCAGGCAAAATGGAGAAGTGGGTGTAGGATACATCATGGTTTAACCCTGTCCCTTCTCCACACGTCTTCCAGGGATTTTGTTAAAATATAGGTATATGTGTGTATACTCCAGCACTTCTCTGGCAAAGTCTGTATGCCTCTGTATGTTTATACCTATGTGTGTATATTTATATAAGTTGGTTTTTGACGGTGTTCAGAATGTGTGAGACTTTCCTGACCCAATTGAATGTAATCTTCAGAATGTTTTTCGCAAGTTGTTTCATTATCATTGATCTCATGAACATCCACACGCATGGATGTAAAATGCAAAAAATTCTGTTTGACTGCAAATGCAGCCTTTGTTCTTCATATTCTAATAACTGGTTCCTTCCTCTTGCAGGAGTGGGGAAATCGTGTTTATTATTACAGTTCACAGATAAGCGGTTTCAGCCGGTGCATGACCTCACAATCGGTAAGACACTCATGTTTTTATGTTTTATGTCTGTTCTCCATAATAATCCCTTCTGCAGCTCTGTAAACACAGATGTGAGCAGAAACATAATTATTTTATTCTCTGGTTAATTTCAACCCCAGCCTTTAACCTTGCTACATTCTGGCAGTGTCTAAATGAAAATAATTGTGCCATGTAAAGCTGTGGTGCTGTGCAGTTCTTCATACGTGTCTGTGGAAAGCAACTGTTGGTGCATGTGTACTTGCATGTCAGCATGCTTGTCATGTGATGTTTTCTTTTGTTGGTTTTTGATGCGGGGTCTGAGACAGAATTATTATGCTTGATCTGGCATACGTTTGTACAAAACAGGTGCGTTTTTCCATCTGTATTTGCTATAGGGCTTGTACTGGATCAGCAGTGTACTACAGCTAGGAGGTGTATATCTGGTGACATGGTATTTATTTGGTACATGGTGTAGCATTAAAAACAGCCGTGGTTGGGTCTCCTGCCCATTGCAGGACATTGAGACGGAGGTCGGTCCAGTCCCTGATTTATCTGGAAAGTATAACCTGGTAAATCGCTTGACCAGTAAAACGGAAGCTCTGCCCCCAGAACCCTGGGGTTACTAGCTCAGGCCTTGCATCCTTTCCCCGCCGCGCATCAGGAGCCTGTATCATAAGGCGAGATTTTCTGGGTAGCTCAATCACTTGTCGCATTTTCGGTACCCCAATTTGAACGGACTCTGTTCGATTACATTTAGCAAGTTATCTTGCTAACTCAGAAATCCGGCTTCTTGATACCGGCCCCAGCTGTGTCTGGCCTTTGAACCCTTAGTCACCATGTTCTGATTTCCCTTGAGATATTCCCTCTGGCCTCCTGATGCACACCTTTCTCTGTTGTTTCTCTCCTCAGGCGTAGAATTTGGTGCACGGATGATCACTATTGATGGCAAACAGATAAAACTGCAGATCTGGGATACAGTAAGTCCTGATGTCGCACTGCACGCCTCCCCGTTCAGATGGGCTGCTCCCCTTTGTTTATTTTCATTGTGCTCTTTGTTTTTCAGCTGTTGAAAAGTCTTTTGCCGTTTTGAGAGGCACTTTATTAGACCTGAGGTTCTTCTGTCGGCCTGAAGGTGGCGACAATGAGCCGCTGAAGTGCCCTTCAGTCCCATTGTTGTCTCTGTGACACAGACCAAAATAGAATATCTTTATGTGCAATGAGTTTCTAGAAAGAAACTTTTTGAAGCTTTTGTTGACCTCCTGGTTAGAATTTATTAATTTAATGACATCAAAATGAACATACATTTTTTTCCTGTCTGCAGTTTGTTTTGGTATGTCTGCGTCAGAGCTGAGGCATAGCACATTTTTTTTTCCTTTTTCTTCAACAATTACTTGCCCTTGAACAGTCAGTAAAATTAGAACAGTGTGTTGAAATGTAGCTGTAGCATGCCATATTAAGTGGTAATCGGTAGCATCCAGAGGTTTCCAGTAATAATGCTTATGTGTAATGTGTGAGTCAAAATCAAAAAGCCACTGTCAGTCTTTGACTAAACGCATCGTAGATCTGAAGCTGACAAACGCGCAGGTAAAATTTTGCTCTCGTTGGTCATTTTGCAAATGAGAAGTGCTGTCGATTATGCCGCTCTTCCGCGTTTCCTGTAGCCATTTCAGGTTGCCACGTTCCATCAAAGCACAAGTCGGCGCCGTCCGTCGAGTCCAAATCTCTCCGTTTACGGGAAGTAGCGTGTGCACCAGTAATGCAGCCAAAGAGGGGGGTCCTCCCTCAAATCCCAGGATGCCCTGCTTCAGTGTGAGGAATTTGCTGGGATGTGCGTGGGGGGGGGGGGGTGATGCAACACGCTAATTCTGCATGGCTGGCCTTCCTCTGACCTTTCCGCTGCCAGCTGGTGGGTATAAAAGTGCCATTCATCATTTATTTACAATGGGCCCTATTTATTCTAATGTCAACAGCTGCCCGGGGAGAGGCTTATTGAATTGAGATGCGCGGCGGTGGTAGTGGTGGCGGCGGCAGCGGTGTGGGCTCATCGGTGGCCTTTCACCGGGGGCCCTTCGCCGCCCTGGTTGCTAGGAGTTTATTCTGCGCCGCGGTAATGATTCATGTATTGTGAGGCCATTCAGCCAAATTGGGTTTTCAAGGATTGTCCTGGAAGGGTTGAGGAGTCCTATTGTGGAGGGGAGAATGGGGGTGTGTGTGTGTGTGTGTGTGGACCCAGGCCTGTTACTCTTTAGCTTGTGGGGACATTTTTCAGGTCCCCACAATATAAACCTCAATGTTCTAAAAACCTGAAACTGCAACAAAAGAATTAAAATTGACAGAAGTCTTGAATTTCCTTTGGTTACTTATGGTTAAGGTTAGAGATTGGTAGGGGTTAGGGTTGTCATAGCTGGGATTAGGGTTATACCCATAGAAATGAATGGAGAGTCCCCATAATGATGGCAGAATATGAACTCTGTGCCTATGTCTGTCTTTGTGTGTGTCTGGCAGGTCCCCCTCAGTCTTGGGTGCCCCCTCCCATCTGTGTGTGCTCGCTGTCGGGTCAGCAGCCCCCAGCCTCTCCCTCCCTCTCTCTTTCTCTGTTCTCTGTGGCTGAGCTGTCTCACCCTGTGTCTCCCACAGGCTGGCCAGGAGTCCTTCCGATCCATAACCAGGTCCTACTACAGAGGGGCCGCAGGGGCGCTGTTAGTCTATGACATCACCAGGTAAGCCACTGACACTGAGGATGCGTCTGAAATTGCATACTTACCATAGTAGGTACTGTATTTCAGCAGAGGCCTACTACTCAGCCATTAATGTAGTACATACTATTTGTATGCATTTGAACGGTACGCGTGCATTCGAACCCGCCTTTGACTAATATTTCTGAGCGAGCATCTTTGGTTGCAGCTCCCACGTCCTTGTTGGATAGTGTAGCGTCCATGAGTTGCACGCTTGTGAATTTCGCAGAATGTCGCTTGTCATTCGGGTTCTGTTTGCCTACAGTCTCATCCATACTGAGGATTTGGATATACTGTACACTATAGTCACGTACTAGCAAACAAGTATGCCATTTCCGATGCAGCTCTCGGTCACGCCTGTGCTTTCTCTGGCTGTGTGTAGCTGTGTGACTCATTTACTCTCTGCTCGTCTGCTTGGGCTAACTGTCTTTCCCTAGTATTATGTCACCTGCGGATCCCGTGTGGGCAGGGCCACTCAGAATGAAAGCTGAGCTCTCTCGGTTTCTCTGCCCCGCCCCCTCGCAGGAGAGACACCTTTAACCATTTGACAACCTGGTTAGAAGATGCCCGGCAACATTCCAACTCCAACATGGTCATCATGCTCATTGGGAACAAGAGGTGATTCTTCCTTTCCTCTGTCCCCCTCCCCGAATCAGAGCGAAAGCCATACTGCAGCCTGACACGTCTGAAAGACTCGCACATGCTTTATTGCTGCTCATTGTGATGTCTCTTTAAGAAGTAACGAAATAAATAAAAAGAATGCAGGAACTTGTTTAAAGCCATAGCAGCAGCCTGACAAATATGAAAGTCTGGTGCACGGTTCTTTGCTGTGAAAAGAATGAATTAAATAGAAAGTGCACAGATATGGAACCCCGCAGTGAGGTCTTGGGGTGTCGCACTTTACTTCCAGCGATTTGGAGTCACGGAGAGAGGTGAAGAAGGAGGAGGGCGAGGCCTTCGCCCGGGAACACGGGCTTATCTTCATGGAGACCTCGGCCAAGACGGCATCTAATGTAGAGGAGGTAACTGCTGCTTTCGTGTGGGCTGGATTCAGGTGATTTTTAGTGATGGAAACACGCTCAGCTCCCCAGGTTTTCTTAAAGCGAAGTTCCGGCTGACGTTTTTGTACTTTCTCTGGGTATTTTTTTTTGTTGTTGTTGTTGATGCAAACAATAGTATACCACGGCCTCTTTCATTTCTCAGGAAGGAGCCTTAGCTGACATACCTAACCACAAGCTCACTCATTTTCACCCTTACAGCCCAAGTTTGTTAAACATGTAGGTTTGCCAAGGGCTGGCTAGGTCTGAAAAGCCGCAGCACGTTCCTGTAAACGCATCACCCCAGAACAGCGGAGTGAAGTTCACAGGAAAGCGCTACTTAAACCGCTTCCCGGAGATTTTCTGTTTGTCTAATACTTTGTTTTTACGCGTAGCTGAAATGTTGTGTGATTTTTGTATTTCTGTCCCAGTCATTGAATAACATATGGAGAAGGCACCAAGGACCTTGACTTCTGTAATTGATATCAGCCACCACTCGATGGCAGCAGTGAGCCGTTTACAGAATTTTGTCCCATTATTGTCAATTAAGTTTGACGCCAAAATTAAAGCAGAAGGCATAAAGCTCTTTTTCGATCTACCTCGATACTGATGAATATCACAGGGCTCAGGGCCTCGATGTATCAAAGCTGACGCTAGACTCTGCAGATTCGAGCGTGAGGGAGAATGACTGAAATGATCAATGAGGAAATTAACCTTAACCGGCTGGTCTTCTCCCTCGGTTAAGGTTAGATGTTGCAGAGAAGGTATCGGAATGCTATTTTTTCCTTCTCGATTTGCCCTTCTGGAAGATCAATAAGGAATCGGATGGAATTGGATTATCCGGTGAGCTGTGGTGTGTATAGGTTTCCTGCGGACAGTAAGGGGTTAAAGTGTTAATGATTCCTCTCTGCGAACGCGGCTGCTGGCAGCCGGGCCGGTCCTCCCCAGCGCAGCGTCACGATTAAACGCGGCACTGGCGTTCCACGCAGCGGCGGTCTGGCCTTGCGTGGGCGCGGTGGGAATTCCCCCGCAGAAAAAGGCAGCGGCAGAGGAATGCCAGCAGCACCGCGACGGGGCCGGGGGGGGGAGTGCGCGGCTCCCACGGTGGCAGGTGCGTCGTTTTGGGGAATCCCTCCCGCCCTCGCTCTCGCATGCCCGCCAGCGGCACAGCGCGGCGATGGTTTACCCAGCTAGCGTTAGCCGAGACTATCGGAATCAATTTGCGGCTGGCCCCCATCCAGCCCCATGCACTTAAGATCAGAAGCGACCCGGGGAAACGTGCCCTGCCCCCCAAAAACACCCCCCCGATTAATTCGTCTCATTAGCTCAGCGCCGATCCTCCTGCCCCCGGACGAGGCTTCGATCGCCCACTTAGAGGCCATGCATATTCATTTCCTCCCGCGCCTCTCGCTCGCTCGCTCGCTTCCTGGCCGCCCCGGCCCCCAAGCCCGCCCCCGTGCCGTAATTGAGCTGCGGCGGATTGATTACTCAGGGGAGCCACTCGGCCTTTATAGGTGAAAACGTCTCGGTGTCGTTAATTAGGAAACAAAGCTCCGCAGGCAAGGCGGCCGGTTAAACACTTCCAGGGCAGCACTGAGGCCACACACCCCCTCCCCTTACTGCTGGAGAACTGTGGTAGAGGAAGGGTGCTCCACCCTGATCACTGGGGGGGGGGTCACCTCTTTGCTGGGCTCACATTCCTCCTGAAGTTTTTATCTGCTGCTCGTGTTGGCTGGGGAGCGACCATCCGGTGCCTTTTTGAGCTCCGGTTTGGTCTTACAAGGCGCCACCTCACCCCTGTGTCTGCTGTTCATTGAGGGCGCTAGTTGCTCCCCTGTCCCTCGACCCTCCTCACACGCGTGTCATGTATTTATTGCATGTGTCTAACTTCCAATCACAGGCATTCATCAACACAGCCAAGGAGATCTACGAGAAGATCCAGGAGGGCATCTTTGACATCAACAATGAGGTGGGTGCTGCGGTGCCTCGTAACCCGGCCCACGCTGGCTGGCCGCTGGGGCCGTCCACAGGAGACTGAAATGTGTGATATTGTGCACATGTAACATTCGAGTGTGACCGTTCCGTGGGCACCTGCTGGGGGCAGCAGGGTAACTCGGAGAATGCAGCGGTGAACAGTCATCAAAGAAACGACCCACAAATAATTGGATGCATATGGATGTACCTTTAGTGAATCATTCTGTAATTATACGTCAGTAATATGCAGCACACCCCCCCACCCCACACACACACACACCGTCCAGATGCATTTGATGGTCTGTGCATGCATAACATGTCATATTGGCAGTGCCACAGTCCTGTTTGTGTGTCAGACTTTGGGCTGGCTTCCATGGAATTTGCAGTCCCCCCCCCCCCCCCCCCCTCCAAAGTCCCCGGGGGAGGTTGGGGGGGGGGGGGCTGGGGGGGGGGGCGGGGGGGGGGTGGGTTGTTTCTTCTCGGGGGGGGCGGGAGAATCCCCCCTGTCGGGGGGGCC
>JAODKM010000075.1:14810976-14827455 GCA_026780845.1 Petrocephalus sullivani
TCCCGAATCGACTCATTTACTAGATGGCCGTCCGTCAAGAGCGAAGCCAAGTCCCTCGCCATCCCCGTCGAGCTCTGCATCCCGGCCGGTGGCCCGGGCCGCCTGAAGGGCCGGTCTGACGGGCAACACCTGGAGGATTGTCTGTAACCTACTTGCATTTAATTTGTCATCACTTGTGGTTGTTTTTTTATATATATATATATTATAATTATTCAATCGATTTTGTCCTTTAAGCCCTTGACTTCAAAACTGAATCGTCCGAAACACTACGAAGGCCGTCTGAATATTTTAATCAGTTTATGTAGAGGAAGTCCTCAGCCATCTCTGGTTACCTAAATCAACATAAAAATAATAAAGTATGCACTTCCTCAGAGCTGCCAGCCATTTTCCTTTTGGGGGGGTGGGGATGGGACAGGACTGTTTTAATTCTTAATTTATCATCTTTTGTTTTGTATATAAGTTACCGTCTCCTCTGCATCCCCTGAGCAAGCTACACGCATTTTGGTTTGTGGAAGTCCACAGGGCTGAGAAATGCCTCCGTGTTTCCGTAGTTGTAGTCCACAGCCCTGCTAGGCCACTGGTCTGACACCCTCCTTTAAATCTTGCTTGTTTCTTCGCCAGCTCCGTCTCGTTCCTGCCATCTGCCTCTCCCCGTAATCCCGAAAGTGCTCGGCATACTGAAGCTGTTGACTCCGCATTCCCCGACTAGCCTAATGCCAAACGTCGTGTTCCGTATTCATATCTCCAGAGATGGGTCGGCTTCTTGCCTTAAAGATGCGGATTTTTTTTTTCTTTTCTTTTTTTAAAGCCCCGAAGCTCCGGAGAGGCGGTGACAGTTAATTGTGAGGGAATTTGTGCCCGTGCACCTGCATACCGTTCCTTTTTTTTTTAACATTACGGTTTGATCTTTCAGGTTAATCTACAGAATCTCACTGCAGATGGACATTAACTTAGCTGAGCAATTGTGTAAAGACTTGCTTTACCTGGCAGTGTATTCTGTCTATTGTTATACAGTGAACATCTTGTCTATTGTGAGAAGGGTTTGATGAAGAAGAAAAAAACCGCCAAACCTGTATATTTGTGACCCTGAACATTATTTGCTGTGTTGATACTTAAACTGTACACCAATAAATTAAAACAATTCCTGTGGTTAATGTGAGGAATAATTAGTAATCTATGGGTACCTATAAATATGCACACACTACATTTAATATGTATTAGTGTGAGTGAGAATTTGTATGTGCACACATGCATATATCCATGCCGCTATAAATACTGACACACTCCTTACTTGCAACGAGCTCAATTCAAGTCTTATAGCTCGAATATATTACACGTTATCTAGTAAGTCTAAATAAAGTTCCATCCTGTCATGGATTAAAATGTAAGAATTAAAGAATGTATGGCTTTTTGTCAGAAGTCTGGGTGTGGATTCCACTGCTTAAGTGAAAGATGATCTTGCTGAAGATGGCGACGGGGCGCAGAAGACCGTCGTAGAACGTGTTGGTTCCATGTAATAAATGGCACAGTGATTATGAAACTTCTTGCAGGGAAATGCCCCAGTCTGTACAACGATAGCAATCTCACGGGCAATATTTCTTGCTTACTAAAATCAATCGCGGTGGGGAAAAAAGGAAACTTTTATGGTTTGGGTGTCTAGTTAGCATAGGTGGTGCCCTCTGGCAGCAGAGGTGTAGATGACAGGATAGACATGACTGATCTTTATCAAGGCAGTGGGGGACCGTGATTCATCGCAGAGGAAGGTGGAGGTTTGTCTCATTTCTGCCGCACAATATGAGGCAAAAGAAAATATGACATCATCGTGTGTGTCGTATCGTTTGTTTAGCTCTGTTGCCTCTCATTTTCCCGAGAACCATCCGGTGTCATTTTCACCACAATGCTCTGGCACGACATTGGGTATTAATTTAACTAAAACCCTCCAGGGGCTCAGTCCTGTTGATTAAGATTTCACTTCTTATAAATTCCTATTACTCTCGGTAATTATAAGAGAATGTTACGAATGTGAATGATATGAAAGAACTGAAAAATTATAGATCCTTTCCACAACCAATATGATCAGATATGGACAACATAAATGCTACTATTTTAAAAATACAATGATAATATATCCATAGCTTGTATGTGAAATATTAATGTGGTTTTGGGGCTGGTCATTAATATTGTCCAGTGCTCCCCACCCAAACCCTGTTTCCTGGTGTTTGGGTGCTTTTGTTGGTTCCTACTTCCGCAAACTCAAGGAAATTCATTTCCTCTCTGTCCAACTAAAAACAAAAATGGTCTGATAAAGATTACATTTATTGAAAGCGAGGTACACTCTGAAAATGGAAGATCATACAGTCCCTGGGGCGATTTGGGGTTAAGGGCCCAAAGATGACATCACTCCTGTGACCAAGGGATTTTAGGCCTGTTTATCACAGGCACAGCATCTTAACCCACTGAGCCACATACCACTCCCCACAAGGTCAGATTGGCTTGTAGATTGGTTAAGATACTGCAGAGCTGCCATGTTAGGGTGGCCATATTTTGCCTTGCAAAAAAAAAAAGAGAACACTGGGTGCAGGGTGCCAAGTGAGGTGTCAAGCCAATGCAAGCATGCACACAAAGTACTCTGACTGTAGAAAGAAAATGTCAAAATGAACCACAATGAAATCCCAGCCATTTCAGGCATTTTAGGTCCTATAAAAGAACGCATGGTTACCTTATGCAGAGCATATTGATTTATCAGTCTTGGTTGATCAGTTACATGCTATGGCAAGAACACATTTTATGTTTTCTAAGCACCTCTTTGGTTGTTACACAGAACATCTGTGGTGAGGTTTCGTTGCAGAAATGTAACTTATTGAAAGGTCATCTGTTCACATTTTATGTCATTTAAAAGCCAATTAAGTGTGTCACATTGCAAAATCCCATAGAATGGATAATGATGGCAAAGATTAATTTAGAAATCTAACTAGTTCCTACTGGATTGGCTCAGTAAGTGTATATACTGATACAGACTCAAGTAAGATATGGACTTGACTTAGTTTTCAAGCAAGGCAAAAATGTATAACTTGACATTTACACAACAAACTTCCTGTTTTCAGTTTTGTCCAAAGGACACTTGGTAACTGGGCAGTATGGGGGCTCAGTGTAGCCTCACACCTGTGTGTGCCTGTGCTTGCACATGAGTGTGTAGTTCACATATTTTCATATTTGTGCTGGTTTCTCTCAGATACATTTGTTACTTCCCATAGTCCCGAATCATCTGGCTTAGGTCAATATGTTTTTGCCCTTGTGTGTGGTTGTATGTATGAACGTATTCTGTGCAACACACTGGCATCCCATCGAGTATGTTCTATCCCCCGTACCTCCTGAAATAGGCTGCAGGCTCTCTGCGACCCTTTACTGGATATTTGGTAACGTATACAATTAGTATAAATCGCGCACAGCAAGCTTAAAAATACAAGATCATTTGTGCCAGGTTATTGTACATTAAGTATTGCTACGCAAAGTGCATAAAGAAGATAAACATACCCACAATAATGAATATTTTCTTATTTATAACTAAAATGCGTCAAAGCTTTTTCCGTAATGTCTCGCATACGATTTAAGTGGATAGCGAACAGGGGGGACGCTGGTGCTTAGAGAAAAAGTAACTGCAAATAAATGTAGCACAATCTGTGTGCCTCACAAAACCCACCATGGTATCTCTGGAATCCTTTACTTGTCTTTGACATCAACTGGACTACGTGAAAACTACGCCTAACTCAAACCAGGTGCTCTGGGAAGAAAAAAAAGTTTAAAATCAAGGGAAAAGAAACCCCCTCTACGTGCAGAAGGCGACCTGGCATCACCGCATGGCGGATGTGTTTGTGCGAGTTGTTGGAGGAAATGTCAATTAGCGCATTTAAAAACACCTTTTAAACAATATAAATACCAAATGTACCTCACTATAAGACAAACACCCAGAGAGAAATACGCATGCATTTTCTCGTAAATATATTCACAAAATTACTCCCCAAAAGGCTTTGCAATTTACTGGCGACGAGAACAATCGCGAGGGCAGCACGCGCCTCCCGAAGCGCCGGAGCGCGCCGCGCGTGACAGGGCCTGTGTCTTTAAATAGTCCTGCGGGCCAGGTTATGATAAGCAACTAATGATGATGAAAGAGACATCCGGGTTACGGAGAAGGTGCGTGTTACGTGCAAACCGGCCTGGCCCGAAGCCAGCAAGGGCAGCTTTAAAAGAAGCGACACTAAACAGATGGAGCGCTTATATATGTGCTTGGATCGCGATTTCCCCGTAGTTTGACCCACGCCGAGTACGTTGGGAGTAGACGGGCGCCGAAGCGAGTGCTTTCTAGCACTTTTCCGGCGTGCTGGGTATTGAATGGCAGGCAGCGTGCTCCATGCAGGCGCCCGCATCTCCGGGGAATTTCGGGGAGCTCGTGGCCGCGCATGCCGTGGGGGCGCGAGGGCGGCGCGCTCCCGTGGCGCTGAAATTCGAAAGGACGCCTTGTGCGAGGGGATGCCCGTCCAAAAATGCGCGCCCACGTTCGAACGCTTGTCACATTTTACTAGAATTTTGTTTTGCTCAAAGTGTTGTAACAGCGCCGGCCTTCAGTGATAAATAATTGGATTGGATGCTATTGCTTTGTTAGTTTATTACGTGGTAGCAATCAGACATAAACGGTGCAAGTTTTTTGTAGTTTCTGATAAATTGATGAAAGCATTATTACTTATTCTGATAATTTAACTTATTACGAGCTGCTGCCACGGTAAAAGTGAATTTCCCTATAGTTTTCTAAACTTAACAGGAATGTCTGTGTGCTGGAACAGTAGACAAACTTCTTCTGCCTTTCTGTTACACTTACCTCATTGAAGCATAAAGGTTAAAAGATGGGTCCTATAAGGACATTCTTACTGCTGAACAACAAATATCACAATGGATGTTGTTCATTTTGTATCTCACAAGTTTGGTAGCTGTCTCTCATGACTCAAAAGCCCTAAATTATGGTCCTTTCTCATATTTTTACTCTCTGGCTAAAAGTAGGGTACAAAGCCTAATATAAATAATGCACGGTTAGACTTTTAACAAAATCAGTTCCTCAAAAGAATGGTGTTATCCCATGTGCAACATAAACATTTTAATACCTAGCCATCTCCTCAGGATTATTGTCCCTTAAATTGTGATATTACAGACACGCCCACAACATCATACCTCTGAGTTTTGAGCAGGTACAAATGCATTTCAGTGTCACGGCCGGCGACAATTTAAGCGATTTAACACTGTCACAGTGTTGATTTGAAGGTGACAGTGCCTCCGAAAAAAATAAAGGGAAGACGTTGCCTCTGGACCACAGCTCGGGAAAAGCAGTCATTGAAGATGGATGGATGGCTGGGTAGATGGATATCAATGAGCAGATAATGAAAGGTGAAAATGTCACCCACAAAAAGTAATACAGGAAATTTGAACACAGCTGGATATAAGTGAACTATGATACTAAGGACCCTAACCACACACACACGCATTTAACCGAACACACTTCCAAATGTGGCCCAGTGGCACTATATGACACATCTTGCACCATTATTTTGACCATCTAACATCTACATAGGCCTAGATAATCACAGCATGATAAGTATTCCTGGACGTGGAAGCCTTGGGGGATGTAGTGTTTGTTTTTATAGCATGGGTAACATTACTGTATAATCATACTCCCATATAGCATTTATGACTGCCATGCCTTGGATAGTGGTTTTCTCCTGCTTTAGATCAGCAGTAGCTTGTCCACTTCCTTGCGGTAGAGATCAGGCTCCGCACATGTTTGCTATCATTAAATAATTTGTCTGTGTGTGTATTTAGCATTTCAGTGTCTATTCTTTTGTGGGCAGATGCAATCAGGCTGTGGTGAACCAGAGTCTATTATAGCTAAGCAGGATTATAATTAGAACGTTTATCAATAAAGTTGATCTTATTATATTAATGTCCATGTCACGGAACATGGTCCTTTGCAGGTTTTAGACAATTTGCTTCCACATTTACCCAAAGAGCATGCTTTTGGGTTGTAGGAGAAAACCCATGCGGAGAACATGAAAAATCCAGTTAAAGCCCAATCCAAACCACCAACCATAAAACTTCGAGTCAGATACCACCTTGCAGTGGCTTCCAATATGAAGTTATGAAATTATTTTCCAGGCTACTCACATAATGATCACATATAATTTGAAAATATTTAAACAAAAACGACTTATTGAAAATATAGATTAAAATCTTGTGACTAAGGTATTTATGTATGTGACTCGTGTATGACCGGATACAGAATAAAATAAGTTGCTCCAGTTAACCGTGCTTGCAACGCCATTGTAAAGTGCAATAATATTTAATAACTGCGAGGTTTCTTTTATTAAAAAAAACATAAACACTTTTTACTCCTTTAGTGGGACTTGTCCCCCATTCACGGACCGCTTATAGCCGGATGGGTAGCACACTTCTTTTGTGGTCTCTGAGTACGTGCCTCTCATTACCGCGACAATTATAATAATGACAATAACGCGGTTGCGTCAGCACCCGCGCGAGGCGGCGGGGGGGGGGAGTTGGTTGTGGTGGTGGTGCTGGTGTTGGTGTCGTCGTCTGCGTCCGCGCGCACGCACGTGACCGGGGCGAGACGCGAACGCGCTCCTCGCCTGTGGAAGGCAGGGAAATCGAGAGCGCGGCCGCCGGGATCGATCGGATTAAACTTGAATCGGGTGAAATTAACACAAAGGAAGGAGGGAGAGAGCCGGCGGAGACGGGACGGGAGACGCCGCGGCTGACGCGCTCGCATGCGGGGATCCGGCCGCTCTCCGGCGCGCACAGGTGGAGGTACACGCTAAGAAGACTTTATTTAAGACGAGCCCCGAGTGACCCGGCCACCGAGCTACGCGGCTAATAGGAGGTGAGTGACTTTTATCCGCGCCGCTCTTTCTCTCCCCGCAGCGGCGCGCGGGGTCGCGCGGACCGCGCCGCGAGCCCCGCCGAGGTGAGCGCGAGCCGCCGCCGCTCGGACTCCGCACGCGGACGCCTCCTTCCGAGAAGGTTGATTTAATTTCAAAAGTTTCCCTAACTAGCCGGCTAGCCGCGCGCCGGTGCTAACTAGCTAGTTTGCTGGGTGGTTATAGCGCGCGGCGGCGGAGGGGGGGGGATGTGAGTGCGCTTAGTTACTTTTGCCGAAGCGCGTGGAAAGTTGTGTGAGGAGCGAGAGGCGGCTGCGGGACGCCGGCGGGGAAGCGCGGCTCCCGGGCGGGAACTTCTGCGCCGGCGGCGGGGCTCCGGGGCTCCGGGCTCGGCTTAGCGCGCCGGCCAGGCGGCGGTCTGACGCCGGGAGGCGAGCCGTCCGACTCGGGCTGCCCGGGTCCCCCCTCCGTCCGGGCGGATATCCGAGGAAAGAGCCAGCCGGCTGGGAGCGGAGGGGGAGCGGGCGCCGCGGGGCTCGGGGAGGAGAAGCGGCACACGAGGCGGCGAGCCGGGGCGCCCCGGGGACGTCCCCGCGTCCCCGTCCCCGGCGAGGAGCGCCGGCTGGCCGGCCGGGGGTTCGCGGGTCGGGTCCGGGTCAGGAGAGTTGCGTTCGGTGCCGGTGCGGCGGGAGTGTCCGGGGGGGAGCCGCGGCTCCGGCCGGGATCGGGGCGGGACGCGCCGCCTCGCCTCGCCTCCGCACCTGCGGCCAGGTGGCCGCCGAGCGCCCCTTCCCTCCGGGAGCAGCTCCGCACAATGGCCGGGAGGCTCGCCGCCTCGGAGCCGCTCGCGTCCGTACCCTCAAAAAGTTTGGCCAAGTTGCCCCGGAGCCCCGGGCCGGACGCCCCGCTCCCTGCCGCCGGCGCCCGGGGGACTCGCAGCGGCCGCCCTTAGAGCGGCACTTTGTGGCGGCGGCGGCGGCGCCGGGCCGGACCTCCCCGCTCCCCCCGCTCCCATTCCCCCGGCGGCCGCGGTCAGCGCCCGGCCCCCGCCGGCGCACAAAGGGAAGCGGCCCCCAGTCCCCAGCCTAAGATGGCAGCTTTAATGAGACTCGGGGTAACGAGGCGCCTCCCGGCCGGCAGCCCAGCGCACCTTATTCTCGGCGCACGGCGCCTCTGGTTCCTGCTACCGGGCCGGAGCAGCTTATGCTTTACGGTGCTGAAGCACGATTTCCACGGTACTGCGCCGGAGCCCTAACCCCTGCCCCCCAGCCTCTCCCCGCTTTTAGGTGCTTCCACATTTGGGTGAGATCCAGAGCTCGTGGGAGCTGGTCTCGGGCCTTGGGTGTGGGGGGGGGGCATTAGCCAACTTTTGTCTTTTGTCTTTTGTATGTTGACTATTAAAATATGTAAGAGGTATAGGTAATTGTTTGGAAATTACCAGCTGGAATAGCCATGCACGGGCATTGATTTCTAGGGTATGTATATATTTATGATGCAGCTGACTTTCGCCAGTGATTTTGGGCTGTTGGTTTATTAAATGTGTTACTGCATCGTTTAGTCTATACATTAAACGTGTAACGTCAGATGTATATTGGTCATTCATTTTCCATAGTAATGGTGGATTGAAAGGCCTATATGGGAATGGTTGCCGGCATGAAGACGTCCAATTAAGACTGCATAGACCTGCCATTTTAGTCGATTGAGAAACCCCTTAAAACGTGCCTGACAGCACTGCATTTAAGAATAATGCTTCATGCATTCATCTCTTGTGCTAAGTTGTGAAGTGGTGTGGATTTAAGTGCCCTCAACTTAGTTTTCTCAGTAGTTATAACGGTGTCCAGGCAAGGAACTATCAATGTATCAAATGTTTTTGTAAGCTAAATGCAGAGTCTGTGACCATATTGTCATGGTGACATTGGTCTGATTCTGTATTGTGAATATTATCGCAGAGCAGTTTTACTGCTTGCTGTACATCTTTTGCTCAGCCATCCAGTTTAAAATGAAGTTTCATCTGGAATGTCAAGCATGCAAGAACATGAGTTAAATCATATTGGGTTAAGTGTTTTAAAGATCTGTGCTTTAAAGTTGGTTTGGTGTGACGTGTCGTAAAATAGCATTTGATTCTGGGTTGAATTTGTTCAGCTTCTCCATCCTTGTTCTCCAGTCACTTTGGTCTCTTGCCTGAACGTGTGTGGAGAGCTGTGATCTTGTTTAGAAAGGCATGGGAGTACAGTAGGGTGAAATGTGATCTAAGGTAGTAAAAGCACTTTTATATCCTGTAGCTCTATTTTTGGAAAAAAAAAACTGGCAAAAAGTATCAAACACACATCCAGTTGGCAGAGCCTGCCCTAGTGCAGCATTAGTTTTGGGGGGTGGCACAAATATTTGGAGTGTGTTAATATGCTATGAAAGTGCTTGAACTGTCCAGTCAACTGATTTTCATTGGACGCTTAAAACATTTCACATTCGTGTTCTGTGCATATGATAGGTTGACTTGATTGTACCCATGTGGTGCAATCAGCGTTGTATCGGAGGGAACGGTGTAAATGCCAGTGAGACGGGCAGTGTTCCTCCTCATTTGTTTTAACATAACAAATGTGGTAAATGATACATTAGTATCAGATAAATGTTGACTTGTACAGTAAGTCTCACAAGGTTATTGAATACCTAGTGATCGTCTTGTGTGGAGGCTAAATTACTGGACAGAATTGCAATTAAACAAGACAGGGTGTTCTCCTGGCACATGGGTGATGCATTATATGCTGCTCTTTGGGTCAGAGTAATTACTTTCCAACCTAATGGTACTATGAAACTTAATCATTCTCTTGCTATTGGTTAGCAAGGTACCTGTTTGCTGGATGTGAAATTGCCGTCTTTGTTTTTATAGTGTCAAAGTTCCCCCCTCCCCGAACATTAGCTGGTGTTTCAAATGCATATGTACACTTTTTTTTTTCTTTTATGTGCATAGTATGAAGGATTATCGCCTTACGTTTATTCCACTTGACATTGCATGAGTATAGTGCACGACTTTTGATTTGAGGAATTTAAGAGGTTGAGTTTGTATTGACATGTAGCTGCTTTTAATTGAGCAAAATGGCAAAGCCAATACGTCTTAAGGCACAAAAACAGCGTACTTGTGTTTTTGACACGTGTTTGAAAGCTTCCAGGGCAAGGTAACATGCCCCCTGTTGCTGAGGCATCCACAGAAAGCATGCTGCCCTGTCATACATGTGGAAATGCATTATTACCGTAACCCCCACCCAAGGGAGCGAACACGTTTTGACATCCAAAGTTGGTTAATCTCGACGTGAATGGATTTCTACCTCCCGGCTAATCAAGTACAAGCCACCACTGGCATATGTACAGGAAGAGGAGTTTGATCTATTGAATTCCAGCCGCTTGTATATATTTCCTTAATTTCTTACATGGCCCTCCACTTTTATCCATTTATTTCACTGAAATTGAGCAGCACCATGCCCATGGATAACAAAGCAGAATGCCTAGTGGCCTGCACACCAGCATCCTTCACATTTCAAGCCTGTGTTCTGCTATAAACTCAGTATACTCTGTTTTACATCTGCAAATTATTTCCTCCAGTGTTCAGATTTTACATCAAAGTAACTCGTATAGCACATTAGGGTTTTGGTCCCATTTTCCTGAATTCTGTGTTATCAGATGTCTTGGTTATCCTTTTTGTATGTCTAGTTAGCTTTCATTCTTGCGTGTTGTGTAACTGGGAATTGGGGTGGGGGGGGGGGGGGGTATGTTCATTCACACATCTGCTTAGTTGTTCAACTTTAATTTTGACTTTGTGCTGTGAAAGTGTTTTATCTTCTGGTCACTGCTAGTGAGTGAGGAGGAAACTGAAGCCCTGTGCTTCAGCACTAGACCTTTCAAAGTTGGGTGATGGCTTGTCTGTATGAGTTCTGGTAGCATGTGGCACTTAGCCGGTGGCATGATGTGAGAGGATCTCTGGGTTTCAGTGTCGCTGAGCTGTGACTTCATTGAACGGTTCTGTGCTCAAACGGGTTTATGGGGTGTCCTCTCCTTGGCCCTCAAACACTAAGCGAGAAACCTCTTCAGCGCAAGTGCATTTGGCAAATACCATATTTTTTTTTTTTTGCAAAACCGTCATTCAGCCGTGCCGCTGTAGTAAAGCCGTCTTCTCTGACGCATGCCATTGATATAGTCTGGGGTATAAAGTGAGCTCGAGTTTTCAGATGGTTTTTAATCGGCCACATTATTTGATTTTTCCCTTGAGGTAAGCAATAAAGGCACATCCAGTGCGGAGATGGTTATGGCAGGCTCGCCGAGGAAAAGCCCTCTTCTATCCTTCCGAATGAAACCACAGATGTTGGTCTAAAGCTGTTTTTCACTGACAGCGAGTGGGCAGTACTTGCAGTGTGCAGCCGTGTCAATCGGTTCATGGCCCAGATATCAAAGTAGTCGATGAACTTTCACTTTTTTTTCCATGGGCACTTGCTTTTCAAAGTTCAAGTAAGCATTTTTTTAACAGATAATCTTGGGAAAGCCCTCCCTGAAGTGTTCAGAATCAGCAGTGGTATTATTACTGTATAGTGACACTGAAGAGATTCAACGAGATTACTTTTTTGTGCTCAGGTAGCTGTTAAGGTTCCGTTTCTGCAGTTCATTTACTTTTAACCATTTTGTGGTGCTCAATGTACTTGTACAAACCAGACAATGGTTGTGTTTATGACACCAGTCATGTCAAATCTGCGTAAATAATGTGTAGTGGAAAACACCTTATACTCTTTTAAAAATGGTTAGATTATTGGTGTTCAGCAGTATGATCCTGGTTAAGTCTCGTGAGCTTAGATGTCTAAAACTTTTGTGAAATAAGTAATTCAGTTCTCCAGTGCCCCACTGATTCATCTTTGCCGTCCCACCTGTACGTCTGAAATGGCACCTCTCATCGCTTGGCCATTTCAGGCAAGCAGTTCTAGTCTTGCCCTCAGTGTGTTTGGTAGAAAAGCATGCTGGTTGGATTGCCAGTATGTAGAAAATGGATGAAAACGTCTAAAGTTGAAAACTAATTGAACCGACTTCTTTTCTGGTCTTTGCAAACAGCGGGTAAGGTGCTGTGCCCTTAAATGTGAATAAGTCTGTGCAGTTGTGCTCCCAGTGCTCATTGTGCTTACAGGTTTGTCTTAAACTGATTATTCTAGGGATGTTTTATGGGCAGCTTTAAAAATGTAGGTCTGCATCTTTGAATGACAATCTGCTACACACATGCTTACTGGGGAGTAGAACTCAGTCATAAAGAACATGCTGGTTTCATCTTTCTCATTCATTCCCCAACTATTACACCAAAAGTATTCTGGTATTAAGCTCATACGTTGTGTGTGGTTGTTACATTGGCCCTCTTTGGTAAAAATGCAGCTGGATGTAGCCGTACTGGGCCCTGGAAGGTTTATCCTAAGGGTTGCATGCATCTGAGTCCATAGGTGTACAGAACCCAAGCTGCTGATTTTTGTTTTACAGTTGAGTATCCTGTCTCAAAATGCAGATATTGAAATGGCTGTTGTGTGAGATCATAAAACTCCTATATTATAAAAATCATGGTTTTAAGTCTTGATGTATCTCCAAACAAGTGTTCTGCCTGTATTTCCTGACAGCTTCCTGGGTTTGGGTGCAGTGAACCAGTTGAAATGGCTGTAACATTGTTACCCGGGCTGCCTCCCACCCTAGTGCCACTTAGTCTCACCCTGGCCTTTTTGGAACTGAATTTCAGTTGTCCGGAATTTCAGCCATCACCTTGCTGTGATTGGACAGGGCTGCCCGCCTTGCTGTGATTGGACAGGGCTGCTCGCCTGTAAATGTACAGCTGCCATTTTTATTTTATCTCAACTTGCTTTTCAGTTGAAGCCAAGCATGGTGGTAGCCCCCTCCCCCTCCGCAGTCGCGGCTAGCAGGAGGGCCGCAGTGGCCTGTTTTGCAGCAAAACAACCGGGCTCCCCCCTCCACCTTCCCCCTCCTTCCTCACGCGATGACGGACTCATGGAAAACCCTTTTAGAAGGCGAAGACATGCTATGCCTGGTGTAATTATATCAGGTGCAGAGCTGCACGCTCCTCCTCCTCGCTGCAAACATTCAGAAAGGGCTTGGAATTGATCATAATAATCAGTGTATGTGGTGTGCGTGAATAGCTGGCCCTTTTTTAATTGCAAAGTATGGGCTGATGTCTCGAAGTTGGATCCGGTGCAAGTGTGATTTATTCTGGATTGTTCTCCAGTAATAAACTCTGCTGGGTTTAATCATGCGCACCTTGCCATTTGAATAATTTAAATCCATCGACAGTTCAGACATACAGTCACGGGAGTGCTCCTCGCACGCGCTTACTGTGACGTCTCCTGCCGCTAATTCGGACAGTAAGCAGCACCAGAGTCACCTTGTCAGAGTTCTGCCTTTCGTTTATTGTTTTTTTTTTTTGTCCCTCCTTGCAACGGATCTCACAGCCGTGCGTATTAATGACATGCATATAGCCCTGGTGTTTAAATGGTGACAGTGCTGGCAGCCCCGCTTGGTTTCTGCTCTGGGGGTTATTCTCCCGCAGGTGAGGAGGCTTGGCCTGGCCGTCATGATTAGCATTAAATGCTCCTCTGGTCTTCTGAGGTTTGTGTCCCCCTTCCTCCAGAAACCTGTCGATTTCCATTGAGATCATGTAAACGGGGATCTGCATTTGCTTTGCATCAAGTGTCATCTCCCTCCCCTTACCTGTTTATGGATGGGGTGACTGTATCCCAGCCAAACTCCTCCATGTCCCCTTAGCTCCGCCGTGACCTCTGCCCTCTCTGCATCCTGTGACACCCGGCCCCCGTCTTTGTGCTCCCGTTCATTCATGATGGATAAGTTGCCATCCGCCTCACCCCACCCCCCCGCCACACCCACCGCCCCCAAGAGTCACACATGCTGCGCTTGCTGCAAGGGGCAGATATAAATTATTTTCAGCTGCAGTGGAAGCCTCTGGAAGGGGGAAAAAGGAATGCTGGTGGTGAGCCTGAGAAGGGCCTCTTTGAAGAGGGGCCCCTCTGTGGGAGCGCGGGCAGGATGCAGGGCCTGTAGCTGGCTGAGGGGGGAGTAAAACAAGTCCTGTGGACGCTTGGGCCTCCCCTCCCCCCATTATACAGCGCCTAGATGTCCTTTAAAGTGCAAAGACGACAGAGGCGATTGCAGCCGTTAGTCAGTGACGGCCACAGCTGAACTGCGGACAAAAAGCCTGCTGTGTGTCACACAGGACTTTCCTGTGTATGTGAACGCATGACAAACCCATAGATGTCAATTCACCAACCAGTCCACCCCCGTGACCCTAGCATGTTGTCATTTTGGGCCCCACCTCTCAGGTCCTGCAGTGACGAAGTCTCCTTTAGAGAGCATAATTGTCACAAGATCACTTGATGGTTAATAGGAATAATATAATCTCCTTCCCGCCCTTGTCTCCTGTCCTAGCCCTCCCCCCCTTGTCACAGTCTCCCCCCATTATTTTTCCCCCGTTAGTTTGTCCTTAGCCGTGCCTGTGTGTCCGCCCCGTCATTAGCTTTAGCGCACAAAGCCTTTATTGTTGGCATGCATGCTGAGAATGCCGGCTTTGTGCCCCCACTTCCCAGGGAGACGAAGGGAAGCTCTGCTGGGCCAGATCTCCGTCATGTATGTACGTGCGGCTGGGAGACACTTCCTGTCGGCTGAGCTGTGATGGAATTGGTTGCTTACCTCTCTGCCTTTGGAGCACCTGACTGTACAATTGCACCCAAGCCTGATCTATTTATTCTGACCTTGATGACCTTTATCAACCTTATTGCAGCTTGTGGAATGGTATGTCCACACTGGTTTGGCATGCTGCGTACGCTTGTCCCTTAATCTTTGTTTGGATTGGTTTGCTGACCCCATACCAGGTTGTGGTGAGTAGTATAGCATTTAGGTGCTTGTAAGTGGGTAAAAGCTGGGCAATCAGTTGGAGAGGGCACTATTTGGCCAAGCTTTTGATACCCGTTGACATGTTGGATATCGCCGGGCTAACTGTTTGCCCTATATTAGCCTGCTCGCTAATAGCTTGTTCACTTAGGCCTCTATCAGCTTGCCCACATTCCTTATTGAGGGCTTCTGATACTGCGCATTCTTTGATTGAATGACTCACAAGGTTTCTGGCGTTGGGTAGCACTAGCCGATAGGTTGATGACTGGCACCTTCACCCCACATGATGCTTTGAGGCTAATACCTCTTTCGTTGCAGTGATGTCATTCACTATGGGGGGGTTTTAGACCTCATTTGCCACTGCATCCCGTTCCTGGACAGCATCAGCCGCTGACTGCTTGGAGCCACCCATCTCTTTCAGGTGCCAGATGCCAACTTCTCAGTTGGCCACGGCGAGACCGCACACGTCCACCTCGTCTGCGACGTGTCCATGTGCCTTCGTTGTACTTTAGGCCCTAGTGCGTAACAGCATTCAAGTGGTGCTAAGCTAATCCGCTACTTCCGTTACTTTTTATCAGCCTCGTGTCTGATCTGACTTCCCCATCAACTCCTGAGGCATAAGCTCGTAGCTCCAGATATCACAGCAGCCCTCCATGAGACACTGAGCAGTTTTTGCCCCTTGTATTTCTGAGCATGTGCCTTCCCTGGATCTTTTTGGCATACATGGGGGAAGGGCGTGTTTTGGGGATGAATGCGACCTGTTTTGTGTGCCACCTGCACACACCGCTGCCTGAGAACTCGGCCCAGGCCCTGCATGCTCCAGTCGTCCCCTGCTTCAGCTGTGTCTCGGCCACCTTCTGTGGCTTCACAGGTGCTTTGTACTTCCATGTTCTGACACCATGTTGGAGGAACAGTGGAAAGCCAACTAACCCCCAGCCCCCACTGATGTAAGTTGGATGCAGGAAATGCCTGCTATTTACTTTTTGGTTATTTCCTTTGCTATTTCCTGAACAAAAGTCCATTCAGCTGCTGAAGGGGTTTTGTGTGTGTGTTCTTTGTTTCTTTGTTCTCCGTTTGAACCTTGTTTTTTTTCTTTTGTCCCCCCCCCACTCCATCCAATCCTTAATTGCAAGTTGCCCTGTCTGCTTGTTGCAGGCTAAAAACATTTCCTCACTGCCGTAACTATTTGCCTGTACTAGCTAACACATACGAAAGGAAACTCTATGTTTCTCCCCCCCCCAGTAGAAAATTTAGCTTGGGCTGTGGAGTTTTGGGGGTTGGGGGAGGGAGGCCGAAATGGGCGGACAGGAGGGCAGCCTAATTATTCCTGTGTGGCTGGCTAAGTGTTTTAGCGAGAGCTGCTGTTGCTCCTGCACCGGCCGTTGGGCCATGTGGCGTCCAGCAAATGGCCCGGGCTGCTTGGCAACGGGTGGCCGCAAATGGCCTTCCCGTGGTTCCGCTTTGTGCGGCCGGCCCGGCGACGTCAGCCCCGCTAACTGACTCGCCGGCCCCTCTTCCAAGTGTGCGGGGGAGGGGCCAGGGAGGGCGAGCTCGGGAAGGCCGCCGGGAAGTCGAGACGAGAACACGCGGGAGAGGGGCGCGCTGGCGGGGCCGA
>JAODKM010000075.1:14832283-14842685 GCA_026780845.1 Petrocephalus sullivani
CCCCCTTGGGTGTACCCCCCCCCTTTCCCCCCCCCCCCCCCCCCCCCCCCCAGATGTTCTTGGTCCTCTTTTCCTGAGTCCAAACAAAGAGGGGTCTAATTAGAACGTGAGGGCGCGCATGCTGATTAAGGTCCCCACATAAACAGGCACTTCCTGCAGAGATGCTGTGATTGTTCTCAATTGGCTCTCGATTCGTATGTTTATATTAAGTAGGGGCTTCTGGGAAGCATGGTCAGGCTGCGAGCGTCCCTCCCCGGTGCAATCTGCAGGCTGCTGCCTTGTTAAAAAGAAATGTGGCTCCTTCCCCTCGTTTTATGTAATATCACATCTCAGGCAGTTTGTGTTTGTAATCATTACATTACGGTGACTGTATGTCCTCACAATGTGAGGAAAAACCTCTAACTTTTTTCCCTCCCCACAAAAATAACTCCAGTCAAACTGAAAATGCCAATAGTCTTGAATTCTCTTACTGCTTATGGTTAGGGCTGGGTAGGGAGTTAAGGGTTATGCCCAAAGAGATTAATTGAGTCCTCATAATGATATGACTGCATGGAGTGTGTGTGTGTGTGTGTTATGGAGCCATCTTACAGCCACCCTTGCCTGTCTTGGCCCTCTGGGCGTATATACAGAATGTGTAAATGCAAATGCCGGCATTCAGTTAACAGCTGGGCTGCTGTGTGTGGCCCTGGGCTCCTCCGGTGATGGTGCGGCTTTGCAGAATTGTGATATTGAGGCTTTTAATCAGATGCTCAGATTGTTTGGGACTCATTTCATATCCTCTTGAAATGGGAGTTTGGAAGTTGGCGCAGTGCTGCGTTTAGGTGTGTAGGTATAACCCGGCTCGCCTCGGACGGTTATTAAAGGGTGAGGGGTGTCCAAGCCCCTTGGCCTCACTGGAGTTGAGGCTTTTCATTTTTCGTACCCCCCCCATCCCCCCCCCCCCAAAGAAAAAGGGGGAGAGAAACAAAAGCAAGACAGCTGGGGCGTAGTACAAGCTGTCCACGAGTGCGGCCAAGAGCCATGCTGAGTGCCAGGCAGGCGCAAGTCCCGGCTCAGCCCCCCCGCCATCGCCCCCTCCCCGCTTGTCTGCTGGGACGAACCTAGCCCTGGGACCTGGTCCAGAGCACCGGGTGGGTGTGGGTAACTGGGTGAACGGTGCCCTGTTTCCTTGCCGGTTGGGACGCGGTGGCCTCCGGGCTTGTGAGCGCTCAGAATTGCTTAGTTTAGCCGCACCTTTGATGTGGCCGTCGCCCTGCCACTTGGTTTTGCTCCCTATGCCATCCTCTGCCTCTATCGCTGGCTGTTCTACACTTGAATGTTGAACGTGCATTTGGACTAGGTAGGTTCTGGCGAGGGGGCTGGTTTGCCTCAACTGTTATAACCTCTGGGGACTGATTCAGCCCCATTCCTCTCCTCCACCCACCTCCTCCCCGTCCACAGGCGGCAGAGAAACAAAAGAGCTGTTAGGCCTTCACACAAGGAGATTATGCGATAGTCTCTTGAGCCTCCATGCCCCTCAGCCAACAAGTAGCTTTGCTTGTGAAGAAGGATTGGAGGTGGTGTTGCCACGCTGAGTCGACATCGCAGTGATTCCTGTACCTCAGGTGTTGATTTGTTGGTGTGAGAGGTGGTGGTGGGGGCGGGGGGTGTTGGTGGACCTGTGGCATTTATGACATTCATTTGTCTTTCTCCTTGGGGCTGGTTGCAGCTAGTTCACACTGCTTTGCATAAAAATACTAGGGGTATTAGCGGTGTGCTGCCCCAGAGGAGCAGTGCCTCCCCCACCCCACACTGACGCTCAGACACTGTTGCGTTTAAACGACCAGCCACCCCCATGTGCCGTTTAGCCCCTAAACTCGTTGAATGAAACTTTGCTGCATATCGTTCCTTTAACTGATGTCGTTGACTGACTTACCGTCCTTACTCTCACTCTCTTGTTTATACGCAACGGCTTTTCCTTTCCATATTTTTTCTAACCAATTGTTCTTCTAACCAATTAGGTGATCGTGGGTTTCGATTTCACTTTGTAAACATATTTGACGTGCTTAGCAGTGTCAGATAGAGTACAGGAGAGGGTATTCATTAGCTGGTAATAGATTTACACTGCAAAATGCTAATTAACGTAAATGTGAAGATGCGCACAGTTGGCATTTAGCCACCCGGCCGCCTGTTTCTGCACTTCGTCCTGATCAGCGGCACTTATTTCCAGTGTTGCCTTGTTTTGGTCATTAGCCACTGTGCCCCATGAATTCCACCTGCCTTTTTGGGCTTTTTTTCTGATCTGAAAAAGTGGGGGTGGGAAGGACTTAAAAAATAATAAAAAATTTGGATGTTTGTCCGTCAGAGCTGCAGTATGCATTCAGCGGTGGTGGGGGGGGGGCGCTTCTACAGGCTCTGACCTTACGCTTCAAGGGTTGCATTCTCCCTGACGCCGTTTGGAGGTGACTTCAAAGGCAATCTTTTGGTTGTCCTGCCCACCCCCCCTTCTGCACGCGTGCTGATTTGGAAACTGACCTCTCCTCACGGACGCGACCGTAGGCACTTTGTGGAAACCGGAAACCGTTGACCGGGATCATCTGCTGCTGCTTAGTCACAGCTGCGTACCCTCCTGAATGCGGCCGGCTATCCAGGGGGCCTGTTGCACCCCGTGTGGGGGTGGTGGGGGGGATCTTATGGACGAAGGGAAGGAGAGGCAGGCATGTTTAAGCTTATGCAAGCCATGCACCACTTCCAGGGTGGGTCACTGTCAGCAATGGGGATTACAGGAGGCAAACCTTTGCCTCTATGCTATTTATAGCAAGTTTTCTTTTTATTATTGGGTTGGGTGGTGAGAGGGAGGTATTATGACAAGAAGCCAGTGGTGGCTGTGGTGTTTTGCCTGGTCCCCAGCCTTCAGACGGGGCTGTAATGGCTCCATACCCCGTCTCCATGACAGCTTGAGTGTCGAGTTGCCGTTCGCCCACCTGTGCACGATCGCAGGTAGCCGTGTGCAGTCAGAGCTTACCCGAAAGCACCTTCTTGTCGCAGCTCTAGGTCGGACGGCACAGACAAGGCTGACTGATTTTGTTTCTCCCCGAAGCCGAACGAACCAGAGCCTGTTGTTTGTACTTTATTCCACAATTTCCTTATCGCCTTATACCACACAGATGTAATGCAGCTCTTATCTGAAGCGGGGAGGGACTAGCTGAGGAAGTCAGAAATGAATCCTAATTAGCCTTGCAGACCACACCCATGGAGAAACGTAAGCAGCCGCCATGGTGGAGAGGAACAGCTTGTACGGATGTGTCCCATTAGAGGTGCCCTTCCTTGGGAATGCCCCCCCCTTTCCTTTCCCTGCTGGAGTGCAAGTACATTTTTTTGTAATGCATTGGTGAGCCCTGCTATGGTGGGCGGAGCCAGTGACGCCTCAGAGCGTGGGCTCAGCCATGGTCCCCTGCGAGCCAGCCTGGCGCTCCCCACAAACCCACCCGCCACATGGCAGCCTGACTCCCCGCTCACACCCTCTGCCATCTTTGTTCCCCTCTACCAGCTTGGGTTGTGTTTCTTGGCTCCAGAGGAGTTTTTTGGGGGGGGGGGGGAATACGCTGAATAAACAGTGAGCTATCTGTGCTGGTGACCAATGTCGGGCACCCGCTCCCTCTTCCTGTTGAAGCCGCCGCCCGGCCGTGTGCCTCTGGGGCACCTGGTGCCGAGGGGGCCTTGTCGCCAAGCGCCCTGACATTTCCATGCCTGGCTGTCATTTGCATGGAGTGCCGACCGCGGCGGTGCCACCTTTTTATGAATGTTATCGCGGCTTGCTGAGGAGCGCACTTGGGGGCGGGCCTCAGTACCGGCCACAGTGGCCAGCTGCCGCCCAGCTTTGGCGGAAGGGCTTTGGGGGGGGGGCGGTCACAGGGGCCTGGCTGTCCCGCTCACCTGCACCATATGGTGCGAGCGGCTGCGTCCAGCATGCGTGTCCCGCCGTGGGCGTGGCCAGCACAGGTGTCACCCTCGTCTGGTTACGGACTGTCCGAGGCAGAGTGCTATCCAAAACCAATGGGGGCATTGAATGGGTGCAATCCTACCCCTGCCGCATAGCCTATGGTCCCCCCCCCCCCCCACCCCGGGTCGGCCACAGGAGAGAGGAGTGGCCAGGGAAGGTTCTGGGCCCACTATCAGCTCCTGCCCAGCAGCTCAGGCCTGTTATGCAAAACCAGCACCCGTCTCGCATGATTGGCCGAGCCCTTTGCAGTGTCAGAGCCATGGTCGTGGCGTGATGGCGCGAGAGCCCAGGTCACGCTGGAAGCCTGCGCCTTTCCCAAACTAAAGTGATTGCCGAGGAGCCGTCTTGGAAGATGTCAACCTGCGGATCCTGTCTCCGTGGTCAGAGCTGGCCCAAGTCCTCCGGGAATAGGGACGCCAAGGAGATGTGGAGGCCCCGGCGGTCGGCCCTGCTGGGTGGCCCCTCCATCTGCTGCCTGGGCTTGCTGGGGGCCCCCGCTGCTGGAGCACTCCTTGGAGAGCAGCGCCTCGCTAATTGGAATATTTAGGAGATTACAGGATGAATATTTTGCCTGTTAAATAGCACGTCAAGTCCCAGCCCCCCCCACTTCTCCCCTCCAGTCCCCCAGAGGAGCAGAACCTTAACTAGCTCCTCAATTGCTTTAGCACTCCTGTCAAATTAGGGATGCAGGGGGTGTCTCGCAGCAAGAGCACTGCCAGGGGATGGCGACGGCCTTTTCAGTCCAGCCTCGCTCCTTGGGCCCTGGCTTGAACCAACTTCCTGTTGCTCGCTCACTTGTGCCTCCTGCCCGCGTTTCATTCGGAGCGGTCCGGGCGCCCCGAGCGTGAGGAGGCCTTCGCGGTGACAGGGTTTCGCTTTCCCAGCGTGCTGCATTGTCGCTCGTGCTTCAAAGGACACCCAGTTTGTCTAAATAGCTGTTTACAGGAAATATGCATAATGTACCACTGATGTGGTTTGTGAAAAGGTTACGTTTAAAGTTGGCAACAACCTATGGGGAGAAAAGCTACTCCTAAGTGAAGATCAGATCATAGTTAGTTTATTTTTCTGCTTGCACTGCTTTTTCAATCTTTGCCTTATTTTTGTGGGTGGGTAGGGGGGTTCTCTGCAAATTTGTTAGCCTGGATTTATTATGAGTATCAGTGCTGTGTGTGTGTGTGTGTGTTTCCCCCTTTCTGAAGTACAGATATAATTTATTAGTGTCATAATGCCCCGTTCCCATCTGCTGCTGGGATTGGGGGCAGCTGGCTGGGTGTCACATCTGCCAACACAGTTCCTGGCATTTTGTCAGCGTTGTCTATCCAATGCGGAATGGCCAGATATAAGGCCAGCATTGCCAACAAGATTAATACTCCGCTTCCAGAGTACGGGGGAACGTTCTACACTCACCGGAAGAGCTTGAGTCCGTGACCTTCCGTATTTACCGGAATAAATTGGGAAGCACAGCTTGAAGTGACTTGGCCTCTCTTTCTCCAGTTGTTAATATTTCCGTGCATTTCCCTTGTCTGTGCCGACGAGCGTGGTATTTAGTTACGCGATCGGACCCACTGTCCAGATCTGTTTCTGAATGTCGCAGGTAGTGCTGCATGTGTGCTGAGGCTGCTGGTAGCTTCCTGTGTGACTCGTCACAGGTCTCGCAGGGGTTGCACCCGTCATGCCGTCCGCCGCTTCGCTTTCTGGAAGGCAGGGGCCACGTCGAGCTGGGCGTGTTGCGGCTGATGTAACCTGTATGCTGCAATTTAACGGCCTCAGCACTCCGTGTCACATTTATTCCCGTTTTATTTCAGGACCAAAGGTCACATTTTTACTGTTCAGTTTCAGTTCAGTTCAGTGCTGTTTTTTTGTGATGCATCCATTATATCCTGCATAAGCACAGTTTAAGTATCAAGATCTGAGTGTCTTATGGGAGCCTTGAGTTCGAGCCTGTATTGAATCTAGTTTTTTTTTTTATTCTTTTCTTTCAGGCTGATTTCTTTAGAGATACTTGGTGCGCTTGGTGGGTTGGTTCTTGTATGAATGTTTGTCATAATAAAGCTCAGCTGCCTTCTCTCTTTGCTCCCTCCCCACCCGTCGGAGATCTCGTGACCGGCCTTTTTAGTCCGGGCCGTCGGCCCCTCCGGCTGTCCCGCTGTGAGCTTGGAGATACTGCTGTGAGCGTCACCTGCAAAGTCACAGGCATCTGCAGGCCGTTGGGTCCTGTTGCAGGGACAGCTGCTGTGTGTGTGAGGCTGCTTCATAGAACCTTACGGATGTAGGTGTTTGGCGTGGGGGGGGGGTGTAGTGTGTCGGCCTTCATCCCCTGTGGGGCTTGGCTCACAGGCACACTCCATTGCCCTGCTGCCGCCGACTCTCAGGCACCTCTGGGTCCTGTTGCCCCCTGGTATTGCTCCACATTGCCTCCTGGCCTTTGCCTGTCAGTATACTTTGCCTTCCCAACCTGGATTAAAGGGAACATGCAGCGGTTCAGTTTGCACCCCTGTAGATGCATATGATGTGGTCGCTGAGCCCAGGAGAATGAGTTTCTGGCTCTAGCGCATAATGTTTGCCCCAGCCAGCCATTACGGCTCCCCAGCGCTCTGCCACAAGCAGCCCTGCACTTCATCCTGCAGCTTCCAATTCAGCCAGACCCCCTTTGCCGCTGCGCTCATTCATACCTGATAGAATGCCTAGACCTGACCCGGAATCCTTGGACACGCGGTCCCCCCTCTGCCCCATAGTTTGTAGGGTGTATTTTGCCAGCTTGGCTCAGCCCCCCCCTCGGCACACGAGCACGTTTGGCACGTCAGCTCTGTCATCGTTGTCTTTCTGTAGCCCCGGGCTGAACTGACACGGGGAATGTTTCTCTCCCAGGTGTGACTGATGGGTCTGTGGGTAGCTACGATGCTCGTTAGCATGCGGAAATTTACGCTTGGGGGCTGCTGTTAAGTCTGAGCTGCGTGTCTTGTAGTTCAATCTCAGTTGGGTGTCTGGGGCCCCACAGGCCCTAGTCACTCTGCCTTCTGCCCCTCTTGCCAGTGCCAGTCTCTGCAGGGCCCCCACCTTGCCTCTTTTGGCCTAGGAGTCCATGTGACGCTCATTTTGCTGTGGATGCGTGGATTTACGTCTCTTTCCTCCAACGCCCGGCGTGGTCCGTCTCGCGCCAAGCCTGTGATTGATTACGTAACATGAGTCCGGAGCATTGTGAATGGGATTAGCGCTTGATAAATTACCGTCAGCCTGTTAGAGTAAAAACAATATCTGCCTTCTCCCCCAACCCCTGCAGCCCTCGGCGTCCGATCCATCAGCGGAGGCCCCGGGCTCCGACAAGATGCAAGCTGCCTCTGGCCCCGCCTCCCAGCCCCCGAGTGGTGCCGGGCTCCTGGCCGAGGGCGAGCAGAAGCCAAAAAAGAAGAAGAAGAAGAAGGCCAAGGGTGGTTCTGAGGAGGAGGAGGGCCGGGCCGAGGGGGGCGAGGAGCGCGCTGCCGACCGCCTGGAGGCCCTGGGCAGCCCCGGCACAGAGCCATCTGCCGAGGAGGGCAAGAGGAAGAAGAAGCCCAAGGAGAAGAAGGAGCCCAAGGCGCCCAAGGCCCCCAAGCCCCCCAAGGAGCCCAAGGAGAAGAAGGCCAAAAGCAGCAGCACCCCCAAGGCCAAGAGCGCCAAGAAGCCCAGGTGAGTGGCTGTGGCCAGGAGGGGGCGCCTGCCTCGCTTATCCAGCTGTGCCTTTTATTTTGTTAGTTATAGCTAAACAATGTTGCCTCTTTAAAAAAAAATAATAATCTTTCATAGTTTAAGCACTAACTTAATCCTGGTCAGGCTTTGTTTTCCCTTTTTTCAGGATGTTAAAATGAGAAACTCTGTCCCCTCCTTGAGGGAACAGGGGTGCCCTTCCTGCTCAATGTGTCTTTATGCAAAGGGCCGCCAGCCCTGGTTGGTTGACAGAAATGGAGTCTCCAGGCTCCTGTTTACCTTTTTCCCTCCCCCCTTCCTTATCGAGTCACATGATTTGCTAGTAGAGGGAAGGAAACTGTCGATGCGGGCCGTCTGCTCCGAGCATGACGGCCTTTTCTTGGTGCGATTTGTGAGGCGTGCCCCACGAGCTGCATCCCTTTCTGTGAAGGTAACACGAGCTGCCCGTGGAATGCGTCAGTCAGTCCCCCCGTCCCAGCCCCTGCATTTGGCCCCCCCGACGCTGCTGCCAGTCCTCTAATGACAGACCTTTATCTTCACAGGGGTTGAGCCAGGCATTCAGTATTGTCTGCTGGGAGCCTCTTCTGTAGGCTGTGAGGGGGAGGATGGGGGGGAGGCGCAGGGTGATGCTGATGAGCCTGATAGGATGTCAGAATACGGGGGGTGGGGGGTGGTAATCTCAGGATCAGGAAAATATCTCTTGGGGGGGGGGGGCTGGAGACCACCTAAACGCTGACAGGAAATGATGCGTCACTCAGTAATGGGGGCAGCTTCTGTTCGGGCAGGCCCGCATCTGCGCTTGCCAGTGGCGCCCCCGGGCACCGAAATGCAGTAGTCGCTGGCCGCCGTTTTCGAATTACGCGAACCGCAGACATGTGTTTGTGATTTTACCCTCAGCCCCAGTGCTTCCCAGTGAGGGAAGGGGGGGCTCTAAGACATCTGATTTCAATTGTAACATTTCCCAAAATTTTGTTTTGTGTTATGAGTGGCCGTAGGCCATGCTGGGTTCGCGGGGGGGGGGGGTGTCTAATGGAAATGGGGAACCCCATCCTCTATTTGAATGGTGACCAGGCCGCTGTTCACAGCTTTTATTGCTGCGTTCATGGGTTTTATAAGTTCCCAGGGTCTCTGTGTTATACCTGTAATCCTGCAGGTGTTTCCGGGGGGGGGGTGGATGTGGCAGTTAGCAGGTGAGAAACAGCCGCCCATGGCATGGGAGCTGCAGGAGAGCATGCTTCTTTGTGTGCTGGAGAACAAACACTCCAGTGTTTGTTTGCACTGTGGCTCCTCCCCCCCTGGGAGTGTGCCTGCTTTTGTTTTTATTTATTTTTATATATATACGCGTCTCCCTCCCCGATCACGCCCACTGTGCGTGCACATGCGCATGTGTGCGGCAGCCTGTTTGCTGTACACACAGCAGCCAGACATCTGTGCCGCTTTGAACTGGCAGCCTTTCATTGTATGCGAGCGCAGCGGCGTCGATGCCAGAAAGTGGGCGGGGGCCGGTGCGTGTCAGCCTCTGCCCCCGCCATCTGTTCCCCTGGCCGCCGATGAATGCCATACCTGCTGCAGGTGCGCCGGCCCCCTCTGTGCCCGTGACGTGGAGGACGGCTCCACTGGCTCCGCCTCCCCTCCGTCACAGCCGATTGGATAAGGTGGCGACAGGGCCGAGTCTGAGGATGATGGGGGTTTCCCTCCCCAACTGCACTGGAGTAGCAGTTACGCAGGCCGACGTGAAATCCGACATTCCGCAGGGTCTAAATTCAGCTGCCCCCGGTTCGACTTGTGCTTGTCTAGCTTGCCGCAGCGTGAGTAGGAACCCTGAAATTAGCTGCCCAGAGACTTGCAGGAAGGACTCTGGGGTCCCCTTGGTGAGGAGCTGGGTGGCATGCGGTGTGTTTTTATGAACTTGCCGGCTTACTCTCTGGGAACTGAACTTTTGAGCCGACCAATTAAGTTCCAGCTCCCACGGTGTGATTTCTATTCCCTGGACGCTGACCCCGTTGGGTAGCAAGGTGGCTGAGTGACTCAGAGCCGAATGTGAACATGCCAGGATGGAGCTACCCGCTTCAGGATCCAAAGCATCATCTGTTGTGGATAGAGGAAGGTGAAATGTCACCCAAGACCGTTTGCTATCGGAATAGCAGACCCCTGTTACTAACGGCCTGCCCAGTGGCGTAACGTCCCATTAGAAAGCGTGTTTGTGGTTAGCACCCATGAGCCAGTACTTCACAGCTTGTTCTAAAAGCAGCGGCCTGATTTATCTGCCGACGTTTTATCGTTTTGTGCCTGTTGAGCGTGATGAGCTCCATCGGGCCGTTTCAGAGAGGAAGTCCACATCTGCGCTGTGGAGCATTTTCAGCTGGCCGTGCTGGACTCTGAGGGCGCCGCTGTGCTGCCAAGGTAGCAGCTGATGCAGATGATGGGGGATGTTCTGCTCTGCTGCCCCCTCCTCCTGCCTGAATGTCAGAGTGCTGGGCCACTGGCCTGCTGGTACTCTTACCAGTATGGCCAGTATATATATGCTCTCGTCATTTAGTGGCTTCCACCGTTTATACCAAAGCCTCCCCTGGGCACTGAGATCGATGGGGGCATGATGCACAGTGGGGGTATTTACAGCTTGGGGGAGCATGATGCACAGTCGGGGTATTTACAGCTTGGGGGAGCATGATGCACAGTCGGGGTATTTACAGCTTGGGGGAGCATGATGCACAGTGGGGGTATTTTACAGCTTGG
>JAODKM010000075.1:14860705-14870769 GCA_026780845.1 Petrocephalus sullivani
ATCTCCTCCCTAATTTAGGAGTTTGCGGACTCGCCCTTAGATGATAAGGAGGAGGTCATCGATGGCGATAACATAGGTGAGTTTGTCTCGAATTGGCAACAACCTGTCTTTAATACCCATGGGGTGTGTTGACTCATGACGTCTGTGTCCTGACTGTAAAGCCACAAGGAAGACGAGCGAGAACCTGGAGCTGGGCAACCTATACTGGCCCAGCAGCTCTGCGCTGACCACCCGGCTCCGGCGCCTTATCACGGCCTACCAGCGCACATACAAGCGGGAGCAGATGCGGCTGGAGGCCATGACTCGGACGGACCGGAGGAGACGGCGCCCCCGGGAGGAGGTGCGGGCCATGGTGGCTGAAAGAGAAGCCATCATCACTGAGCGACGGCAGAAGTGAGTCATCCTCGGCCTCCTCCCCCGAGACGGTCCCCTCGGTCCACGTGTCCCCAACCTCACTCTCCATCTGCTTGCTATCCTCCCCCAGGTGGACCCGTAGGGAAGAGGCAGACTTCTATCGTGTGGTGTCCACCTTCGGCGTCATGTACGACTCCCGCAAGCAGCGATTCGACTGGAACCAGTTCCGCACTTTTGCCCGCCTGGACAAGAAGACTGACGAGAGCCTGGAGAAGTACTTCTTTGCCTTTGTGGCCATGTGCAAGAGGGTGTGTCGCATGCCAGTCAAGCCAGAGGAAGGTATGAGGCCTATTTGTTTACCTCCCTGCCTACAGCTTTTAGATACTAGATCACATTTCAGTTTTTTTTGCGCCAGCCACATTGTTAAACCGCTACACTTCTGCCCATGCAGAGCCACCAGATCCCACCATCCTGATGGACCCCATCACGGAGGAGCGCGCCTCCCGCACACTGTACCGCATCGAGCTGCTGCGCCGCATCCGCGAGCAGGTGCTGCCGCACCCCGAGTTGGAGGCGCGTCTTCGCCTATGCCAGGCCAGTCCCGAGCTGCCCGAGTGGTGGGAGTGCGGCCGCCATGACCGTGACCTGCTGGTCGGTGCCTCAAAGCACGGCGTGAGCCGAACAGACTACCACATTCTCAACGACCCCGAGCTGAGCTTCCTGGAGGCACACCGGCGCTTTGCCCAGGGGAAGGGTGTCGGGACCTCCTACCAGCAGCCTGAGCAGCCCCTCACTCCACCAGCCCCCGTCAAGAAGGAGGAGGAGTCGGAGCTGCCGAAGGAACTATCTATTAAGACTGAAGATGGAGAGGCCCAGGCAGAAGTGGAGTTTGAAGATATGACTGAGGAGGAAAAGAAGCCCTTATCCTGCTCTCCCAAGGAAGAGGTGAAGGACAACTCAGAGCCTCCCATCGATGGAGAGGTCAAGGAGCAGCCCACTGAGCATGAGCTCGAGGCAGGGGACAGTGCCCTTGTAAAAGCCAAGCAGGAGGGGGAGGAACCAGAGGCCCAGGAACCTTCGGAGGTCCAGGAGAATGTGGAGGTTTTGTCGTCGGAGCCCAAGTCGCTGTCTGAAAAAGGCTCTGAGGAGGAGGATGAAGACAAGATGGATGAGGATGACAAGTCTGAGGAATCGTCCCATGCTGAAGGTTGTTGATTTAGCTAAATAGTTTTGTTTTTTAACCCTAATGTGTCTGTTGCAGGGCTGTTTGCTTAACTTTGTTGTTTTCTGGTTCGTAGTGCGTGAACTCTTTCTTTAGACAGTGGGTCATATTTTTTTTTCTGTGCTGTCTCCTGCAGCTGGACCAGCCTCTCAGGGGAAGAACTTTGACGAGGAAAGCATTGCGTCTCTGAGCACGGCTCGTGATGAGACCCGAGACTGTTTTTATGCCGAGGACGCACAAGCCCTCCACGAGCGTTCCTTCTCATTCTCCTTCTGGCCCAAGGTAAGCGTTTGCCCCTCCTCTCTCAGGTCTTATGGTCGGAACACACACCCCTGGTCCCTCTAAAGGTGGGCATGTTTGGTACCCAAACACGATTTAAAAACAGAACCTCGCAAGTTAGGGTCTCCTGCTACATAAAAAATATTCTAAATTTGTTGGCCTTCAAGTGTTGATTCCTGAAGGAAAAGCCCTAGTTAAACACAACTGTCCAGCACAGGGCTTGGGCTCCCTGCATCAGAGCTGCCATGTTGATCTGCTGGGACCTGCCAGATGGGAAGTGGGTCAGCTATTAGAGATGCTGTAAGGGGCGGCCAGTCGGGGGCCTGCAGCGAATGAGGGAAGGCCGGCCTCCAAGTGTAGGGCGCTTAAAACCAGCCTGCCCATCTTTTGTTTTTGCCTCGATGTAACACCGTCCTGCAGACTAGCTTGGGCATGGCACACTTTTTTTTTTTTTTTGGGTGGGTGGTTGGGGGGCTTTATGTCCTGACAAGCACTACGGTTAAACGTAACCTAGTTTCGGCATTGAATCAATCGTCTGTCTGGTCTGCCAGTCAAAGCCCTCCCGTCCTACTGCCCTCCATGTCCTAGGGGTAAGTCACTTAGGCTTTTTCAGTGCTCTTCAGAAGGCAAACAAACGAAGATGGACGGAAAGCGCTGATTACTGCTGACTGCCGTGTCTGCAAACAAGGGCACTCTCCTGCCTGCGGCCTCTGCTGCTGTAACTGAATTTAGGTTCATGGCTCTGCTTTGCAGGACAGGGTGATGATCAACCGCCTGGATAACATCTGCGAGGCCGTGGTCAAGGGGAAGTGGCCCGCCAACCGACGCCAGCTGTTTGACTTCCCGGGCCTGCTGCCCGGCTACGCGCCCAGCACTGCCTCCAACAGCCCCCTGCAAAGACGCAGCTTTGCTGAGCTCTCCATGGTGGGCCAGGCCAGCTATAGTGGCAGTGAAGACGTCACCCTCTCCCCACAGATGCCCAAGGCAAGTTGGGGCTCTGCTGAGCCCTGACATCAAGGACTGTACAATGGTCTGCTGAGGAACATCTTGGCTAGAACTAGTTACTCACAAAGCGGCTATGTTGACGAACCCTTCTGATTTGAGGCATTGTCAGGCACCACCTGTCATTGGCCAACACTATGATTGGTCATTTGGAGCTGCTGATTTGACAATTAAATAGATCTTATGTCCTCAAGAATGGGCCTTTTCCTTATGTTTGTAGTAATTTCTGAAGAGCTTATGTTTGTCGTACGGTGTATAGACTCGATCAAGGGCTTCGATAATGCTAATGTACACATCTAGCCCTCCTGTGTTAGCCAGGAATTTTAGGGTGATGTAGTAAACTCTCCAGACCACACTGGGCTATTCCTTGTCCCAATAGTGATGACTCCCATTCCGCAGGATGAGATGCTGAGCATGACGGTTCCCCGGCAACGCCGGCGGCGGAGGAGGAAGGTGGAGATAGAGGCGGAGCGAGCAGCCAAGCGCAGGAACCTGATGGAGATGGTGGCGCAGCTGAGGGAGTCCCATGCTGCCGATGGCCATGAGCACGCTGTGGACCTGACTAAAGCCTTGCAGGAGGCCACCAGTTCTACCTCAGACCTCTCCTCCAAGTTTCTCTTGGCCAATGCCTCCAACCCGCCCGCTGATGCCTTCAAAACTCAGATGGAGCTGCTGCAAGCAGGGCTCTCAGGAACCCCCACCCGGCACCTCATGAACGGCTCCTTCTTGGAGGGGGAACTGCCCATGAAGAGGAGGAGGGGCCGTAGGAAAAATGTAGAGGGCTTGGACCTTCTCTTTATGGGTAACAAGAGGGCAGCGCTGAATGCAGTAAGTTCAATGAGCGTATGGATGGGTGTAAGAGGCGAGAGCTGAAAAAATTTTAGGTCTCATTTTAGAATGTGCTTTTAGTTTGTCCGCACTTGATTTATTAATCATGTTCGTTTTCTGGAACTGTTACCATGAGCATTTAATCAATGAAAATAAGCTCTGGGGTGATAGGAGCTTTGTGAGCAAATGTCATTAAACTGCTAATACAGCTTCTCTCGACATATGTTATTGTTTGTTTTAGCCATAAAGCATTAGGCTTGGTATCGAGAGCTAAATTTCGAGCCCGGCTGCCATGCCTCATTTGGGGGAGACTCGCTGTTGGTTGTCAGTGGGGAGCATATTATGATGAAATGATCTATCAGGGAAATGGGAAAAGTTCAGGCGATTTATGTTGGCCTATTTTCAAAAAAGTTGGACGAAACCTACATGAAGACAAAAAGTGAAGCTGTAGATGCGATTTTTAAGATTAAGATGTGAGCCTGGCTATAGGACAGAACTGGGAATTTGCAATGTGGGATGATAAAGATGAGACCAGATGCCATAGCGTCAAGAGCTGTGATGCAACCCAGCAGCAAACTGCGAGGAGGGCTGAGGGGGTGGTGTGGATAGGTGTGCTTCAGACTAATGAAGGTCGGGATCTGTGTGGCTTGCAGGAGGATTCAGAAGTGACCAAAGTTTTTGTGGATGGCGTGCACATGCTGCCACAGCACCAGAGAAACATTCCATCCCCCAGCCAGCTTGACCCCAATGCCCACATCCCCGTCATCAACAGAGAGGATGGTAGCCGGCTGGTGGGAGAGGACGCCCCCACCAACAAGGACCTGATTGAGTGGCTAAACCAGCACCCGAATTATACTGTTGACATGCCAAGTTTTCTACCAGTAGGTTTTTTACTTGCTTGGATTTAGTCATTGAGCAGGTCGGGAACAACCATGGTTCATTATCACAACACAAATTGTACACTGCACTTTATATAAATTACGATACTTAAATATGCACACTGTATAAGGTATATTTCTTAAACGTATGCGCACTGTTTACCTTCTACACTTTCTATATTTTATACATTTATGCACAATCTTCAGATTGACCAGGTGTTCATTTCTCGTCATGTTGTACTTGTTTAACTATGTATGTGGCAGATGTTGAATAAAGGGTAATTCAGTGTTTAATCGCTATTGTATGAGCTTTTCCTCCTTGTTTGTCACTGTGATATTGTCAACTGACCAGAGCGTCCTGTCTCCTTCCAGAAGAATGAGGACCATCTCCTCTCGCCGTTCCAGAAACCCAAACAGAAACGACACCGGTGTCGTAATCCCAACAAGATCGACATCAATACCCTGACGGGCGAGGAGCGGGTGCCGGTGGTGAATCGGAGAAACGGGAAGAAGGTAAATCAATCTTCTCTTGCGGAAACGCCTCAGCCCCACTCATCTCTCACCACGGACCCCCGCCAGCTCACTACCTTCGTTGACTGTCTGGATACGGTTTTGCTCAGCATTACTGGGCGCTTTGTTCTTGTACATTGCCCTCGGTCCGGGCCTGATCTGAATAGATGGTTGACCACCGATTATTTCTGTGGTGAGGCTCTAAGCAGTATTTGTAGGGCTGCTCTTCCTGCCTTTGTTACTGGTCTCTCATAGGATGCTGAGCCTAGTAGCATTACCAGAGTTGGCTCCTTGACAACTGTATGCTTGCTGCGTAGCCTCTGCCTCACCTGTATGTCACTATGAACAGGAGTGCCTGCCAAATTTAATAAATGTGAATGTAGAAAAGACCTGAACAGGTCATCTTTGACAAGGACTAGACTGAGTTTTTCTCTCTTCCCTTGCCTTTTAGATGGGAGGAGCTATGGCCCCACCTATGAAGGACTTGCCAAGGTGGCTTGAAGAAAACCCAGAATTTGCAATATCCCCAGACTGGACTGACATAGTCAAGCAGTCGGTCAGTACAGTGTCCATGTCTTGACGTTCCCATCTTTGTGTCTAGTGAGGCGTGAGCCGTGTTATACGATAGGGGGTCCAATGCGCCATGTGTGAATCTTCTGCTTGCAGGGCTTCCTTCCGGAGTCCATGTTTGACCGTCTTCTGACTGGGCCGGTGGTGCGTGAGGAGGGAACCAGACGCAGAGGCAGGAGACCAAAGAGTGAGATCACCCGCGCAGCGGCACAGGCGGCCGCGGCCTCGTCCTCGGGCATCAACCCCTTGCTGATGAGCAGCCTGTTCGGAGGCATGGACCTGGCCAGCCTGCAGAACCTGCAGAGCCTGCAAAGCCTGCAGCTGGCCGGCCTCATGGGCTTCCCGCCGGGCCTGGCGGCCGCGGCCGGAGGGGACGCCAAGCACGCCTCCGCCATGCTGCCCCTCATGCTGCCAGGCATGGCCGGCCTGCCCAACGTCTTTGGCCTGGGCGGCCTGTTCAGCAGCAACCTGACAGCCGCCGCCACCGCCGTGTCCGGCGGAGCCTCTGCGGCCAGCCCGGCCGAGCCCGAGGAAGGTTCTGCCGCCAAGACGGACGAGAAGAAGAGCGAGGAAGAGGGTGAGACGAAGGACTCTGAGAAGACGGCCGAAGGCGCCGCGGCGGAGCCCAACGGCGAGGCGTCCATCAGCTCGACAGCAGCCGCCGCCGCTGCTGCCGCAGCCGCAGCCGCGGCGGCCGCCGGCATGTCGACCAACCCTCTGGCCTTCAACCCCTTCCTCCTGTCGACCATGGCCCCTGGCCTTTTCTACCCCTCCATGTTCCTCCCGCCCAGCCTGGGGGGGCTGGCCCTACCCGGCTTCAACCAGACCACGCTGGCCGGACTGCAGAGCGCCATGGCGGGAGCCGGAGCCGCGCCCGGCGGGGAAGAGGAGGACGAGGCGGCCAGCAAAGAGCCCGGCGCCAAGGCGAAGGCAGAGGGCGGGGAGAACGCACTGGAGGACAGCGACACGGACGAGAGCCAGAACAAGACTGCCGAGTCGTCGCTGCTGGAGGACGAGCTGGGCCCGGCCGAGGAGCTGGACTCCCTGGATGGGGGAGAAGAGGCAGAGGACGACGACGACTAGGCTCCTCCCACCCGCTTTCAAGAAGTGTTTTAAACTTTTTGACAAATGGTTAGCCCTACTGTTTACATGCCAGTTAAATATCCAAATATATAGATTTTGGCTTTTTTTATTTTTTTTTCCTTTTGTTTTTGCAGGCAATGAAATGGCAAACAGAGCTGTCTGATGTAGTGTAGCGAAGCAGTTATGTTACCTGGATGTCACGATGGGTATCCCTTGGTGTCTGAGTATTGTGCAGCACATTATTTATTATCCAAGGAGAGTGGAAACCCTTATCGCAGGTCTCTTACAACTAAATCGCAAAAATTGCGCTTGACGGCTCCACGCCCCCCCCCCACCCCCAGCCGATATTGATGAGCGGCAATGTTTGAATATTCCTGTGGCACAGATTTAAATGGCATTAGTGACTGCGGCAGGAGAGGACACATGAAGATGTATATTTAACTTTACCTTTTTGTACCCTTTTATTATTTTTTATTGTTTTGCTGTGAAGATCAGGATGAAATTCATACATATCATGCCTGCACTCTGACTGTTCCCAGTTTCACAAGCTGACAATCCCAGCAGAGGCGTGGCTCAGCCTGTGGAAACAGCAATAACTAAGGCAGCTGCTGACGGTCGGGTTATTCTCAGAAACCCATTCCGGGAGGGTGATGGCACGATTGATGAAATTAAAAAGTTGAAAAGTGGAAAAAATACTAGTCAATTTCTCGTCTTCATGCACTGGTATAAACTGAAAAAATCAGGTACATTTCTCTTATTGAAAGGACTTTTTGTTACTTTAGCCACGAAGCTGAACAGCATTACCTCAATTCTAGCCTTGAAGTTTACAGACATGACTTGTAAATGTTTTTTTCCCCCTTATTTTTCTCTTTGTGATGTCTTTTGTTTTTGAAACCATGTATGATAAAAATGTAAATTGCTGCCAACTGTAGTGAAGCTTTTAATAAAAATGACCCACGATATTCATCTAGGAAACCAAATCAGAATGTATGTGGTCTTTTCTGTAGGTCTGTCTTCGGGAATGACCCACGGCGCACTAGTTGGTCGCTCAGATGAAACGAGGCAGTTCCCGGTGATTACATGATGACTAGGGGTTGCTATTAGTTGGCTGGATTCTTTCACTGGATTTGTTTCTCCCCTAAGAACTCTAATGGATTGGATGACCAGCTCCAGGCTACTGAATGCAGACGTTCTGATTTAACGTTGCTCACCAGCTAGCTCCCTCCCTGCGGCCTTTATTCCTGAGCGGGGTCATGTGTCCAAACCATCTATTGTACGTTGTCTATTTAATTTCCTCTATTTTCCAATAAAAGACTTTTAAAAATGATACATTCCTCTGTGTGTGTTCTGAGGTTTCGGCAGTGCTTCCTGGGGTCATTTATGTAAAAATCGCTTTGTGTCCTTGTGCCTTTGAATTAGTGTTTTGAGTTGTCAGGATTTGGTCAGCAACATTATGCAGTTCTTATTCTGAAGCAAATTCTGGCCCTCATGGTGGGCTGGACATGTAACCATCTTGGTGCAGGAATCTTTTTAACGGATTCCTATTTTAAGAGGGTCTTGTAGAGCAAGCAGGTTGCTTTGAGACGGTTCACAAACCTTTGAGCAAGAGTTTATCAGCCCTTGGAAGTAGACTGTAAAAATGGCGGCCCTGAGGACATCCGTGCATTTGAGGTCTGTCCACCTCCAGCCTTGCTTAACTGAGCATCCTGTCCCTTCTTTAAGGGGCCCCGGAATCCCTCGGATGACCTGTTCAGCACCGAGGTTTTCGTCAACTGCCCCGGAAACGCAGCATATGGCTGTTACCTTACTATGGTCACCCATTTTTGGCCAGCTGCTGTGTCCATTATTAGACAAATTAGTAGTTTGTTGCACCCCCACACCCCCCTCCCCGCTCTGAGCTTTTACACAGGGACAGGTTGGTTGCGACAGTGAGTAATATTGGGGCTCCATCTGTAATGTGAATCCAAGCTGTAAATCTCACTTCATCACGTTCCGGTGCCATGACCGGACTGCCGCTGAGTCCATCTGTGGTCACCCGAAAAAAAGGGGGGGGGGGGAGAAAAAAAAACTGTCGTCTAGACAACTAATGAATGGTCTAGACGGTCGCACGCGTCCATTTCCTCCTTGCGTAAAATCATGGCGATGCGGTTAGTTTGCAGAGCCTCGGCGATGTGCCTTTCCTGTGTGCGTGGGTGCGTGTGCCCGTTCGCGTGGTGCTGCGTCCTCACGCTCCAGCGTTTGTTTCGGCTCTCTGCCCGCCTCCTTTTGTCCCGGGCATATGGGCTCTCTGCAAGCTCACTTCCCCTCTGTGGAGATTGGCATCACGCGACTGCCGCCAGCGAACCGGAGCAGAGCCGGCGCACGGGCCAGCGTGCCTCAGAGCTCCGTTGTCGGGCCTTGGCCGAGTTAATTCTCCGCCACCTGTACCGTTGTGCCTCGCTCTCCTGTCTTGCGAGGGATGGTGACCGTGGCCAGATGGGCAAGTCGTGATCTGGGTTTTTTTTTCTCTCTCCTCCTCCCCCCACCGGACACTCTAGCTTTCCACCCTGCAAGTGACTTAGGGTGATAAAACAAAGGCTCTCCTCTTGTGGTTTTAGGAAAACTGTCGCCTTCAACTGACTTTGAAATAAAAGGAGATTAAATATCTATATATATAGTCTTGGTTTCATTCTGTTTTCTAGGATTTCTGGTATGCGATTCACCTTGAAAGAATATTTATTTTTTAAAATCTAATTGCTTCAGCTGGTCTTGTACAAATGTGATATTAAAGCTAGTAGTAGTGCTCCTGTCTTGATGTTCATGACCCAGGTGTTGGTAGAGCTGACTTTCTGCGAATGGCTGCCTGTAAGTTAGGGTGGGCTGACCGTTCCTCTGATAATAATCCAAATGGTATAATTCTGACTCTTCCCCTCCATAGTGGTGGACATGGCTTTGCAGTTTCACAGGAGAATCACACGCTTTGGTTCAACTGTCCAGGGTCACATCGTGAACCTGAAGTAGGTCACGTTCTCTCTTTAGCTGCCGCGCTTGTGCCAGAAACAAAGCTACTTCCTGCCAGCGGTCAAGACCGAGCTCCTGAAAGACAATACATCCTCAAACTACTGGAGACAGCTTTCGTTTGTTGTGAGACAGGGTTAATGGAACATTGACTTTTGTTCAAAACATTCATCCATCTTCATGGAGTGTTAAAAACAGTTTTGGGCAGCATAGTGCTTGAGCTAGTTAACATTCTCATTCGCCATCAGGGCTCGCCGCCCCCCCCCGCGCACCCCCAGCCAACCGCCCATCGCAGAGAGCGCGCCCAGATAACCTTTTGGGCAGCAGCTGAGGGGGTGTGC
>JAODKM010000075.1:14873250-14883819 GCA_026780845.1 Petrocephalus sullivani
AAAGCGGCCATAAGGAGGGGGGGGTGTTTGTGTTGTGAGGGGCGCCTGTGGGGGGCGGGGGGGGGGGTTGTCGCCATCACACACCGGCCCTCAGTCCGCTCCCCCCAACCGCCCTGCCGTAAACACAATTACCCCGATGGGCACTGCTGATATAATGTGTCCTGACAGGAGGAGCCGGCATCGCGGGGTCCACACACACGCTCCAGCGGGCAGCCATTACGGGCCCATCCGAGCGGACGGGGGGCAAATTTACAGCCAGCCTCACTCATAATTGCAGCTCTCAACGGACCGGGTTCGTAAGATCTCGAGTGAGGGGCTGGTGCCCGACACCATATTAGGCGGGCATCACGACCATGATGATGACAAGAATGACAGCGGCGTCCTCTAACGCTCCTCAAAGATGCTGAACGCAAGGATTTAGAGCTGAATAAAGGTCATATACAAACATCAAAATAGTTTCCTTGCATTTTGAACCAGGAACCTCCATGACCCCTCACCCCTGCCATTAAAAAAGGTTCTCAGTCCGTATCCACAGGGTATTTGGTTCCAGGACCTCTCACAGACACCAAAATCCGCTGATGCTTGAGTCCCTCATATAAAAATGTATAGTATTGCATATAACCGATGCACATCCTCCCTTATACTTCAAATAATCTCCAGATCACTTATAATACCTAATACAATGTCAATTCTATAAATAGTTGCTAAATCCTACAGTCATATAGTCATACTGATTGATTCATATTTACGTCTGAGGTACATAGTAAATAATATCTAGCGATTATTAGATGCCAGAAAGTGGATGTAGTAGGAAGTTATGCTTTATATTTTAAACAGATTATATATTTATGTTATTTGCTGTGTGTATATTTCAGTACTGTGTGTATTACAGTACTGTCTTTGTATATTACAGTACTGTCTTTGTATATTACAGTACTGTGTGTATTACAGTACTGTCCTTACTGTCGTACTTCTCCCCCATAACTGTCGAGACCCGTGGTCCCGATCCCAAATGCGGATGCAGCTCGATGCAGGGCTGTGTACTAACTGCATAGTACACATCATCAATGGCGTAACATTTTCTTTCTTAAAGATTGTTTTTCTTTTTAATGACCTGAAGGAGAAATACATAACATTAAACAATACTTAAACTTCAAGTTTATATTGAAATAAAAATATAGAAACATTCTGGAATTTATTTTTAAAAAATATTTCTGATTTGTGATTGGTTGAATCTGCAGATGCAGAACCCATGGATACGGAGGGCCAACTGTATAGTGCCCCCGTGTTTATGCAGCATGAGTGTTTTTTTTTTGTTTTTTAGATGTTACTATAAAGATATGAGTTTTATAATCAGAGACACATTATAAAATTGGGAGAAACATTAATTGCATAATAGTGATTTTAAACCATCAGACCTCAGCCACCCAGGCCCGGAAACTGACAAAACGTCCAGAGAAGCCAATGAATAGAGAAAATAAGACAATGCGGCCATCAAACAGCCATTCCTGTAAATAGCTGTAAGGGGGGATTTTTTAGAACCCAGTGCCACTGGTGTCAGAATCCCAACCCAAATGACGTAATCCGGATCGCAAAGCCCAGCACCCATCTCCCCTCCCTCCGATGTGGAGGATCCAGGTGGAGAGCAGCTCTCTCTCCCCATTGGCCGCCTCCGTTGGCGCTGCGCCCCGCCTCCCCGTCACCTAATTGCCCCCCGTCTCAGGTTGCACGTTCCGCATCTGAGGGCGCAGCAGCTTTGTGTGGCTCTCGGCGGGCCCAGACACCAGGCGACTCACGTTTCAAGAGCCCGACCCAAGAGAACAGAGGAAAGTGAGACGGGTCTGAGGCGCATTGGCATCCTGGCCCGGCATCAGCGCCAGGGGTGCCGCGGGGGGGAGGGGGGGTTCAATAATTCATCATCACTGCCTGGGAGACAGAGTCACATGGACATCCTGTGTTTGGGACCCATAACTGGTCCAGAAAAAAAGACAGAGGCAACTCCTGGTACATCTTCGCGATCGTAGAGCTGGATCTGAACCTTGTATTTGTGCAACATTTCAAAATAATAGCCCAACGTTTTTGTGCTACTTTTCATACAGAACAGGGCCCAGTTCAGCACTATGACTGATGCCATTGTTTTTGGTCTCACTAGAACTACAGGCCCCGGGGCAGCATGGGAATTTCTGCACGGTTACTATAAGACGTATTATTTTGTTCCGTGTCCCTTAGCTATAAAAACAGGAAACCACTTTGTTTTTGCCTGGGGATGGGGGTAAGCAGGGGGGCTGATTTGTGGGGCATCCTTTGGGTACCAGGAGACTCCAGCACAGCGTTAACAAATCATGGCCTGTTTCCACAAATGTCACATTGTAGCATTTGTGTTTGTATTTCTTGTTGTTTTTGTTTTTGCGGTGACGCATCACATGGTGTTTCGGGTTGGCTAAATGCAAGCCAGGATCAGGACCCATATTTCCACACACATCTCATAACATGTTATATCTCCCCCCCCAAAACTGTCAACCCTCCCTGCTCGCAAATTTTATCACCCCCCCACCAAGGGTCAGATCGTAGAATCACCCCGTGCCCCTGTGCATAGGCCCCTGTGCGTAGGCTTGACCTAGGGCTTCCGCCAGGCAGCACTATGATTGGTTCCTATCTGACGGTAGTGCCTATGATTAAAGGCTGCGAGACGCTGCTGTCAGAGACACCGCCCCTTTAATCACTGCAATCTGCAGCCACTCGCCCGTCAATTAATCACGCCTCAGATGCAAGGACGCAGCACGTACCTGCTCGGGGCGGGACGCTGGCGATACGCCCCCCCACAGGTGAAATGGTTATCGGTCTCACAGCTGGGGAAGGTCCTTGCATGGGTACGAGGGAGGCTTTGATCATTCTTGAACGGGAGTGGGGAGGGTGCACTTTATCGGATCTCCGTCCGCCGCAAGATGAAAGTTCAGGGCCTGAACCTGAAACTGGTGGGGGGGGGGGCACACCCATGTTTTAACGGGTCATGGGGCCTCGTAATCGACACCCTGAAAGATTTATGGCGACAATTTGCCACTGGGTGGTTTCCTGCTCCTTCTCCTTCATTCTTGTCAGGAAGACAAAACAGGTGTGGTGAATGTTTCATGAATATAAGGCATTGTCTGCGGAGGATGGCGAGGGACGGCAGAAAGCCGAGCCCAGCGCCCCAGCCCTGCCGGAAACCCCGCACGCCGGCCGCTGAGCGACTGCGCCCTTGGTACCTGACGCCCCAAAAGGACTTTTCTCCCGCTGATGTTTAATAAGAGAAACTTCATCCCAATTTCTGCCTAGAGCCTAACATAGATGGGCATTCTGGTTTCTAGTACTTTTTCAGCGTTTCGCCGACTGCCTTTTGTGGCCTGAGTACTTTGTGTAGTGGCAATATCACTGAATCGAATCTAATCAACATTTATTCCTGTTTTGGTGCAGATCAGAAGAAAAACGTGATTGGAAATAGTCTGTGTAAGTCTACCTGCCACCAAGACGCGCTGCAAGAGCTCCAAGTCAAAATGCCTGACTGCTAAGGTGCTGTAGGCCCGCTGGAAGTGATATCTGAGGAGGGCTTGTGTGGATTCTCAGCGCCGGCCCGCACCTCCTGCGTCTGCCTCCGTGAGTGTTAGGCTCCACATTTCTCTCCAGCCTGCAGGCCTGAATGCTGCTACTGTGCAAGCTTACAGGGGGTGGGGGGGTCAGGATTGCTCCAGCCTGACTCAGGCCTGCTATTTGTGGGCAGGGTCTGGATTTTGCAGGGCCCCAGGGGGAGGGGATGGTGTGTGTTTTTTTTCTCGCAAGGCAGGACCTCAGGCCTCCCCTTTGTGTCCAGGCAGCACGCCTGCCATCTGGGGACGGGGGTGACCCCGTGCGATGTGGTTCCTGGCGACGAGACGGGGCGCTCCAGGCACCGAGGAACATGCGGGATTCGCACAGCTTAGCACCCCTGTTTTACACAGAAGAGCCGGAGAGTTTCACGTTGTTGTTTTGTTTTTGTTCTTGTTCCTCATGTTTTGCATTTGTCCTGGTTTTGGTTTTTTGTTTTGTTTTGTTTTTGTTTTGTTTTATCACTTGCCTTGTTTTGTTTTATCACTTGCCTTGTTTTGTTTTGTTTTATCACTTGCCTTGTTTTTGTTCTCCTCTATTGACGAAAAAAAATCTGAACGCAGTTATCAGTACCTGCGCCAGTATATGAGATTTCATAATTGAATCTGACTCCATTAAAATGTACAAATCGCTCAAATATAAGCCAGGGTTAGCCTCTTCTGCTTCACCTGATTCGAGTTAATTGCACCATAATTTGATTTAGCCAGGCAGAATCGCATTATTGGATTAAATTAGCTAATTGGTGTGTATTCATAGTCTGTGTTGTATCTGGGCATCCAGCGCTTCTTGCAGACTACCTTAATCACTTATTATTAGAATTTTATTTTTTTGGGGGGAAATTAAAGAACTAGGATGGATATGCGAGTCATCCCAGTTGGAGGTCCACTGGTGCATTGCGCTTGTCCCTCGGTAACGGAAATGACCACAGGCTGGTGCTGAGTGATATCATTCCACTGCATGTTGAGTGGGGGTGGCCCTGTCCCATCAGCCGCCCCCCCCTCCAGTGCATAGCAGCAGCGGCGGGGGGAGGTGGGCAGCTTCAGCAGAAAGGGCAAGGCAGGGCACGTGGAGGCCATCCTGCTGAGAGAGCACTGAACAGGCTGATGGGAATGAATCAGAATGAGATCAGTCCTCCAGGGAAGATACCTTGGCAACAACACCCCCCCCCCCCCCAATCACGTCAGCTGGCTGAGAGGAGATCAGGACAGAGCGAAGGGTACGTGTCAGTGTGCAGGAGAGAGAGAGAGAGCGAGAGAGGGGGAATTGAGCTGTCCATTACAAAGAGGCAGAATTGTATATCTGGGATCTTTATTTATTCAACAGTGGGATTTGCGGCCTTGGTGTTCCACGGGGACTCAAAGCCTCCAGCATTTGGACGTGTAAACTGGCGACTTTCTGAGCCCGTCTGGAATGAGCTGCCACTTGTAGGATGGTCCATTTTCCCCGAAATAAAAGGCCAGTTTGTAAAGCGAGTTCTCATGCGAGCTTAACGCCCTGGGATTATACGCGCCACCGCATCGTTAGCGACTAGCAAAGCACTGTGTTGTCAAAACCGTCCCAGCACGATGGTTTTATCAATGACTGAGATCTTAATTTAAGAGCAGCTTGAGTCCCCTGTGAAGGTCAAATAAATTTCTATCCTGGTCTTGGAGGAATTTTCCAGGAATCACCAAACAAACATGAGTGGTGTACACCGTGTTGGAACACAGTGCATCTTAAAGCTGAAAAATAGGAATTTTTGATGTTTACAGAGATTCGCTGCTCTGAGCTTTAAACGAGTAACTCGATGTATGTTATCAGGATGCCACACCTCCAAGAATGATGTTTGTTTTTTTTTGTCAGGGATGAAAAAAAAATACCATCATTTACAATGTAGGTGAACCAGCCGTCCAGTTTCCTTCAAAACATTCCTGCTTTTCCATCTGATTATCTGTTTCCGAGACATTTACTTGAATGTTTGCGATTTCCTACAGTATCATATTTATAAATGAACGTGCAGGGCAAAGCAGGAATTTGGTGTTTTTTTAAAGTTTACCATGTTTGAATATGGGAAAAAGCATTTTGAACATTTGAATGCTTGTTTTCTTTTAAGAGATCAACGTAGCAGCACTTCAGAGAGGGGTTGCTGTGACGACAGCATGGGGCAGTAGCCAATCAGCAGCCTCTGAGCGAACCCTGAGTGTTTCTCAGTGGGGATTCTGGCCCGACTCAGCCCACATGCTGCAGATCGCCCCAAACCAGCAGCACACAGGACCGTCCAGAACCACAGGTGCTTCTGGCAGGTGTGAGAACAAGCAGGGGGGGTGTAAATGGTGGTCAGGCAGCTTTCCCAAGCGAAATCGGGGGGGGCAAACAGCCACCAGGACAGAGGCATGCTGGGACGTGGGGGCTGGGGGCCAGTCATCTGTCACCTTCACACCACCTGTGATGCTGGACATGAATAATAGGTCCCACTTCTGGGCTGGGAGAGGCAGGCCTGTGGCCTAGAGAAGGCCATAACCGGGGGGGGCAGACCTTGGAGGACAAGGTAAAACCCAAGGTTTTAAAGGCGATCTTTCCAAGGCTGCAGTTATGTGACTTGTGGATTCATAAAGAAACTCATTGTATTATGTATTATGTATAGTGTATATAAGTCCTGTATATATGCTCTACTCAGTGTGTGTGTGTGTGTGTGTGTGTGTGTGTGCATTCCTCTTTCTCATATAGATAGAGATATGGAGTGCCGTAATGAAGTCCCTGTGCAGTGCAGAGCCACCCCCCCCCCATCCTGCACGCTCAGGTCACCCAAGTGAGACTAATCTAAACTATTATGAGGTGATCAGGCGTCAGCGGCCGGCTAATTGGGAGACATTCCTTTAATGAGGTGCGAGAGCCGGGCCCCGTTAGACGCGCTGACAGGCCGGCCGGTGGCCCCGTGCCACGCCGCGCCCCGGCTGGCATCTCACGGAGCGTTCGGGGGGGGGGAGTTGTGGAGTACACAACCCACCCTTCCTCTATCCTCTACTGCAGCGCCCCCCCTCCCCCCACTAAAGACTGGCAATCAGCATTAGCCGGCAGGACGCGGGCCGCCCTTGGAAATGGTTTGTGACAGCGGAGTGATGGAGCTGCAGAGACGTCGGCCGAGGGGGAGATGGGCGGCAGCGGCTCCCAGTGAAGCGTGGGTAATTGGCCCCACTTACGCGGGGCCCCAGCTGACAAATGCAAATTAGCGGCACGGCCGCTGCAGCGCAAACCCCTCCTCACCTTCGTCTTACCGCCTCCTATACATCACTCTTTATTATTAGTCTTATTATTAGTTTGCCGCAAAAAAGCCTTCCCTAGCTACTTCGCAGCAGAGATTTCCGATGATATAACTGCTCATATGTCAGCTGATTCTAACCTGCGAACCCTGATCTGTTATTGGGCATTTACTGGGATTCTCACCTATATATTTTTAATCGTCATGTTTTGTTTGTAACTTGACTCAGTTTTTTGTTTTGAAGTTGTACGCTTATTTTGTTTTCGTTTCATTTATGTGGCCTGTGCTTTTATTTAGAGTGCTGTATATTTCAGACAGCAGTCGGCCAGGCCCTGGAGCAGTTGCGGGGTTAAGGGCCTTGCTCAGTGGCCCGACAGTGACATTCCTCTGCTGACTCTGGGATTCAAACCAGCGACAGCCTCCCAACACACTGAGCCCCTCTCTGAATTCTTATGACTGCACTGACATAATGTGCCAAAATTCCTCTTACACGCAAACGTACTTGGCAATTCTAAGACTGTGCTGGAATCCAGCTTAGCCCCCAGTCCTGCGTAGCTTCTGCGGATGGGTGCCGTGGCCCAGCCTGAGAACAGGATGCCTTGCTTTTTCCACTTTAGCGCGCCCCACCTCGCGTGCACGGCGCCTTCACTGCGTTATTTTTATCTCAGAGGAAGTGCTGAGTGCTGAGGCCAGGGTCTGACCCAGTTCCCTACTTACCTCAGTGCTGCGTTTTCATGCTGAAATCTCAGAATGCAGCACAAGCCAAGGTTAGACTGGGGGTAGGGTGGCTGTACTATAGCTCAGAGGTCCTTGGGAAATACTGCCAAGTTTGGACATTTGGCTGGATATATTATTTTACTGTCAGTTTTGCTGTCAGTATTTGAATCGCAGTTGGATAAAGTCCATACATTGTTGAAGCATTGTATTAAGGCTGAATTATAATTGTTTGTTGATACAATACCTCCTTCAGGCATTATTTTTAAGATTAAGTATATTTGAAAAATTATTTTAAGTTTGAAAGAAAAAGTTATTTTTCAGTCATGTTATGCTTTCTATCTCATTTGTATTTGCAAGTACATGGAGGTGCTCCAGCGGGATGTTTCATTGGCCAGGTAACTTAAGTCAGATGTAAGGATTTTCCAACAGGAATGTCACTTATCTCTCTTCCCATTGGACAGTTTGGCTTAAGTTATCCAGCTAATTGGAAAAGTCTGATTGGTGGATATATATATATATATATACCCACACACACACACACACAAGCAGAAATGGATTGGGGGGATGTTGGTGGCTCAGGAACTTGCTCAACAGAAATGTGACTATTCTGCTGCGGACAGGATTCCGGCCAGCAGCCTTCTGATCTCAGACGCAGAGGCCTAACCCGCTGAGCCACACACTGCCCCTAAGGGTGGAAGATTAATCACACCTACCAGCCACTTGTCCTCCTGGACAGGGCCCCTGGGGGGTCTTCACGCATGAGGCAGGAGTTCCCTGGACGGGGACAGCAGTCCATCACAGAGTACACGCCCACACTCGTGTACCGAGCCTAACTACCTGCCTTTGGACTACAGGCAGAAACCGCCATCTCCAGCGGAACCCCACACGACACGGGGAGAACTCATGGGATTAAAACATTACAAAAATGATTCACTGCAAGCGTAGTCTCAAGTGTAACGGCCAAGTGACAATGGTGTTAACTCACTTCTCCCCTAAGTCAGCCGATTGGGTCTAAAGACCCAGATCGACACACTTCATAATGCAATCCTACAGATAGCAAATGGCAACTTTTCCAGTACATTAGGCTGCAGGTTACAAATTAACTACAGCTACAGACGACCATCCGCTGTAGAGATTCAATCAGCAGTGTATATTTCTTCTTTAAATATGGACACGCCTCCGATGGGGAACACTGGACTCAGTGGCTTTCTGTACATCAGGGTGTTTGTGGCAGATGCCTGATTAGGCTCAAAAGGAGGGACCAAAAGGAGGGACCCCAGGGTCCACAGGACAACTCCAACAACTTGAAGCTGGGGCAGCCCAGTAGGTTAAGAAGCTTAAGGGTGCTGGCCCAAATCCCAGGGTCAGCAGAGTGATTTCATCTTCAGAGCCCTGAGCTTTGCACCAGGGACTGTCTGCCCCAGCTTTCTCAATAATCTGTCACTCTGGATAGAGGTAAGGTAGATGTAAGGGGGTATGTGCTGATTCAGCGCGCTGCCGCACGCCGCCACACGACAAGCCACCTCAGGGATGAGGACCTGAGTGCAGCCATGCAGGTACGCTGGTCAGATGGAGTTGTGAAGTGTGTGAAGTTTTTCCGGTGGCTGGCGTGCCAATCCTTTGCATAAAAGCATTAGCTAAATAAGTCGAAGGTGGAGATAAATCTGGGATAAATTTAACTGATGTCAGTCTAAAATGGACCCTAATTTAGCTGCGGCCGAACAAACAATCACAAGACTGTGTTCATTGCATTAGTATAAGAATGTGAATGAATTTATAAATAACGAGGAAGACAATTATGATTTTGAAAAATTATAAGTGTGCGATTATGATGTGAGAGCGTTATTACTCTGCAAAAGTCACAGCCGCTGGTGATCTAACTGTGTGAACAATGCTACTCTTTGCGCTGGGGGGGGCGCGGGGCCTTGGGAATTAGGACGACCCTTTACGCTTACAGGGCCTACATGAAGAAAGTACAGTGTACCAATATTTACAAAATTTTCGATCCATTTTCGAAAAAATTTTCAGCATACCTAATTTTACACCAGGTTCCGATTTTGTGAAACTGAGCAGATTTTAAGGCAAGTCTTCTTTAGCATCAAACCTCAAAGTGCTTAAAAATTAAAACAAAAAACACACCCTCACCATAGTGGCTTCCTTTTGTAACGTCAGAGACCCGTCTGACTTCCTGTCTATGTAGCACTTTGGCTTGTGAAATATGTGTATGTATATATATATATATATAGAGAGAGAGAGAGAGAGAGGGAGGGAGAGCGAGCATGGTGGGGGTCCACAGGGGGGGTCTCTGTGACAGACACTGACACTTGGCCTCCTTAGTGGCTCCCTGCCCCAGCCCTCGATGAGCCCTTCCGCTACCGCCCTGGCTGTCAGGCGCGCTCGCGGCCGCCGTCACCTCCCCCGACAGCTGCGCGCGGCCCCGGCTAATGAGATTTACGATGTGTCCCGGCCGTGCAGAGCGCCATTGTGTAGCGTTAGCTGCAGGGCGATGCGATTGGCTGAGTGGCCCCCTGGTGTTTTTCCACCGTGACATCACGCTGGCTGGGATATTAGTACGCAAACATGCCAGAGCCGGCTGGGAAGGCGGGGGGGGAGCCCAGGCCTAGTGTATTGGGCTATAAGGGTGGGTCTGTGTAGTGGGCCAGGGGGGTTGTGTGGAAAATGTCCCCTGGGGGCCCAGCAAAGCAGCCTGGGAAACTGGCTGTCAGGCTTGGGGCTCAGAGGGAGGGGCTGGGGGGATAAATGCTTGCCCAGTGAGTAGGGGCCCCCACTGGGGGCTTGCTCCTCGATCCTGGTGCCAGTGGGACTGTTCCCCCGTGGATGATGGATGTTTGTGCCTCTCCAAAATAGCCTGCCATCCCTGTTGACTTCTTAGGCTTCTCCTCTCCCCCTCCCCCCCCCCCCCTCCCCCCTCTTTCTCTCGCCCCCCGCCCCCTTTTTGTTGCGGGCGTTTATTCACAGACAGACCGTTGGTG
>JAODKM010000075.1:14966357-14979334 GCA_026780845.1 Petrocephalus sullivani
ATTAATAATTAATCAATAATTAATTCCCCTAAACACCGGTGGAAACCCACCTCAATTTGAGCTAGTAAATTCCTACAGCAGGTTGCTGCCGTTAGAGAAATTCCTCATCATTCCGACAGTCGCGGTTTGTAGGGTTCCACAGCGGTAGTGCTGATACAGCCAAAAAAGCTCACATACCTGGGCTTTTCCGTAGCGTGATCTGGGACTCTGTGGATATCTCTGAACGAGAGCTTCAAAAGCGCGGACAGCCTCTTCCAGGTTTCCCTAAAAAGAAAATTTCCATATAAATTCATAGTGGAATGAAGGATATTACTTTTAACATTAACTGCACAAATAGCAAAAAGCATTCTGCAGTACAAAAGGCAAAACACTAGTTCTTCTGACAACAAAACTGTGAATAATGGCTTCAAAATTTGACCATCAGCCTCTATGTTTAGTAAGTAAGTAAATGATAATTTTTCCTTAAAGCCAAGCATAGCTGAACTAAGATTTCATTGAGAGATGAAACAGAGCTTAAGAGGCCCGATTTCAGTCATAGCTTAAAGAAACACGGTGTTTTGCCTCAATTATTAAGTCACGGCCCAAAGTTTGTGTTTCGACAAAGTGTTTGTGCCTGATTGTTTACATAATAAAAAATGGGGAGGAGCGACACTGAGCATCATCCACACAATCTGTGTCCCAATGAAAGGGATCCTCAGCTCGAGGTGAGAAGCCCTGCACTAGCGCACAGGATTCGCCGACGGCCCCGGCGACCTTTTTACGCAGCTTCTCGGCAGCGTCGATGTCCGCTTTGATGGTTTTGTCGAATTTATTCAGCAGCTTGGGCTTCTTCGCCTTGGCTGAAACAAAGGAGGGGGGAGAGGGGGGACACTTTAGTGCTGACATGGGCCGCGCTTTGGGGGAAAGGCGGCAAAGGGAACGGAGCGCACAGTGCGGGTGGAGGGAAAGAGAGGGATGCAGAAGACACAAGGAACTTGTACTCCCCCCATACCCACGGATGAAACGTTTCTACTACTACAGATGGCCAAATCTGCAGATTTTAGCAAAACATCCAGAGGCCCCATTTATGCCGATTTTCATATACATACATATGGTAAAGCTTAGCTGATAATTATGCACAGTAACACATTAGCAATATTAAATTAAAAGTAGTAATAGAGTACATTATACAGTACTGTACTCTCTCTCCCTGTCACGAATGAAAGCGATTCTGACGTTTTAACATAATTCTCAAGAGATAATACAAAAAATACCGTGTCCCAAGGGATGATGGAGCAATGAAAATCCTGCTTTTTACGAAAAAGGACAGGAACAATGGGGAAAACAGGCTACCGTAATACATTTTGCAATAAAAATGTATTCATATCATCATATAGCTATATGTAACTTGTAACGCAATGGCAGGCTGGGGACTTCACTATGGAACAGCCGGTCATCACCTGGTGCGCAGGTGGAAACTTAGGAACTATTTTGTTTCAGATTGTGATGGTCCCACTGTGCCTAGAACACAGGGCTGTAGACACTGTGCAGAATCCACATTATCTTCTGCACTTACTGCCAAGAAGGCTAAAGGCTAAAGAAAACTGAAAAAAACATTAGCGAAACACACTCGTCCATTTTCTGTTCTTTTTGAAAGACCGCAGTTGGCTGAAAGTCAGTCTTCCTCATCAGATGTCACAGGGACCGAAACTCACTCAGTCCGCATGGAATACAACCAAGAACTTTCGTTAAATTCCCAAATTTGCACAGAAATTCTCAAAAACGTATCCCATGAATAATAAGAAGAAATAATTTAAGAAGAAAATAGCATCCAAGGGACAGACAGAAAAAAATTCTTGGAATTAAATTTCCTCAAATTCTATGTTGCTCATTCTAATGAGTGTAACATTTCCTTGGGAGGCAGTGTGTGTTTGGTGGGTCAAATAATCGGCAGGTTGCAGACAAATGTTACTGCAGCAGGCAAAAGCTGATCTCAATAGAGAAAAAAATCCTCCTTTAAAAAGATCAAACTACAAAATAGGACTCCCGATTCCGGCATGGCGGAGAGCCAAGAACAATACAGAGTTCCCAGTTGCGAGGGAGAGCCTGAATCGCTTCAGGGAGATTAGCACCTCGCGCGAGCATGTACGTTCTTAGGAAGAACGGAAACCTGAATGTACATGACCCTGCTGACAGGTGCCCTGGGGGACCTGGGCGTTATTCACAAAAACAACATGTATCACGTCGCGACTGAACACGTATGTGGCTCTGGGGCACACTGAAGAAAAATACCGCACCCGATACAACCAAGGAAACAATCGAGGAAATGCAATGACAAGAATTTGTTGTGTATCAGCCTAGATAAGTAGGGACTTGATGGATAGACTGACAGGCAGACTTATTCAGGATTCAAGACCCATATATTCAAGCTACAGTTTCAGGAAAAATGTGAAGGCCTCTGAGTTCTTGTTTTTAAAGACTGTGTGTCATCTACGTATTTAATATGATTGCATAATGCAGGAGCAATTCTACTAAACCTGATCTTCTGTGTTGAAGTGGAAGGTGTGTGGCTCAGCAGGTCAGGGCCACGTGTCTGTGATCTGAAGGTCATGATGGTCAGCAGCGTGACTGAGAGTGGGCCCTCGGGCAAGGCCCCTAATTTTCAAAATAAAAATACCTCATCCTGAACTATTTGCTGTACTACAAAATACTCCATTTAAACAGTCATAGTTTCTGCAGTATAACTCGCTCAACTTATTGTTGTAAACATGCCATCTAGTGCCGTGACAGAGACCAGGGCCGAGTTACACGCCCTGCTGGTAGTGCTACTAACCAGCTCACTCCATCAGGCAGTTTCACGTCAAAGCAGGTTTTATATTATTTAAACCGACAGTGGGCATTACACCTGTGACTGAGGATCCCATTACCTACCAAACCTACCTGACCAGAACAGCAATTTTAATACAGATTTCTGGGAGGCAGGGATCAGTATGTGAGTGCATGGCATAAATAACAAATCATCACCACTAATTAACCGGAATGGCATGTGGCGTTCGCATGTACTCTCTCCGTTTCCTCCAGGTACTCCAGTTTCCACCCACAGCCCAAACACCTCAGAGGCGTGAGTCACCATCCCACCCTAAATTTCACTTTAGGCAACAGCCAAAATGTGTGGAAGACAACCTTATCCGTTGTTATATAAAGTTTAAGATTTGCAACGGATTAAACACCTGAATCAATCCAGTATTTCAATATACTACAGGCTAATTATGTAAGAAAATGCGAACTGTGAATCTGAGAAGCAGAACCTTCTTTCAAGATTTAAAAAAATAATAAGAAAACCACAGGTCTCGACTGCCCCCTTGAGGTTTGAAAGAGAGATGCACACAATATTTTCAGTTACTTTATTCCAACATTCCTGGCTCTTACCTCTGACTTGGGGCTTCTCTTCCTGCTGGGCCTCAGCAGTCTCTGCAAAACACAAGAATACCGTAACATAACACGCAGCCACCAGAGCAGACCGGATTCACCCGATGACGGCATGCCCTAGGGTGCCGCAGCCCTAACTGCTAATACACCAATAACGTCACATCAGCAGGGCTCTGTGCTTCCATAGTGTCTCCCAGTCAGCAGAAAGCAGCGGACACCCCTGCTATTACTGCAGTATTACAGCTCATTACTCATGTTAGGACAGTCTTTTTGATCTAAGCCTCTATCACTATTCATCCTATAGTGAACCCATCAAATTTAAGCTTGTAAGGTCACCCAAATTTAAAATCAAATTAAAATTCATGTTAATACATCCCTGAAGATTGGGACAGAGCAGCTAAAAGGTTAATAAATACCCCCCCAAAGCATTTCTGGAACAAGATAAATGGGGTTAGTTGTCAAGAAGATCTTGCCTCCACCCAATGGATGGATAATGTTCATGGTCAAGCTTGGTGGTCTAGAGCCTCTCTCCACAGCAAACGCCATTTAAATAAGAAACCAGATATACCTATAGGCAACTCTGGACTGGTGTCCACCAATACACACACTGAGCTTCAAAGATCTGGCAGCAGTGTTATTTTATAGAGAGAAAGGTGTTACTGGGTTTCAGCTTGGTTTGCAGTCTCACAAGCCAAGGTCACGGATTAGCATCCTCTGAAGCCCAATACTGATTATTACTGAACATGTCAAAGGAGACTGATTATCGGCTACCAGTTCTCGAATACCGTTTAAATCCTGTGAAAAAATGACTCCTGGATTAGTATAAGGAAAGAGACACAACGTTTTGTCCCAAATCTTTATTTTCAGCCTCAAAACAAACTTACAGACAACCATGACAGTCATAAAAATTCCCACTGCAATTGCATAATAATTTAAACCGTTTGACCTATACAGAAATACAATTAAAAATACCACAGCCTACTCACCAGGTAAACATCTTTTCAAGACAGAAGTGCCATAGGAGAGAGACCCTTTAAGATTGTCTAAGTGTTATTGCCAGCTAAGCCATATCCCGTTCAAAGCAAAACAAATCCCAGCTTTCATTTATGGCTTTGAAAAACACACGGTTATTTAAACCCCAATGTAAAGCACTCCCTTAAACAGTGTTAAATTTTAATCACAATGACCACCAGCTTAAAAAATGATCCAATACAATAGAAGAGTCCGGGAAGTAGAGTTTTTTTTTTTATGTTCTTATTGGTAAGAAAAAAAAGGCACAGAAGCAGAGTGTTCTCCAAAGGCACTAGAGCCAGCACGGACCAGTTCCCGGCACTCATGTAACACGCTGGTGACACACGGAACACACGTGGGAGGGGGTAGGGGGAACAGCGTACTTGTAGAGCAGTACAACGATTGGCCGATTGCCAAGATCCACAATATTCTGAGCATACTGTTGTCATGAAAGCTGTAAACACTTCACCCTTGCCATCATCGTACACAACGACGGCGACACACTATGACAATCATTCAGTACAGACGGCTAAAATACCATGAAGCATTTCATAAGTATGAACAAGGAAACCTAAACTGTCTCCCGTTCATCTCTATGACGATTTTTTTAAGTTTGTTTTTTTTTAAACAAAGTATACATCCCATAATGCTACATTGCCAGGACATAAAGTACCAACTTGTACCTTTGAAGGTACAATTACTTGTCACTGGGGCTGCCAAATGTATCTAGCTGTAGGCTGATGTACCTTTTAAGGTACAGAAAAGGACTCGGAGGAGCATGTCTGTACCATTGAGGGTAAATTAATGTTCTTTGTGCCTTGGGGTGCAAAGCTGCACCAGGGCCGCACCATTGTTTTCAGTGTAGAGACATTAAGTCTTAGTTTAGCTTTAGCTGTTAGTGTATTCCTTCGTAAACCAAAGCCAGGCATCCCCATCAGCAACCCTGCCGAGCTCTAAAACTCGCTCTTGGACAACCAACAGAACTGCAACGTACTAACTGCAACAGAGTGGGAAAAGAAAAAGCAAAGATTAGTGTTCAGCTGTGGCTCATTACGCAAAGCTAACGATACCCTAGTGTGTCAGCGTCTGGCACATCAGCGAGGCACCCCCGTCACATTCCTTCAGCTCTGCTGCTGATACGCGTTCACATTATGACGCACAACCTCTGCACATCTTAGCTTCATTTAGTAGCATTGTGTCGGAATGCTAAAAATGCCACTAACGACGAGTTAGAAGCGGCGGTTCCATCGCCGACCGTGCAATCACAGGGACACTAAATATCACAGGGCCAAATGCAGGCCAGGATCCGTCTAAGATTGTAACCGATTAGACACCAGCAACGTAACCAAGAAATATAAAACAAATAATAGATGAAAATGAATTGTGGGTTTTTAAAAAAAATGTTGGTGAGAGAACATTAAAAGGTATAGAGATGTTATAAAAGTAAAAAGAAGAGTGAAAATGTCTTGTCTGTCTCAGAAGTGTGACACCACCGACCGTAATTACTGTCATCATTGATTAGCGTTATCTCATTGCTGCAAAAATTCGAGTTGCTCCCATTCAGTGGAATGTAATTTTGGGCTGGTCCTCATGGTGTCGCAATTCTCTGCATTTCAAGCCTTACGTATCTGGAAAACAAGGGGGAAGATGCTAAATTAGAGGACCAGGCTGCATCGGATCGGCTTTGGAGCCAAGACCAAAATGATCCACACACCCGCATGACATGCAAACGCCTCATGAAACATCTGACTGATACCAACAGCAAAGGGGGAGAACGCTCGGGCTGGTCAGAATCTTTGGGTTACCATAACGACAAACGGGGCAGGCCTTTATCAACAATCAAACCTCTACAGGAACCATAGTCTCATTTACAATGGAGATCATCGTCTATAGCAAGATATTCAATACAATAAAAACATCTATACGATGTGATTTTCTTTGTCATTTGAACCACGTTTTTAATATTTTTAAATGTTACACCACTGCAATGCAAACTGTAACAAATGCTAAGTACATATGGCCTTATGAACAACTTGGTCACCGACAGCCAAAATGATTCCTACAGTTTTGTGTTTATTTGCTATACATGAGAAAATAGGCTGCATTAATATCTGTACTGTAGTACGATAAACTCCCAGGTTACCTTTGAACAAAAGCTGAGGCTTCAGTACTGCTATTTGTATATAACTTGTCAAGTCAAAATTAATGAAGTACAAGAGAGCCCTAAGATGCAGGTTCCAGGAGCCAGCCTGCGATGGACAAAGCTTTACCAGGTAACTGCGACAGAGGCTGTCATTTTCAGAGAGCATAAATCCAGCAGAAGCCAAAAGGGAATTGCTGAAGCGCAGAGTGAAGCCAGTGAACCCGCGCAGCAGGACAGGATTGGCGTACGAGGAGACACCCGCAATCCCATAAGCTCACGCGCACCGAAAGACAAAAAGGCGACAGACATGCTCAGTGAGGTTCATGAAGTGTCTGGCTGGCAGCCATTCTGATCCTCAAGCTTTGCAGATTATATCTGTCAAAACGACAGCTCTGGGGTATATTCCACAGCATGGTGTGAAGAGGTCTGGGCCTCCGGGGGTCCGCACGACCCACGACAGGCATCGACAGAAGAGAAGCGACAGCTACTGAATCATATCCGAGCCCGCAAACACAAATCTGAGATCTTCTGTAAATTATTTAATTTATATATTTTAAATTACAAAAACTATTTGCAACAAAAAGGTCATTAAATATAGTCAAGTCCACCATTAGACAGTGCTTTTGGTGGTTATATGCTTCCCCAAAAAGTGATAAATATGGATAAAGTGCTACTTTAACTAGATGCCACAAGGAGGAATTAACATGCATCAGGCTTTGTAACATCACAACCCCAACTTCCACCTAACTTCCACAAACGTCAGTTCAAACCCATCATAAAAATGCTCTGCTATGAATACCTCTTCATTTAGGCTACTGTTCGTCTTTATACCAAAAACCCATACAGCTCAAATGAAGCGAGCAAAAGATTGCTACAACTGGGGAATGGGGAAGTTGGGCAAACTCAGAACTAAAAGCAAAAATGACAAGGACAGCATGTAGAGAACACATTACAGCTACCCCAGAAATGGCGTCTTCGCTATTGCCCCCTGAAGGCCATCACAGAACGACTGAGGAAGAGCGTCCCTCACCAGGCAATACGGGTCTGCAGCGAGGACAGTGTTTAGGACCTGTACACTACAGCCCACTCAACTCATATGTAATTAAATACTCCTATAAACAGTACGGCACTCTTGCATCACCACTTCCGGCCGATTTTGCATACCATTGATACTTTTATCTATACTGTATAGTGTATTGGGACACCTGGCTATTACACCTACAGGAACTTTTACAACATCCCATTGTAAATCATACAGACATCAATATGGGGCTGGTGCCCCCTTATGGCTATAAAACAGCTGCCACTCTTCTGGGAAGGTTCTCCCCAAGATTACGGAGTGTGTCTGAGGGATTTTTTTTTGCCCCCTCATCCAGAAGAGCATTTGTGAGGTCAGGCACTGATGTCAGACGTGAAGGCCTGGCTCATAATCATCATTCTTAGTCCCCATTCTAGCTTTCCAGTCTGGAGCTATGCAGCCCTGCCTTTCACTGTAGTCAGTATAACTGTGTATGTGACAAAACTTTGATTCATGAATCAATACTCTATGTGCAGGTAGACACTAGCCATCTACACTGGTAAAATACCCTGAACCGGTCTTGTGTATGTAAGTCTAAAACGACTCTGTGACTAAAACACTGCAATGCAAATGACGCCTCTGCCGCTCCTCTATTTCAAAGTGACGGCCCGCGTCATCTGCAAAGGACCCACCAGGGGGCAGCATTCACCCCAGCCACCTGCTAACAGGACGACAGGGGCCAATGGTCCAGGAGAATCCCCAGGTTTTGCACGCTGCAGGAAGATTACACGTATACAGATGCTCCTCACTTCACGTTGACCTGACAATTCTGAATTTATGATAGAGATGCACGTCCAGTGGTCAACTAACTTTGAAATTCGATTTGTTCCTGGGCTAGTGATATGCCATACGATACCTTCGCCTGGTGTCACGTGATGGTGGCATCCACCCAACCACGCTTCCTGTAGCGACCATGAGTGCAAACTTCTCAGACAGGGTTTAACAACGTATTGCGAGTTTTTTTTTCCATGGATTTAACCAAATTTTCCTGAACCCATCAGGTCTACTAAATGGCCAAGTGTGCCTTCTGCTCCTCCAGAGAAGAAAAAGAGGAAAGCAGTTAGGCTGCCCAACGTGAAGGTGGCAAGTGCATTAGCAATTTATTTATTTATCATACCATATTCCTATTCGACTTACGGTATTTTAAACTTACAATGGGTTCATTGAAAAGGAACCTACTCAAAGGTTGAGGAGCACCGGTATATCTATGTAGCCTTCTACAAGGTCTTCCACAACACCAAATAAACCAAAGGCTAACCATGTAAGAGGAACTTAAGCGAGTACCCCCAAAGAAAAACTAGTGTACAGTTCCCCATTTGAAGAAAAGCTCTTTAGCTGCTTGCATCCCAAGAAAAGCTCCAGACCACCATAGCCCTCATTACCAGTATTTTTTGGTCCAATAGTGTGTTGAAAGGAAGAATAACTGATTAGGTGGAGTTACATGGGTCATTAGCTAATCGCTCATCAAATGAAGCCAAAGAATGATTGTCTTTTCTGCATGGACCATATGGCCTAATCTGTTATAAGAAGTGGTTATGATACTATCATCAGCACTGCGCGACATAGGATCGCCCCAGACACCTAAAGCCCACAACAGCAGGAGGGATGGGGTTAAGAATGTCACGTTTACCTGTGGGCCCCTCTGAATGCTGATCCTCCGGATGGACCGGCTCATCTGTTGACAGAAGTAAAACCTATTACTTGCTCCACCAGGGCAGCTTTACATTTACCTTTATTTTTCAGACACTTTTCTCTAAAGTTTCCCCAATACAGTCCCCATCCTCCAGCGGATATTTCTGTTATCGAGTCAGATACTGGTGAGCAGACAGCATGGTTTGGACCCAGCCGCTCCACGTTTCTGCTCCCTCCGAGCTTCCTGCCAGACAGTCCACGTTTCTGCTCCCTCCGAGCTTCCTGCCAGATAGTCCACGTTTTTGCTCCCTCCGAGCTTCCTGCCAGACAGTCCACGTTTTTGCTCCCTCCGAGCTTCCTGCCACAGTCCATGTTTTTGCTCCCTCCAAGCTTCCTGCCAGACAGTCCACGTTTTTGCTCCCTCCAAGCTTCCTGCCAGACAGTCCACGTTTCTGCTCCCTCCGAGCTTCCTGCCAGACAGTCCTTTCTGCTCCCTCCGAGCTTCCTGCCAGACAGTCCACGTTTCTGCTCCCTCCGAGCTTCCTGCCAGACAGTCCACGATTTTGCTCCCTCCAAGCTTCCTGCCAGACAACCCCCCTTTGCTCCAGGGACTAAATCCTGCTCAAGGGCCCAAATGCGTAATCACTCTGCTGGTGCTGAGATTTAAACCGGCAACCCTTTGATCGCAGCCACGGAACCCCAACTTGCGGAGCCGCATACCACCCACACTTTCTTCCCAAAGGACATACAACAGCAAAGGTAGAACATGTACTGTGACAGCTAAATAATCTTGTTCGAAGCACTTACAAGTTCCGCAAATCTGTCTGCAACATGCTGCAAAGCAGAGTACGGCGATCACAGGAGGTAAGCAGTTACGTCACATAACTACAGCAAACAGCCCATTTACTACCAGCATGAAGCCAGCAGGGCTTTGCCTGGAGATGGAGAAGGTTTCCCTCCCCCATACCTACCCGAGTACTCGGCCAGATGCTGCTCTTCTAATGGGCTGGCTTCCTCCTCTGGAAACAGACAAATTATTCCACGTTAAATTTGGCCAACATCACCTTTCAGTTCTGCAAAGAATAATAATTTCAGTGCATTTACAAAATTATCTAACAGACGTTGTTCACCTTGCAGTTCCTCTGTTGCAGGACCATCTGCAAGGAGGAAAAAAAAAATAAAATACAGTAATAATCAGCTTAAACATTTCACCCTGGCTGTACTCAGAGAGGTGAATCATGAATAAGCAAATTAATATCCAGCTGGGTTAGATCAGAATAATACACATAACTCTATCCCATATGTGATAAATTACATAATTATAAATTTCCCGTCTATGGACGGAAAAGCGTAGTCCTGAATATTTATCACAAAAGCTTATCAGGACATTAGGACGAGAGACTGATCAGCCCGGAAGGCTTAGTTTTAAAGCAGATGGTGCAAGTTCTAAACATCCAGCCTAAATTTTTAAAGCTTGCAGAACTTCTTCCTGTGGTGAGGGTCTTGCATGAAACATCCTTCCCGACCGAGGCTCAGACGGAGACAAATCAAGATGAACACTTCCTTAGGCTCTATAAATAGGCCTGGCAGTCAGTTTCGACTTTCAGAAGTGCCTCTGCAAACTCTAAACTCTAAACTGTGCAAAGCCGTCAGTTCCAGAGTAACTCGCTCAAGATATTTCCAAGGTTTTTTAAGCATTTAGAAAAGTTTAGTGCAGTGTTTCTCCTCCCAGACCTCGGGGACCCCCAGACACTCCATGTTTTTCTCCCTCCCAGCTCCCAGCCCATAAATTACACTGAATACCAGATACAGGTGCATTGTGAGCTGGGTAGGAGCAAAAACATGGACTGTCTGGGGGTCCCCAAGGGCTGGCTGGAGAAACACTGGCTTTAGTGTAATAAATAAATCACAACCAACAATTTTCCGACTACTTATCTTTGATGGGAATGCAATCATATTATATAAAAGCCTCACCGTCATCAATTAATTCTGTTTTGTTAGCTTTTGGTTTTCCATGTTAGATCAAAATGTATGTTTCAAAAAAACCGTATGACTTAAAACAGACTTGTCTCTTAACAGGGATGGCCTAACGCTTATGAGTTCAGGAATGATACAAAATTAAGTCCATGTTTAACTTTTCAAAACAGAAGGAAAAATATTACGATTATATATTATCAGACTGTCGCAATGCCAGGATGGATACATCACAGACTCCTCCCCCAGATTTAACTGCAGCCAGAGCCTGAAAATACAGCCTCATCACACCTTTCTGATCTCTCTCCACAGGCTTCCTGTCAGAGCTCAGAACACATTCGTCACCGCTCTTCCATATCAATGTAAAAGTCCTCTCACGCCGCAGCAGTTAAATGCAGACTACGCTCGAAGACGCTATATAGATATACAAGTAGGGTTCATTACTCCCCAAGGGGAAATGATGTGCTAATTCTATCAGCCATGACCCTGCACCCCTTTCCCCTTCTTGGTGCACGGGCACTGCCTTCAGAACTTCAGCCGTTCCTGAAGTGTTTACAGAAGACAGACATGCCTGGGCAGCGAGGAGCTTCGGCTGCCAGCTGACTTTGTAGCCCCAGGAGTTAACCCAACAAAAGACGCAGAAGTTGTTCTTGTTTTTCTTCACTCATATTAGCTCCATTATCTAACACCATTTAGTGTTATGTCACTATCATGCCATTCTTGTTAAATCTTGGTCAAACACCGTGGGCCCATCTGTTCCAGGCAGAGCTCTGCTAGCCTGTACCACTGCACGTGCCCTGAATGCTCTTAATGCTGCACCGTCTGCTGATTAAGCAATAGTCTTATTAGCTCCTTGCTTTGCTTAGTAGACATTGTGTAGCTCCAGTGCTTGGTTGACGCTTTTGACAGCTGTATGTTTGCACATTTCTTTGCAAAATACAATAAATGTAACTATTTCAAAGAGCTGATGCCCCAATACACATTCAAACAGAACACTAAACATGACAATTTTAAATCGGGCATTCCGTACAGGCTTCTTCCTTGTTCCCTAGCAACCAAAGACCCCCATGCACCAGTGATTCACTATGACCATGCAGACCTGCCAATGGTCACGTCACATAACACATCTGTGCAGCAGTTCCTGCCAGCCTCACCACATCACTGCACTGCCCACCTCGCATGCAAAGCTGCATGCAGAGATACTCATGTCGCAATGAATGCACAGCGTATCACCGGCTGTATACAAGCTACGCAAGTTCAATTCCGTTTTACTTTTAGGAGAAAAATTTGGCTTCAGGGTCAATTAATGAGTGTGTTCAGGGCCTGAATGACATTCTACATCCAGACCGTGTTAGTAAAACAGATGTCTAACAATCCTGATGGTAAAGCATCACTGAAATATGGCGTTTAATTTGTGCAAATCCCATTAACAGATTAAGCAAACGATACATCAAATAACAGCACAGTGACTCAGTGGGCCTGTCACCTCTCCCCACAGCTGCATGTGTGTGTGTGTGAGAGGACTTTGTATGACCTCACTGTATTAGCATAATGATCAGTCCTGCAAACCAAAAAAAGAGAGTCTCTCCTGCAGGTAAAAAAAAAAATGCACGTCGATAAACGGGAGTTAAACCTAAAAACGCGATGGCGGGCTCTGGTGCATGCCCTGCGATGGATTGGCAGCCCTGGAAACGCGATGGCGGGCACTGGTGCATGCCCTGCGATGGATTG
>JAODKM010000075.1:15040890-15074997 GCA_026780845.1 Petrocephalus sullivani
GTGGTATAGTGGATTCTTTGACAGTGCAATAGCACTTTGATTGTCCTCCTGGATGATTGTCGGTCCAGTTATCTTTTCACCCAGGTCAGTTAAGAACTGGCGGAGCTTGATCACTTCTTGTGTTGCTCAGCTGAGTGCTACATATTCAGCATCTGCAGTTGAGAGTACTACAATTGTCTGCTTTTGACTTACCCAGCTCACTGCTCCTCCAGACATTGTAAAAAAATGTCCATTGGTAGAACGTCGATCATTCAGGTCACTTGCCCAGTCTGCATCTGCATGAAGCTTCAGATCTGCTGTTTTCTTCAGGTAGTGAAAGATACGCTTTACTGCTGTTAGGTGAGCTTCAGTAGGATTGGAATTTAATTTGGAGACTGCTCCCACTGCGTGAGCAATATCAGGACGTGTTGCGATTGCTATGTAAAGAAGACTCCCAACCATGGATTGACAGTGGACTGGTTCTACAGTATTACTGTATCCATCTTCTTTCACTAGTTTGATGTTCACTTCCATTGGAGTAGAGAGAGTTTTTGCATCACTCATGCCATATTTCTCCAGAAACTTTGTAATGTAGTGCTTTTGACTCAGTTGTAGTTGTCCCTTGTCAGCATCATCTCCAATATTAAGTCCAAGGAGATAATTCAGACGTTCCATGTCTTTCATCCTAGTGTTTGGAGCGAGTTTCTTGAATCTGATTCATCTCCTTCAATGTCTCTCTGATAATTATTAAATCATCCACATAGACAGCCACAACTGATAGCTCTTTTGTTTTTCAAATGAATATGCATGAGTCTGTGTTGCTCCCTTTGAATCCCATCAATTGTATGCATTCAATTTTTTTTTGTTCTAGCATCGAGGTGCTTGCTTGAGCCCATAGAGTGATTTTTTCAAGTTACAGACTAAGTCTTCTTGGCCCTGTTGAACATATCCCGGTGGCTGCTGCATGTAATTTCTTCAGTCAACTTACCATTCAGGAATGCAGTGACCACATCCATTTGATAGATTATCATATCTTTCTGAACAGCATATGCTAGAAGATCTCTGATTGATGAGAATCTAACCACAGGTGAGAAGGTTTCATCATAGCCAGTTCCATATTTCTGAGAGCAGCCTTTTGCTACAAGGCAGCATTTGAAGCATTCTATCCTCCCTTCATGATCATGCTTGACTTTGAACACCCACTTGCAATACATTGCTTTTCGTCCCTCTGGTAGCTTCACCAGCTCCCAGGCACCATTTTCTATCAGTGACTCAGAATCTGCAGCTTCTTTCCACTCCTTTCTATACTCACTGCTTAGTGCTTCCTCAATTGAAACTGGTTCATCAACTTCTGCAACATGCAAAACGAAGTATTTTGATTGTTCTCTTGCTAAATCAGCGTATTCATTATAACCGTAGCATATCGGTGGTCTTGATACTCGCTGTGGACGAATTTGTTTGGATGGTTGTCTTCGCTCTGGCTGTTCCACATCTTCCTCTGAGTTATCAATATTAATTCTTTTTAACTGTGGGCCATTAACTTCATCTTCACCTGTTTTTTCCAGTTGACCAAAGTCAGCCTCATTGAATTTCACATCATATCGAACTACAACTTTTTTCATTCAATAATCTGAAGCCCTTTTTCCTCTCACTATAGCCAACAAACCTCAGCTTCACTGCCTTTTTTCTAGTTTATTCCCCTCAGCATCTGGTATATGACTATATGCGGTACAGCCAAACACTCTTAAGTGCGAACCATCTGGCCTTTTTCCATACCATCGTTCATATGGCGTTTGTTCTGGTTTTATTGCAGTTGTTGCAACACAGTTTCGCACAAATGCTGCTGTATTGATTGTCTCTGCCCAGTACATCTCACAGAGACCAGAATGTGCAAGCATAGTTCGGGCACCTTCCACCAGTGTGCGGTTCATGCATTCTGCTACCCCATTCTGCTCCGGCGTATGAGCCACCATGACTTCATGAGGAATACCTTTCTCCAGCAGATAGTTCTCAAATTGGTCTGAAGTGTATTCCCCTCCACCATCTGATCGCAAGGTCTTGATTCTGCTACCAGTCTGGTTTGTGACCATTGCATCAAACTCTTTAAATTTCTCAAACGCTTCAGATTTTTTCTTAAGGAAATAGACTGCTGTGTAACGTGAGAAATCATCAATGAAGGTCACAAAATATCGATTGCCTCCAATTGATTGGATTTGCATTGGCCTACAAACATCACTGTGTACCAGCTGTAGCTGATTTGTTGATTTGATTTCTCCCACTGGCTTATGAGATTCTCGATGCATTTTCCCTTCAACACACGCTTCACAGAAATGCAGTTCAGCATCAAGCGGAAAATCCATACCAGTCATAAGTTTAGTCTTCATAATTTGCTTTAACTTCTTCCTATTAACATGACCCAACCGCTGATGCCATAAGTCAGCTCCATAGCAATACTGTTTGGCAAATGATGCTTGTTGTAACAGCTCTAAGCATCTTGTTCTGCAGTAAAGCTGTTTCATTTTATTTTATTCAGAAATCGCCCTTTTCCAACAAGCTGACCTTTCTTGTTCTTTTTTCGACACTTTGTATGACCAAACTGTATCATATTGCCTTTAAGTGCTGCTGTACGAAAACTAAACAGATTGCATGACAGTTTTGGCACAGAACAAGGATGTCACTACCGTGTCAAAGTGTCTCTTTTTGTCCAGTGGCATGGTTACCATGATATGGCCAGATCCATAGGCGTCAACTGTTCTGCCATCACCAAGTCCTACTTTTTCTGATTCACTAAATGGACAGTAATTTATCATTATTTCTTTCTGGAACGTCATGTGCCGAGTTGCTCCAGAATCTATAATCCAGTTTTCATTTCATCCATCACTGTCTGCATGACCAGCCAGTGCAACAAACGTAACCACATCACCTTCAGAATCAGTTTCAGTATCCTCTCTATGTGTTGCAGACTTCACATAATATTTTGCAACCTTAATATTCTTTTTCCTTTTTTTAGTAGGACAATCTCTGCTGAAGTGGCCCTCTTTGTCACAAGTGTAACATTTTAAAGTGTCCGATTTCTTTAGCTCTCTTCTCCTTACCACTGTAAATGCTAAATCTTGAAATTTAGTTTCTGTTACACACATCTCCTGTCACGCTTGCGGCGGGAGGAACGACCCATAATTGCAGGCTGCGGGGTTGAGCCCTTCAAAAGGGCGTTTATTAACAGGCACAGGGTAAGCACGAGAGCAAGCGCGATAGCAAGCATACAATGCATCGGCAATACCAGACAAGGGGCACAGGACACAGACTCACTAAAATAGGGCAGCACATTAAGGGTCAAACAAGAGGCAGCTGATCAGGGTAAACAAGCGGAGCAAACACACGAGGCAAAGCACAATGAGGGACAGGTGCGACGAATCAAGCCCCACCTGAGGGCAAAACAGGGGGAGAAACACGAAGGGTGGGGCTGAGTGTGACACCTCCTTTACCTGTTGACAGTTTAAATCCTCTCTTATAAGAGTACGCTGAACATCCTGCAGAGTAAGGCCTTCACGGGATTCTAAGGCAGTTACGAGCATCAAATAGCTATCTGTTAAATTTCTCAGCAGATAAATAATTTGGTCCCCTTCAGATACAGCTGCATTAATGGAAGCCAATTGATCTGTCAGCTCTTTCATTCTTTTTAAATGATCCTGAATTTGCGTATTTTCTTTCATTTGAAGCATCTAACTAAAAGCAGCTGTTTCTTAAAAAATATCGTATTTGTAGTGCTGTCCTGTGCATAATGTCCCCTTAATGTATTCCACATTTCACGAGGATCATCGTTACAGGTCGTCAAAAGATAATACAGCTCTGAGCTAATCGATGTGACCAGCACTGGCGCTACCTTTTTCACGTTTCTTTGAAACTCCTGTCGCATCTGTTGATTCGCGTTGTCGGACAAACTCTCTGAACCATCAATAACATCCCAGGGATTTTTTGCCATTAATCAGTACTTCATCTGGAATTTCCAAGTCGACCAGTTGTCCTTGGTTAGCTTCTCTATCTGCCATTTGTCATCGCTTGCCATTTTTCACTACGAGGTGTAGCAGTCGAGACCAAAAAAAAATTTTTACTCATAGAATTCCAGTGTTAGCGAAATTTTTTTCTTTCTTTCCTCTACGGTTATTTATGCAGTTTCTTCGTGCTCCCTGGGCCCCTAACCTGTTGAAATCTCCAGGAAAACACACGAGTGTGTCCCTGAACAGCTGACACTTTATACCAAAAACAGCATGGTGCCAACTCCGCCGTACAGACTCCACACACAACAAAAAAAAAGACATAACAAGATGTCCCACATTGGAATGCGCTGATGCTATACCAACATACACCAATAGGTGGAGCAAGAGCTCCACAGAAAAAACTTGGCCCACTATATTCTTACTTTTTGTACCTGTCAAATATTATTCTCAACAGTCTTGCATGCTTCTTTACCCAAATATAAAGAGGAAACATTATTTCCTGAAATCCAGGATATTTGGTTCTTCCTGCTAAAACTGACAGACAGCGATTCTGGACCACAATATGGGTAAAATTATTTATAAACGTGATTACATTTCCGCTATTCACGTCTCCATTGCAGTTGATGTGCAACCCGAACTCACCCCATGCTTTTATTCAACTGCTTTATACATTTGCATTTTATATGCTTACATTTTAACTGACCCACCCACCAACGACAAGAATATCATTTGAAATGTTTTTATTTGACTTGTAACAAAAAACTAAAAAATACCTAAAAGCTGCCATGTGACCAGATTCACTACTAATATGGTAAAGAACACAGAACAAAATTTTTAAAGGTCACCTTAAAAGCTCGTTTCTTGGATTGGCAGCATATAAAAACTTAAAATGCAAAACAGATCAAATTAAATCTGAGAAAATGAAACCTGAGAACGGATTTCATAAAAGCCTAAGAAGGGGCTAAGTTAAGGCAGGCACTCTAACTCCCATATAGCACCTGTAGCATTACATAACTTTATTATTATTTGTATCTCTTAACTATGTAATCTTACCTTGCAAAATGAAAATGTCTTTATATTGTTCCAGAATCTTATTTTTATGTCTTGACAAAATGGGGACTCCAGCTTTAAAATACTTTCGCTTTCCTTTACAAACAGGTAAGATCACCTTCATGTGAAATGCGGAAGCGATCTAAGCAGAAATGGACATGGGGTTTTTCTCTCCAGACCTTGCGGTGGTATGTCACTCACGCTAACAGGTATTACAGGAAATCCTGGTCCCCCATGTTCTCCCCATTATGCGCTGTTGTGAAATAATGACGTCACCCACTACTTTTTAGTTAGACGGTTTCCCTGTCATCTTAATGTCATATTGAGAACTCTACCTATCGGTGCAACTCACAGTGGCATCCCGGTGGCACTGTGTGGGGTAGCGCTGTAATTTAGTGCCACATCAGGGGATTGTCTAGCCAAAATTGAGAGGCTCTGTCATGCGAAATTTCTTCCGGCTGCAAAATTCCTTCCCCCGTGACGTATCGCTTGGCTGGTAGCATATCGCTCAGCTGTTAGGCCAGTGACGCGCTCGCGAAGATGCAGTTTTGAGGCACCCTGTATGTTCTCAAGTTCATGTCAATAAAATACGTTTACAAATGTTTTCCAAAGTGTGATTTCATTACTTATTATTATGAAGTCGTTCAAATTTGGCTTAATAGTACGACCGACCTGTTTTTTAGGTCATTATGTATATTTAGCTTGTTAGCGATGCTTTATCAGACATGTTTTATTTGGTACGCCTAAGAGCTGAGCGATACGCTACCAGCTGGGCGATACATCACGGGGGAAGGAATTTTGCAGCCGGAAGAAATTTCGCATGACAGCTCCACTCTCTGAGCCTCTACATGCGACCTAGCACTTCAGCTTTCTGACTTCTTGGAACTAATAACCTACTCTGGTAGATTACTAGGCCATCTAATACTGACAGAATAACTGGAGCCTCATAGAATGCTTTAAGATTTGCAGGAATAGCACTGTATACAGGCCATCACCACAAAGTTCATAACAACACACAGTTCTGAGTCCTGAATCATAGCGTGTCAAACAGCTTTCCGTGACAGGTAGGTCAGCCATGGCTGTTTCAGCATAATACTCATCATAATACACATCAGCTAGAGTGACCTCCTGAGAAGTCACTGACCTCACCAGATACAAATAAACAAATACTTATGGAACTGCTCACAGGCATAAACCAGAGTTAGACACTGCTTCTCAATTTGAGCATATCTACCTTCACTTGCTGTGAGGTACATGAAGCAAATGCTATGGAGAGGAGTAGCTTAGTACTGGGGTCTTTCTGTAGCAAACGTGCACCAATACCATAATTGGTAGCATCAGCACTGAGAATGACATCCCTCGTTAAGTTATAGTACTGGAGGGATGGGAGCTGGCAAATTAGCAATTTAGCTGCATCCAGTGCTGCCTCCTGTTATGTATCCCATTTGAATATAGTGTCAGACTTCAGTAGGTCAGTCACAGGCTTAAGGGTAGTGGTTAAACCAGGTGTAAACTTAAACAGATAATTTAGCATACCACATAAACTCCATAGCTTGGTGACATTTGTTGGCATAGCGAGAATTGCCTGGATTCTCTCAGGGCTAGGTTGAATGCCCTTGATACCAACCAGATGTCCGAAGAACTTCACTTCCTGCTTCCCAATCTGACTATTGTCCTCCTTAGGGGTTAGGCTTATTCCTTTGATGCATTTCCGAACTATAGCAAGATTCCTGCTGTGTTCCTCCAACGATGAACCCCATATAAGGATGTCATCTATAATAACAACACATCCAGGGAGATCCCCCAGGACCCGCTCCATGGTCTTCTGGAAGACTTCTGGTCCTATGTTAATGCCCATCGGCAATCGGCGATAGCAGCATCTCCTAAATGGAGTGATGAAAGCTGTGAGAGGCGTACTGGTCTCATCCAAAGGCACCTGATGGAATCCACTCTTTCCATCCATGGTGGAGAAATACTTAGCACTGACTAGCTTGGGTGCAATATCCTCCAGATTTGGTAAATTAATAAATGGTCTCTTAATACTCTTATTTAGCATTCTAAGGTCAGCACATACTCAAACTGCTCTGAGCGCTTAATAACTGGAACCATAGGGGCACACCAGCTTGTCTGTGTTTTGATGGGCTGGATGATACCGTCACTCTACATGCGACTCAGCTCCGCTTCCACCAAATCTGCCCGCTGTATTAGTCTTACCATAGACTGAGCTAATTAAAGGAGATCAGAGTCAGCACAACAGGTGAGGTACGTTACCATATGCCCACCAAGGGAAGGCATCAGGGTTACAAGGATACGAAACATGCAGCTTAAGCCTAGTAATTCTTCTGGTAAAAAAAAGAAAAACAATTTGGGAGTTCAGTGTTCAACCAACCAGCTGAGTACTATGTGACTGGGACTCTTTAGACTCAACTAGCAGGTTTAAACAAAATCCTGCTCTGGATTTTTACTTTCTGGACCTGAAATGTCCGCCTTTGGTCAAATATGCGGTTACGTTTTGTCACATAATACAAATTTCTGCACAACTGCATCATAGTCTGATGATTGGCTCTCCGCAAATGTAAAACTAGCAAATATACTGTAACAATATTTACTGTACACCTTACTTTTGGGTTATTAACTAAGTATATGCCCCTTATTTATGTTACAAATTATGTTTTGCAGTACATTCTGTTAAGGTTAATATATTCAGTTTACATTATACTGTTATGTTGAATGATCGGATTTAAGTATTATGATTTATGATTATGATAATGTTACTCTATTATTTACAGCACTTTATTATTTTATTAATATTCAGTATTCAGTATAAAGTTCAGTATTTTTCCCTTGGGTAACAATATTATTGGTACCTACCTTCCCTGGCTTACAGGGGACAGTTTAGAGTGTGACTCGGGGGGAGAGCGAGCGCACAGACGGAGCGGTTGAAAACGTTTGCTGGAAGGTACTGTGTGCCGTGTTGGCGTTTTATTAAAGAAGATAACCCCCCAAGAAACTGTAGCCCGCTTATTACCCACAGCCCAGAGAGAGACTGGCCCCCGCTACCCACGCATCCATACAAAAACGAGGGTTACAGACTGGTGGCAGCGGTGTTTCTTCATCTTCGTATTAATACAAATCTGATTTCCACATTAATTAGCTTTTCAAATGATCATTCATGGCATTAATATTAAGTACTGGTGTCACAGCTATTATGTACACTAGTGACTTTCTGATTTGAAATATATAAGTAAGGTTTTTAAAAATAGCTGTCCCATATGAGGTGGGAGTGACCTTGTACAACTATTTAAAATCAAACAATCAATCATTTATATAATCGTTATATGGGATTAGTTTCACAAAAGTCGTGACATCACTTTAATTTGACGGTAATAATCAGAAGCTGAAAGCATGGTGCCCCTCAGTTACAGTATGAGAGACAACCTCCTCAGTATGACAACCACAGGCAATGCACTTTCTTCCTGGCTTTAGGCACCTCAGGGTCTTACAAAGAAAACACCACCAGAGGGCACTGTCCAGCATATATTACTTCATTAGTTACTAAATGAGATAAAATGTCTAAAAAATGATTGTGTGTCTGAATAAAAAGTAAAACACGATGACCATCTAGTAGCAAGAAGCGCACGGGGGCCTTCCGCTTGTCACACTGAGTGCCTGCAGATACTGCAGTTGTTCATTTAGGAAAGAGTGCCATCCAAAGGAAATTAACACAGCGAGTGAAAAAACTTGAATATCACTCATCAAGACAAAAAATGTCACGTTTAAATAAAATGCATTATAATGCATGAGCACAAACGTTTTAATTAAAAATACATTTCCTTCGTTTCAATTCCGTTTTAACTAATGTAAGTTAACAGAAATAATGTACAGCTAATTATAATTATCAGCAATGGTATTTATATTCTTTAATTTGCTTCCAAAATAACTTCTCTTTGCACTTAAGTGCAGTATATAAACGCATAAACATTACTGAGTTTGCACAAAGCTAAAATAATTGTCAGTGTGTATTACTATTTTTCTGCCCTGTGACATCTCCAGCTCCCATGTCTGCTACCTCGATCAGGAACAATGGTGCGGTAGATCACGGAGAGCAGGCTGATTAGCAACAGTGTCATGCACGTTTATTAACGTTAGCGCGAGGAAACCAAACGTAGGCCTATCGATGCATAATCGAATACAATCACATATACAAACTTAAAAAAAACACTATATTAAATTAAAATAAAAGACAAGCAGACAAACGCGCCAAAGTTCACTATATCCGGAATATAATGTTATAATCAATAAGCACACTATTCCCATGGATTATCAAACTTAATGACCCCAATAACGGTACTGGAGAAGGGGCGTTAAAAGGGATAAACGCTTGCCCGTCATTTTTGCTCAGTGCAGCAGCCTGAAAGCGGCGGGGAGGTAAAGCCCGAGGACACTATAGAAGCAAACCGCGCATGCGCTGGTCACGCCCCCCACCTGCCGTCCAACCAGGAAATCCGCTTCAGCAGGCTCCCACCGGGCGACGCGTGTACGGGGGAGAGGCGAGATGGCATCCAGCGAGTCCATCGAGTCTGTAGGTGAGTTCGGGACCCTAGGTGTCCCTCCCTTTAGGCAGGGGACTCCGATTATTATTCTGCTAGGGTGATAATGCTTGGGGCGGCCAAACTGCGAGGTATAAGTCGCACTGTATGCTGACCGGTTCTTACCAGATGCTTTATCGTCCTCCGAGTGTCTGAATTAACTCCATCGATCGGCACAATTATTAACAATAACGCTCCGTTCAGGTTGGATCTGGGAGATCAACGCGCGGTATCACTGTATCCAACCTAAATACAGTGACAAAAGCGGCTATAACGCCAGCGAAATGGCACGGAGCAGACGGGGATGTTACTATAGATATTATTGTAAAATTAACATCCCAGAAGCATACAAAGGGCAGAAATGTTTACTTTATTTCGCCCAGTGTTATAAAGTGCGCAATAAATGGCGATATAATTCGGCTGCTAAGAAGTGCATTATTAATGCACTATTATAATGCTCCCTGGTATGCCTGCGGTCTTAAGGAAGCGGGCTGGGTACAGGAAGTTTCACTTGCATGCCTTCGTTTTCCCTTCCCTGCTGCTGTCACGGCTCCGGCTCGGCAGCTCGCGCCATCCCACGCCGCGTCTCGTGACTCAGCGTTTGCGCAGCATCCTCCGGCGCGCGGGGACACTCCACGCGCCGTCTCGTGGCCGTTGCCATGGAGTCGCGATCCGCTGGCCTTTTGTTTATAACTAGGAGTATTTATTTCACTAGTCATTTACTTATAAGCTCGATTGTTTTACCAGTATATAAAAAAAATACGATTTTTAAAATTTTATTAATTGTAGTAATTAATATTTTGTCTGTCAAAGCCGATCAAGGGATCCAGTCATATTCAGTAGAATGAAAAAAAATCCTTAAGCTGCAGTGTATTTTGGTTTTAACTGACAATAACATTTCTTTAATACCAAAATAATAGTCTAGCTAACAACAAGCAATAAGAATATACCCTGGATTATCTTTGGCATCGGAGTTGACAGAGTGTTAAATCCATCATTATGAATTAGGGACTGTCCCCAGTAATAGCTAGTTAGATTTCACCCAATACTATCTGGCTTTGTGAGCACCAAAACAGTCCCAAACGGCCACTGCTTATCGCACTTTATAGTTGCCCTGAAGCTGACTCCACTCATGTTTTTTAGCAGTGACATGCTGAGATTAAGCAAGCGCCTAGCGGGAAACACATGAGAACTTTAGGTTCCTTGACAGATTGTTACTCTTGCGTAAAACACTAACTTCCCCCCTGCTGACAAAATTCCTTCATTGTCTGTGTGGACCTGTTTTAAGCTCATCTGTCTCTTAGTACTTCTGCTGTATTACCATTAGACTTTCTTGCTTCCTTCAGTCTCTAAATCAGATGGATTCTAACCCAACAGGTGAGGGGGTCCGTGACGCAGAGGAAGAGGAGCAGAAATCTGAGGTTGCCAGCCGCCTGACGGAATTGAGGCTGGTTCTCCTGGGCTGGAGGTGGCCTGGGAAAAGCCTGACAGGAAACACCATTCTGGGCCGGGAGGAGTTTCGCCTGGAGCGGGCGGCCGAGTTCTGCGTCAAGCGGGAGACAGTGCTGGAGGGGCGGCAGGTGACTGTGGTGGACACCCCAGGCTGGTTCTCCTCCCAGGTCACCCCGGAATCCTACCAGCAGGAGATGATGCAGGCCCCCTCGCTATGTGCGCCAGGCCCGCACGCCTTCCTTCTGGTGGTTCCTGTGGGCATGTTCACCGAGACAGACCGGCTCCGTGTGGAGGAGAACTTGGCGTTGTTTGGCGAGCAGGTCTGGAGGCACACCATTGTGGTGTTCAACTGGGCTCCAGGCCTGAGGGACATGCCCATCGAGCGGCACATCCACCGGGGGGGCCGCGATTTGCAGCGGGTTGTGGAGGGCTGCCGGAACCGCTACCATGTCATCAATAACCAGGTCTTTGGTGAGCACCCCCAGCTTGCCCTCCTCGTCGAGAAGATCGAGAAGATGGTAGCTGAGGAGGGAGGCTTCTACATGGCTGAGGATCCCAGTGCTGGGCTAAAGCAGAACGGCAGCGCGGTGATGATCCAGAGCGTGGAGGTGGAGCCCTCACAAAGTAAGTGAGATGTTCGCCATGCATCAGGAGATGGTTGTCCTGTTCGTGCCTATGATCTTTCCTTGTCTTGTGTTATTCAGATGTGTGTAATGAAGGAGGGAGCAGGGCTGCCACTACCTAGAAGGATACTCACACCAGGTATGTTCCACGACATCTCCAAACCCTGTTGCTTTTCAGGTGGCATACTTTGCTAGGTCCTCTGCTCCACAGAGTGACTCCCTGTCAGCTGCTGTAGTTGGTCCCTTGGTGTATTTGGGGAGTGGTATGCATCTTGCCAGGCTACTACTCAGTGATTAGAAGGTTACCAGTTCAAATCTCAGGGCTGGCAGGCTGATGCCACCATTAGGCCCTTGATCGGGGCCCATAACCCCCAGCTCTAGGGTTGCTGCCTGCTGGCTGACCTTGCACTGAGACTGCCAAGCTTGCTCTCCCCTGTACATGTGTCTGTGTGTCTCATGGAGACAATGAAAGAATAGGCAAAAAGACAATTTCCCCACCGGGATCAAGAAAGTATCAAAAAACTATGTATATTTTGCTACCTGGTGAAGAACAAATGTACATTTGGGAGGGAATTATCAAATCTCACATTCCTGAGGGATTTTTCTTGTTGGAAGTGATTGCATCAGCCACAGTCCCAGCCTTTCTGGCTTGCGGTAATAGTGTCCTCTCTCTCCTCCTAAGGGTTGGTGCCGGTGGATGGAGAAGCCATTTGAGAAGACCCTCCTGCATTGAATGCACTGGCCCCAGTCTCCTATGGCAGTCCGGCACACCACATTGTCTGATATCTGTAGTCCCCCCCCCCCTTTAAAGTAGGCACTTATTTCCATAAGTCTGTATAAAATAATGATTGTTTAGAGATTAAGGTTAGTTATGTAATTAACCTTGAAGTAGCAACAACAGACACCCAGGCTACAGCAGGAAGTGATGTCACTCTTGCCTTGTCTCTGCTATATGAGCAGCTTTTGTTTTTTTTTTTTTAATTTTTATCTGCATATTTATTTTTTATTTGTGAAATATGAGTCTGTTCAGATAGTTTTTACCCTATGGCTATAAGTGAGCCCATACTGCTAGGTACAAAGAGGCTTTGTGCTCCTGGGGGCCAGTCTCCAGGCTCAAATTATATTCTGCAGTTATTTGGCTGCGTCACCAATAATGTACACTGTTACACATACATAACTGTTGCGAATTAGACTTCTGGGACTGGAATATTTGCTAAATATTTTAGCATGAACTGGATAAGTTAAAGGAAAGAAAAAACACAAACCTCACAGGGGTCAGTGATGTGGCTTGTATTTTGGATAGACTGGACATGAATGTCCCCATTTACTGGGCATTGGGTTTTTTTCCACACCAAAGGGACACAGTATATGGAAGCTGCTTGGTACCAAAGACAGAATGCTGCTTACTAAATCCTGCATGTATCCGGCTATCTGGCCTGCGCAGAATTTTCCCAATTTGTAAGCAACTGGTGCATAAAATATACATATAATTTGGGCTGCTTCTTTTAAGGAAACTGACATTAACGTGCCTTGAGGCATTGTATGAATTTACATATAGTGCAGACACTTTTGTCCATGTGTGCATCGTAGTGTCTGTATTCCATTAAGCTGTTGGGTCTGGCAGTTTTTAAAAAAGCCTCCTGTTTACATGCAGTCCAGCAGAAATATTTGGACATTTTGGATGTTGTGCCACCGGTCCACCCACCATCTATCCATCTTCCAACTTCTTCCCTCCCAGACAGGGTCATGGGTAGGTGGGCATGTGGCGAGGTGGGGGGGGGTTAGGGTAGCCTAGTGCTTATCCCAGGAAGCACAGGGCACAGGGCAGGAGTTCAACTTGGATGGGATACCAGTTCTTTGGAGGGGACACAGAGAGCCCCCATATTTTCCTCCATGTAATAGCAGCATTTTATTCTACAGGTAGCGCCACAACAATGACTTTGGCCCCAGGTCCCCCACCCCCTAAATTCAGCCCTGAATGTAGGTCATTTTTCAGGCTCCCATTTACCAGGAGGGAACCTGAGCACCCAGAGGAAGTTAATATAACATTCATCTAGCTTGCCCTTAAGGATTGTCTTACAGTGTCTCAGCACCCCAGCACACTACACCTACGTCAGAGCTGACGTGAGCTGGATTTCACCCTCCAGACTCGCAGAGTGCCTTCTGCACCACCTCGACACCACCACTGTTTGTCGTGTGTCTATGCTGCATTCCCATGTGGTGAAGGAGGAGGGGGGCATATTCAGTACACATCAGTGTTTCTCAAAGTGGTCCTCGTGACACCCAGACAGTCCATGTTTTTGCTCCCTCTTAGCTGGACCAGCTGGGAGGGAGCAAAAATGCGTAATGCTTGGGGGTCCCTGAGGACTGGGTTGTGAAACACTGGGTTACACTGATTAATATCCAGGTAACAGGTGTTTGGCCTGCTGAATGTCCAGTGCCCCCCAACCTCCTGGCTAAGTACATTTCTGTCATAGTATTTATGAGGGTACTGTTATTATGAAAAGTGTGCTTTATTCTCTGCTGTAAAATGCACTGAGTCTACCATTCTTGCTAGATTTTTGTTTACAGTGAAATAAAACTGAACTGGATATGGACTCATAATCACTTATGCATATCCACCACAGGACAGATTGCACAGGACAAAAGACTAATGTTTTATTATGGTTTAATTTTATGGCCCCCACTCACTGTGAAATTGATTAAATGGATTAGGTAAGCTATAAAGACCTGTTAATAGTACAGACTGTCCCCAACTCACAGCTTGGTTCTGTTCTGACAGACGGGTCGTAATTGGAATTGGGCATGTCTGAAGAGGATAATCGCACTTTGAGGAGTGAGAATAAGACTGGGAAATGCACGTGAGGCTAAGATGGTCACTCTGCCATATAATACATTATGACCATGGCAACTATCCTACGACACACAGCACGTACTAGGTCGCATAGTACTGCTGGGTGAAAGGCTACCTGAAATTTATTTTTTATTTGTTGTCGTCGTGTTTTTTTGTTGGGTCATATGTGAGATTTGTCCCAAGTGACATAGGTTGTAAGTCGGTGTATGTCTGTACTAGTTTCATTGTGAACTCAAATGAACCTTTGCATAATTTAAGATTGAATATGAAGTCACACTAAAAAGGTCGCTGTTTTCCCCTGCTTAAATGACTCAATGGACAGAGCTGTTCTTCTACTTAATATGTTCTTATCCTTAGTCATCCAAAAAAGATGATCATTTATTTTTAAGATCAATTACATATATTTTTTCCTTATAGTTCATCAACATAAATATACATTTACATATACAATTACATACATGTACATTTAATAGCACTGTTATTTTCAAAATGTCAGATCACTATTTGGCTGTTTCTCAAAGTCTATTCATCCATTTCCAATAATCTCTGTCCAGTGCAGGATCACGGGGAGTTTTAGCTAATCCTTTTAAATGAATTTAAATGGCTAGTGTTAATATTGTATACTGACGGATGGATTCATCTTTATAAAATGTTTTTTTGGTGGGAGTTATTCGCTTAATTATGCAACTCTACCTCAACCACTGTGGGAGCCTTGCTAAATGGATAGTCCTAAGGTTCATATCTCACAGCAAGAAGTTTCCAAATACTAGTGAATGAAGGTGTTAATTATTACAGGTGAAAGGAGGATTTTCTAGGGAGCAAGGGAGAGCAAATTGTGATTATAAATGTAATAATAATTATTAGTAGTAGTATTGATTATTTTTATTGTTGATATTATTTTTAATCTAGTTTGTGTGTGTGTTTTTAATAGTATAGCTCTTTTAATGTTGGTATTATCAATATTGTTATAACTTTAAGCCTGGCAGCATATGTACCTAAGCTGATTCCTTGATAGCTTGTGATATATTGGGCCAGATTCACAAAGCAGCGGGGTTTTCCATGAACCAGGATTTCTGAGTTAGCTGGATTAACTTAAGATAGAAGTTATTGTCCAAAAAGAGTTTTGGATCATTCCTTCTGGACAATCATGGACAATCATGACTTCTAGCCTAAGTAAACTAGCCAACCAAGAAATCCTGCTTTGTGGAACACCCCCTGGGATTTCTTCATTTGCCAGATAACTTAAGCCAAATTTAAGGATTGTCTAGTCACCCATCTGTGTTCCTATTGGACAGTTTTCACATTTGGTTTATCCATCTAACTGGGAAATTTTTCTTTGTGGAATGGAAAGATTTCTTGCTAAACCAGATAACTTGTCGGATTTAAGGCAGTCTGGGATAAATGTAAGTGAATGGAGGTAAATTCCATTTAAACTGAGGTATGGTACCCACAAGTTATCTGGTCAAGTAAGAAATCTGGTTTTGCCCATTATCTGCCTTGCTTTGGACAAAAGCATCTACATTACATACATTACAAAATGTTAACTTTATCATTACACCTCACCCTAACCCTTTGCTGGATAGGCATCTGCATAAAATCAGTAAACTTTTCAGTTGTTTATATTTATTATGCACAACTCCATATAAAATATGCTTACCTAAATGTAATTGGCCTCGTTGATATTTATTGCTCGTCTGTACAAAGGATCAGTTCCCCCTTTCCATTTTATACCCCTCCATAAACCTAACCTGTGGATTGTAGTGTTGTTTGCAAATTCAGGTTTGATGGGCACATATTGTTTTTAATATGTGCAATTATGTCCACTTTTATAGCACATAACTACATCATGCGCAGGTGGCAGCCATTTCCTTCACTCATGGGATCTGAAAGCCGCACATAACCAGGAGAGTGAGTTTAGAGCGGATGTGGTCGGAGGATGGGCAGCTTGTGCTGAAACTTAACGACCAGCAGATGGCGCTAGAAGAACGAGCTGCTCAGTAATTCCTTAAATTCTGCATTGATGCACTATATGGACAAAAGCATTGGGACACCTGCATATCAAGACATTTTGGACAACTGTGTGCTTCCAGCTTTGTGGGAACAGTTTGGGGAGGGCCCTTTTCTGTCCCAGGATGACTGTGCTCCAGTGCACAATGGAAGGTCTATAAAGACATGGCTGGGTGATTTTGGTGTGGAAGAACTCGATTGGCCCACGCAGACCCCTGACCTCGACCTCATCGAATACCATTGGGATGAACTAGAAGGGAGATTGCGAGCCAGGCCTTCACATCCAACAGCAGTGCCTGACCTTGCAAATGCTCTTCTGGATGAATGAGCAAAAATTCCTACAGACACACTCCAAAATCTTGTGGAAGGCCTTCCCAGAACAGTGACAGCTGCTGTAGCTGCAGAAGGGGGACCAATTCCATATTGATGCCTATGGCTTTAGAGTGGGGTATAAAGGCTGGGTGGGATGGCCAGGTGTCCCAGTACCTTTGGCCAGATAGTGTATAATAAGGCAAACCTGACTGGGTAGTAGTTTCTTTTTTTCTTCTTTTCAATTTAACTCCGAGTTCCAACATGAAACTCAGATTAAAAATATAGTCTTTACTTCGAGATGACCATTTAATATTGCGGCCACACAGCAAAAATGGTGATCCTACACCTTCCAATCAGCCGGAAATATGCACTGGCTCGCCAAAAGAAAGTCGCACGCGTTATTATTTCATTGGACTGCCTTTAGCTTTGATTATGGCGCACATTCCTCACGGCATTGTTTACACACGCTTATGCAACATCACAACATTCTCCTCCATCCAGATTTGCACTAATTTTTCACTGAGATCTTGTATTGATTATGGAGTGGTTAAACTCACCTATCAAGTCTTCTTCAGCACATCCCAAAGACGTTAAATGGGGTTAAGGTCAAGACACTGTGGTGGCCAATTCATGTATGAAAACGATTCCTCATGCTTCCTGAACCACTCCTTCACAATTCGAGGCAGATTAATCTTGGCATTCTCATCCTGGAATATGCCTATACCATTAGGGAAGACAGAATCCATTGATGGAATAATCTGGCCATTCAGTAGATTCAGGGACCAAGATGACTTCACTTTACTGCTGCATAGCGTTCCTGAGCTGTAAAAAATGATCCAGCCATCGGCTCTTAAGTACTTCATGATTTAAATTCAATGGATGACTTTTTTTTGACAGTTAGTGTAACTTCACAATGCAGCATGACTTAATACTGATCCTTCCTTATATCTCCGCATGTGCTCCTTTTCGGGGATTTGATTTACGGAATACTTGCACGTGACAAATGCAACATGTATACATGCGAATGAGAACCAGTGTTTTGATGTTAGTTTGACAGTTAAATGTCCTTAAAGCAGATATTCACATTAATATGGCAAAGGTGAAAATTAAAACGGAAATTATAGCTGCTGTAAGTATCCAATTAGTGCTGTATTTCATTTCAGGCCATTTAAAGAAACTGATTTTTCTGTCAATGCCATAATTAGGAAGCAGCAGTCACACTCATCTGTGTCACATCTGACAGCCTGTTTATTTTGCCATGCACTTGCCGCGTCTATCTGGATTGGAGGGCGGTGTGCATCACACCCTGTCACTCCGGGCCATCCTGCTGGTCTCGATAATTCAAAAATGTATGAATAACACGAATACAGAAATATACAATATTGATACAGATAATAAAAGCTTATCAGCCCCGACGAGTAAATACCTTGACCCACAAAGACATCACAAAGTTTTAAGTGTTGATTTAAGACAAAGATAATGCTAATGCTAAAACTCTGGAAACTGACAAATTATTTATTATCGATGTATTGAAAAGTTACATGCTTATTGTAAGGGATTCAAAATAATACTCAAGAACGCTCTCTCGTAAAATGCGAATGATTTACAACCAGTGACCACTTGGTGGCAGAAAAATGTAGTTGTTCAAACTCCATAAGGAAAGTTTTCAACACCTTGTTACATCCATACCTACATCCAACCTGATTTGTAGGCAATAGTGGGTTCTACTCGGTACTAGCTGGTGTTTGTAATAAAGTGACCACTGATTGTAAATATTAAACTGTGAATAAACTGTCCATTACCCTCACAGCATTAAAAACCAATAGTCAGGGTACGGTGTGCATTTTAAAAGCTGTATGATGATGATGTCACCGTGGGATTATCGATCGGTGTCATACCGAGCCCGTTCGACCCTCCTGTGTGCCACGCCCCTCTCGTTACCCACGTGGGAATCCTCATGTTTCCGGCTGTTTCCTGTTTGGTGTTAGTGCTTCGTTGTATATTAGTCAATCCAATCTCCCCCGTCGGTCATTGTCTATGTAATCGTCCATGTGGCTGTTGATGTGGCTGTCGCTATCCCTGCCTTGTGCGCTCGTTCTTGCGCTCTCCCCTGTCCCTCTGTCCGACTACCAATAAACGCCCTTTGGAAGGCTAAACGCCTGCAGCTGCTATGGGTCGTTCCTCCCGCCGCCGAAAGCATGACAATCGGCACATAGACAGGAGTCATATGTAAAGGCAAACCAAAGACCAGGGGTGATTAATCCACAGGCTGCCTAGTGACATTTGATAAATCAAATGGTATAACTGATGAACCTATGGCCCCTGCAATGTTTGTGCTAGGGGGAAATAATATCAGCATCCAGGACTCTCCACCTGGATTCCCAACCTTCCCATGGGGATGATCCAGTCTGTAACAGTTTCAGGATTTTTCCGCTCCTGGCACCAGTGGGTTCATCTCCTTCTGAGACACATTTATGTTTAGCAAATCCCCTTTGCTAATGCACCGTTTTGTGATAAGCCCTTCGAAGAGACCTGCATGTCTTTCAACTACTGAAGGAACCCGGATTGCCAGGAGGAAACCCACAAGACATGGGGTGAACATGCAAACTCTCCACAGGGACAGTAGGGGGCAGGATTCAAACCCATTACCCTGGAGGTGTACAGTAACAGCTATACTCACGGCGTCACCATGCCTCCCCATCTTCCATGACCACTTACCCAGCACAGGTTTGTGGTGACCGTGGGGGTGATGTGCAGCTCAGTGGGTTTGGATGTTTAAAGCACTGCTGGAAGGTTGCCAGTTCGAGTCCCACCCATGAGTAGGGTCACTGTCCATGACAGGGCATGTACATACAAAAGGCAATGGGTGAGGAAACCCATGCTCACTATACACATATAGAGGCACGATTCAAGCCCCCAGCCCTGGAAGTGTGAATACGTCATGCTAGCCGCTTTCCCCACTATGCTGAAATATTAAAGCACAAATGTTGTCATATTAAATTTTATACTCTGTGACTTTATAGTGCTTAAGGAGCAGCAATAAGCATTTGAGCTGGAGTGAAGGAGCTAGTGTCTCTCATCTCTGAAAGCTTCAGCGGACGTCAGTACGATTCCCGATAATGCAGTCATCTCACTCATCACTTTGACCGGCTACACTCCATGCATCCTGGGATACAGGCCCCATTCACCAGGAGAGATGTTTCCAGGAAAATGGAGCAGCTGGGTCACAGGACTGATGCGGCATCAGCTATGCAATTACACAAAACTGAACTTTAATCATGTCGCTGATGTTCTTTTCAGGAAACCTTCACTGATGGAGCCTTCTGAGCACTTATCTAATCGTGTCTGCCAAGTGCTGTTGATGTAAATGTAACTGTAAGCCGATAATGCCTCATTCTCTTTTCCTAGCTGAAGCGCTTTGTGTAAAATTTTGTCATTTTAATGAACAATGCATGGAAATGTTTGCTTATGTGGCACTGAAGTTAGGATATCCCATAATGGTATGTGCACAACCGGTTCTTGTATAAGTTTGGGGGTTCTGAAACTAACTGATGGAATTTAACAAGTGAGAAGGATAAGTATAGGGCTTCAAGCTCTTAACTCCAAGAAAGGAAATGATCCAGTAAAACAACATTCTTTATTTCAAATGTAATAAAAAAAATAAAATAACAGTAGTTACAGGAAATCGACAGAGAGCTGCTGTAACCGCCTGACTCGGGCCTTTCCGCCACGTTCTGGACTCAGACGGCAAGCTTCAAATATGTCCTGCAGCAGAGAATTTGGATCCTTTGATTTCCTCCCAAAATAAAGCCAGTCGCAGTGCAGAAGTGTCAAAGTGTTCCCCGTCAAGTTCGTCTTAAACTCGCGTTTCACATAAGAGAATAAACCCACTTCAATAATATATTCTATTGCAGTAACTTTATGTAAAAGCATGTTAGGATAAAGTTGGGTGAAAAAGCAATCGACCAGGTTAAGTGATGCGAGAGATTACAGCAATAACATGGTTAGGATTTGAGATTCGCTGGCTAAAAATACCACCCAGTATTTTTTAGCCTAGTCTGAAGGATTATTGCAGCTTGCACCCCCCATCTTGACACGCTCGCGACAGGAATCACAGCGCCCGCATCTTTATATTGTCTTTTTATATATATATTTTTGTGCAAATTCTGACAGTGGTTAATATTTGCAGTTTTAGGTACATGTGTCCAGCAAACAGGTGCATGATGTCACCCGGGGTTCCAGGAAAGTCTGGAACAGACACCATTTCATCGCCCTCCCTCCTTTCCACTTCCAGGTTCGGAAAAGTATGCTTCAGGAGCGGGTGGTGAAAAGCCAGCATGTTAAATGGATGATACAGCACCATGCTGCAGGGGAAGAGTTTCAGAGGGAGAACGGTTGAAATGACATCGCTGATATATGACTAGATATTCCATCCTTCCATCTTCTAATGGCAGACAGACAGTAACACAATATGGGCGATTTAGAGACAGCATTATTATAGTTCTGATTTTTCAATTTAGTTTTAATCTTTACATTATAAAACAAAAAAAAATCCTGTTTAGTCTTAATTTCCATGTCATTTTATTAGTTTTTTTTTTATTTTAAAGATATATTTCTATTTAGTTTTTATATATTTTGTTTCATTGTTTTGAAAAATCGTTTGCTTATCAGTTTAGAAATGCACAAAACAACAATGTGAATGGGGGGGGATGCAGGAGTAAATGGGGGTCACCAAACAGTGCTAGCTGGGCACAAGTGAACTAGAAATTGTAAGCCAAGAAAGTGCCTGCTCAAACTGTGTTTATTTACAGCTGGTTTACTCACCTCATTTATGATCGATGATATATTTTTAGAGATTTAAGGACTTAGCATCCATTGATTTATTTTATAACGCATTTCAACTGCTATCCCAATCCGGGAGTACCGGTGCCCTGTGCTCTCTGCTGCCTGGTATAGGCTTCAGGCCCTCACCCCCCGACCTGACGTGAAAGATGACAGCTGAAAGCTGGATGGATGGATGGACGAAACACTGATGTTGCACGAAGGTTCCCCAGCGCCTTTCACTCTTTCCACTTTCTATATTCTATATTTGTTCTAATTCTATATTTGTTCACCGTTGTAAGACAGAACTCTGTGGGTTAAGACTCTGATCGGAAGGTCACTGGTTAAAATCCTGTGGATAGTGGAGTGATGTCAATATTGGGACCTTGAGTAAGGCCTTTTAACCCCTGTTGCTTTGGGACTTTCTTGAAAAAAAATATTCTTGAAAAAAAGAAAATAGTAAAAAAAAAATGTATGCTGCATTGGATTAATCTGCTAAACAAATGAAATGAACATGAGAAATGTTGCAGATATTTGATCAAAAGTCCCTTAAACCTTTATGCCTCCTTTACATTGTGTCAGACTTCTTGCTCAGAGAAAGCTGACATTATTGCTGGATGAGGAGTTACGATGGAACGGCCGAGCGGAAAGAAAATCAGGTCTGAATCGGCTGATCAGGTCAAAAATCTGAACCTATAAATGGTACGGGGGTGGGGGGGGGTCCCTATATTTATAACCCCCCCAAAAAAAACTCTCAATCATGGCTGGTAAGAACATGTGCACAAGGGTTGACTGCGCACTTCAAAGTTAAAAGCTTCTGGACTACCATTACACAGTAGGGGACCAGTTAGCTGGTCTTATGCTCTCAATATAAAAATAAACCACAGCAGCTCAATCCTGTGTCCTGGGGGGTGCATGTTGTTCCTGCGAACAGTGTGTGGCACATGAAAAAGTCAAGGGCCATGGCGTGATTCTGGGGGGTGCGAGTTAAGTGGATGCTAGATAAAAAAATATATATTTTATAAGGGAATCCCTGTCACAAAAACCCCATTATATGATACATGAAACTTAACACCATTAATTAAATTCATAGTTGGGATATCTCTTGCGGTTTCTGAAAAATTAAATTCACTTAATCCCATCAGGCTTTGTGGCAGCTAGAGGACGATTACAGAGTTGGCTTCCCTCCCTCCTGTGTCGCTACTCATGGGGTGCGCTCGATATCAGAGCACCACCTACATGCAGACACTGGATTTGTGAAACTAAACAACTGCTCTCCAGGTCCCAAATCCATATGTCTTTTGAAGCCCAAGGTGGGACTTTCTCATGCATCTCCACTCCAGCCGGCCTCTCCAACCATGGACCATGACAACTCCCACCTCCCCTGCGTCAACGACACCATCCATAAGTTCGAGAGGCTCTGGTGAACTTGTCGAAGGTAAGGAGTCAGACTTTCAAGGTCGACGCGAGTCTGTTTTGGAATCTGATGTCACCTGCTTCAGTAGTTAGAAGCTACACCATGTTCCTCTTCCCAAAAAAAGAAAAAACAGATTGAAAACCAAGCAACCCAATGTATTTCTGCATCCAGTTACGAACCAGTAGGGTTGTACTGTCCTTGGGGGTAAGAATACAGGGACAGAAAGAGAGAGCGATAGGGCCAGGGAGGGAGAGAGAGAAAGGAAGAGGAGGTGGGGCCCTCAGCACTGCTCTGACACGATGAAGCCCTCCTTCTCCTGTCCCATGGGCTCCACCTCCGCATAGGCTGGGTGTCCTGACCCACGGCGGAACTTCATGGCTGGCCACCTGCTGGGGCGTCTCTGTGGAGGGGTCAGAAGGTGCGGGGGTGGACACAAGAAGGTCACCTAACCGGCAGGGTCTGGAGACCTCACCTACTCTCGCTGCTCTGCTCGAAAACCCCAAAAACTAGCCCAGCTACTTGACTTTGTATGGACACAAACTGGACCCCCCCCCCAACCTCAAGGCAGACTAATAAAAGCCAGAGAGTTATATTAAAACCTGCCCTTCAAACTGTATGGAAGTCATTCATTTTACAAGCGCTGGAACTGGCAGGCTATTTAATACATGCCGCCTTTTTATACCAACCTAACCCCTAGGACTTTACATTCACGGGAATTCATCTGCAAATCGGTGCTTAAAAATACATTAGCGAAGGAATATGTGACCAAAAAAATGCTGATAGGAACAGAGAATTCAATTCATCTTCAAATGCTGATGCAGTCTCTGTGGAAGCAGAACAAAGGTGAGTTCCACTCCAGGGCTGGGCGTGTAGTCGATGAAAAAAAAATTATGGGGGTACTGTCTCTTTAAAATAAAATGGGGGAGACGGCCTTACGGTGAAAGGTGATTTTCTCACGCTGCACCACTTTGAGATAATGGACTCCTTTTCCTTTCCGTAAGCAGTTTAAATATCAATCAGACCCCATTTCCATTCGCAAACAGACGGAGCTAATTACACAGACTCAGTTAATCTTAAATGTTTTCCTGGGAAATTATCATTTGGTCGGCAATTAATTGACAGCACACAGTGCCATGTACCTCTAAACCCCTGTTAGATTAAACTCCTGTATATAAAAAGCTGGGATATTTATTAGCATGAAGGACATGGAAAACCAGCATTGAAGTGGTTAACGCACTGTAAGAGTCTGCCGGAAGCCATCTGAAATTTGGGCTGCTGGGGTGATCCTGGCTAGCTGGGAACCTGTGACTGCATGCGGCGAGTATCTTGTACTTCTCCTCTCCTGAAGGCAGGGCACTTTAATTCCCAGGGCATTGCTTTTACTTTGCGAGTTTGCGTCACTGCGAGAGGAAAGTAAACACTCCGTTGGTGTGAAAGACTTCTACCCCCCCGAAGATCAGCAAAGGGCTCCAAAAAGGGACATTTTCTATGGGGACCCAGAGATCCTTGCTACACTTAAAACCTCTCCCTCTTAGATTTATGTATCACATGTTGCCAATGCTGACGTGTGCATATATGATCCATACAGCTGCATGTAGACAGGTGCATATCCTTCTGAGATCCACAGGAAAAAAGTTTTAAGTATTGATTAAAAGTTTATTTGACGGGAAGAAGAAGTTGGCATGGTCACACCCCCAGAAGTTTACTAGACCTCAGGAGGGTATTGTGTATTTGTTATTTATTATATGTAGCAAGACCGGTCTTTGCACTCTTGGTATTAAGATTCACCCAAGATTTCATCGTAGCCATGTGGGGCACGGTACACAAATGTTTGCGTTCATGTATCCTTTTATGGTGAGATGACAAACAAACTTGTCCTTGAACACAATAGACTTACAGCACTAAAGAATCCGACTCTATGAGTTTGCGAGTAATGCAAGTTAGATATAAAAACACTCATTTCCATGTTAAAGACTCATCCCCCTTGGCTCAAACGAGCCCTAGTGACAACACTCACCTCAATGAAGAAGATGCTGGCGGCCGACATGGGATGGTGGTACATGTAGACGGTGACCAGAACGGCGACAGCCATGATGACCATGACCATGAGAACGCCCACGATGAGACCCGTATGCAGGCTGCCTGGCTTTTCTGCGGCGGTGCTCTCGGCCGGCGATGCTGAGGAGGCCAAACATGGACAGCTCCTCATATACACTCCCAGGAAGGGCTGAAGGAAGGAGCTGGAACTCCCAAAGGTGGCCTTTTCTCAAACGGAGCTTCAAGCCTGGGTTTCAACCCATCTCTGCCCCCGGCAGAAACAGGAAACTAAAGTCTGTCACTCAGTGCTACACCTTTGTAGCTGTTGCAATGGTTTTCAAAAACTCTCTTTACCATTTGCACAAGTACGAATACAGGCATACTGGAATGTGTTAATGTTTTGTATGTCCCATCTTTCCTACACACAAATATAAAGAGGAGAATGAAGCCTCCCAGCACAGCCATTTATCCAGGTCCCCCTGGAACATTAAATAAGATTTTATCTTTTATATAGTGTGATTTTTCTTTTGACTCTGAATAACTCTTCAGAAGCTTTGTTTGATTTAGTATTGAGGAACATTCTTACATAATCGATGATTGCGTAAGCTTACTGTTCTTCTAAAAGAATAAAAAGCTTCCACCTGCCACCACATGAGGACACTCACTGCATGTTTCCGCTTCTCCTCTCCGTCTACGAAATGTCTTAACCGCTTCATAATCATTACAGCTACTGGGCCTGTATTGCTTTTAATGAACGAAGTAAACACATGGGTCCTGTGTTTTCAGATGTATTCAGAAGCACGGTGGTGATGCACTGAAGACATGCTGCTACAGGCAAGAAAAAGATGGTTTTAGGTGAACTTCTCAACCAAAATGGCTAACCTGAGAAATGCGAGGAATCTCTCAAACACTGTCGGTCTGGCGATGGTACACAGTTACCTGAACTTGAAGAGTAAGAGCCAGGTAATCCATTAGTTAGATAGTCTAACCGTTTCAAGATTTGAACCCTGGTGCATACAGATTTAAATAGACTGCGAAAGCAGCTTGCAGGCTAGCTCTGCCACTTAACAAGCCAAACTCCAAGCCCTGCTGGTCTGGGGGAGCACAGAAAATCCATGCTGCCCAAAGAAAACTAATGAGGTGATGATAAAACAAATAGCTACCTATTTCGAGTCCGATTACCTTCCTAATCGATTTTATTGCATTGAAGCTTTTAGTCTTCCAGGATTAATTAGCAAGCAGCAGACCGGATATTTCCTAAGGGTGCTACGTCGAATTTGGTAAAAGGGTTTGGTATGCTCCAGATGGACTGTTGAGCCCAGAACATTGTCTGTGGGCGGAAGCCCTACCAGACCCCAAATTGGTTGTGTGACCTTGAAGAGAAGTTTCTGCCTGGCTTAAAGGGTGAACCTCAACCTCACAGATGTCCTTCCTACATATACTTAACTGGAAGCACGTTAGGATAGCATAGGATAACGTGGACAGGGCCTCCAAATCAATCAAGGATGTTGCTATACCTATTACCCTATGGTAATTATTACATTTTACCATATGACAATAAGAAAAACCCTGAACCCTGACATGATCTCTTGTACCAGACCTGTTCAGAAAGAATTATCCCTGCATCGTTGGGCATGCTACCATATCATTATAGCACCACTGATACCCCTAGTAGCAGAAACCTCTGACCAGCAGCACAAAACATTATATATCCAACATATGTGTGGTCAGGAAACAAGGAAGATAAACTCTTGGTGTTATAGAAAAATGGCAATATTTACTTTTGTAAAAATCCTCACAAGGTACGAAATGAACGTGTCATTCCCCATGAGCGTGCTTACATCACCAAGTTTGCCAGAGTTCCACAAAGAAAGAAAAACATATATATTGATTCCATTACTAACGAAAACACCCATCTGCAAAGAAATGCGGTGAAAAAAGGCTGGCAAACCAACGACACACAGTTTACACAGTACTCAACCACCGTGCCCCACAACATGCATCAAAAGATCATCAACAAACCACAATGGCCGGCGGTGCTCAACAGCTGCAACAGATGTTTATGTGCCTCTGTTATGCTCCAAACCCTCAGTGACCCAGCAAGCCAGCATCAGAATCAGTGTGGCCGGTGCTCCCAAGAGAACTTCTCCTGCACAAATTACCAAGCTGCTCACTAACATTGAACAGAAACTTAGTGAAGATGGTCCCACTGGTAGAAGGTGGTGTCCTTCACTTCCACCTCTGCATTATGGCCTAATGGGAGAGAACCGACCACAAACCCTCTGTTAGGCTCCAAGTCAAAGACCTTTCCTTCAATATATGAAAAAAGCACAAGCATTTGCCCATACAATAGCTACACATTCTACATAGAGCTACCAAACCATATGCTAAAAGTGGATATAAGAATTCCAGTCTGTTAAGCCTGCAATGTGAGGACTTACACACATATGAGTAGCTGAAACAACAGGATGGAGGATCCCAACCAGCTTCACTCACAGCAACCTCCTGACATTAAAGGGTCACCAGGAAATCCTGTGGGTCCGGAGATTCACCAGATTTCTCCCGCAGACGCCGCCAACCAAGGTCCCGGCAGGGGAGTGAGACAGTCTGAGAAATGTGTGTGGAGATGTGAGACTCCCACTGGATTGCAGATGGGGTCCTCTGTGCAGGATCAGGCTAATGAGCCGTCGAACACACGGGAGCTTGTCTAACCAAACTCCTTTGACTTTTAGCGCATATGACATCCGTTTGCTTTGTAGATCAGGTTCAAGAAACCCTTGGAAATTAGAATTCTTTATGCACACAAATGTAAATTTATATATACATATACACACATATATATATATATATATATATATATACACACACACACACACACAGTATTGGGAAACCTGGCCATTACACCTTGTTTCATGGCATCCCATTCTAAATCCATAGGCATCAATATGGAGTTAGTCCCCCTGATTTGCAGCTACAAAACAGCTGTCTTTCTTTTGGGAAGGTTTTACACAAGATTTTTTCTGGGAATTCTTGCCCATTCATCCAGAAGAGCATTTGTGAGGTCAGGCGCTGATGTTAGATGTGAAGGCCTGGCTTGCAATCTCCATTCTAGTTCATCCCAAAGGAGTTTGATAGGGTTGAGGTCAGGGCTCTGTGCAGGCCAGTCAAGTTCCTCCACACCAAACTCACTCATTCATGTCTTTATAGACCTTGCTTTGTGCACTAGGGCACAGTCATCCTGGAACAGAAAAGGGCCTTCCCCAAACTGTTCCCACAAAGTTGGAAGCATAGAAAATGCTGAAGCATTAAACATTTCCTTCACTGGAACTAATGAGCCTTGTCCAGCCCCTAAGAATCAGCTCCATATCATTATCCAGGGCTCTCAAGTTTCATCAAAGGTTTGGAGTGAACACGTGTCTCATGGTCACTGTGTGAGACTTGAGAGCCCTGCCTACTGCATTCATCAGATCATGTTCCTCGACTTCCATCTTGTCTGCACCCCGTGTGCGTGTGCACATCCACGTAATAACGTGTGCAGACGATGTGTTTGCAGCGGGATCACATTCAACTTATTTTGGAATTTACCCAGAAACAACAAATGCTATTTTCTGATTGGCTGGTAAGTGGCTATTAACGCTGTATAACTCGTGGCAGCTATGGACTCAGTGGGAAACTCTACTCCGTATGCCTGTGCCTCATCTATTAATCCTATATGAGGGGACATCACGGAGGGCGTTCTCTCTCACTTCTCAGCATGGGACATACAAGAGAGCCCTGGATAATGATAGGTGAGGCATGTGAGTGTGAAAAGTGATCTGTCTCACGCTCAATACAGCAGACTTGAGAGCCCTGCCATTATCCCTCCTCCACCAAATATATATATACACACACACACACACACACACACACATACATATACATATTATATATATATATATATATATATATAAATAACAGCAGGATATCCCCTTCATTAGGCTTGGAAAATCTAATGAGACCTCCATTTTCTGCTAATTATTGACCTATGTGTGAGTTAGCTTTCATTTTACATTTTCATTTTGATTAACCACTTACATTGAGAGTTAAAATCAGGTTTGGTTAGCTACAACCATAATATACACACCAACAAATAAAGAAACGGCAGTAACTAGCTTGAGCTTTAAAGGCCTAAGAAGAGTCACATATAGAACACTGAACATTCAGATTATCTGAGTAAGCTTTTAAAACACTTGGTCTACAAGAGCACAGATAATAGTTACAAAATTTATATACCAATGTAAACTATTCTGAATTCATGAATTCCACTGCACTGCCGTATGGGAACTACTTCCTGTGCTTGTGATTATGGCTAGTACCCCTGGAAACCATCCACCAATAGGAACGCAGTTTAGGATGGAACAGGAGTTAGTGAATCTTACTGTGTCATGCTGCCACCAGTCTGAAACAGCCTGCTGAGCCGAAATCATGACAGCCAAGTAGAGGAGATTGTGGATCGACCGTAAGCACCCTCATTTTGTTAAACGAGTAAGACAAGCTAGTGTATTAACATCTTAAACTGCTTCTGCTGCAGAGACCGGCTCTGGTCTTTCTGTTATTGGAATCCCTTAAACATGGATGGGACGCGGATGTGGCTTTTATATTGCTTACTGTGAGACCTGACACGCTTACCCATAATGCTGTTCTCCTTTACCCAAAAAGCAGGGTCACGGTCAGCCTCGAGTCACTCTCTTATAAAACAAGCAGAGGACACAGCGAACAGAGCAGCAGTCTATTACAGGACACGTATGCACATACGCTATGAGTAATTCTGAATCACCGATTCACCAAGGCTGCATGTCTTTGGGCTGTGGCAGGAAACTGGAACATCGGGGAAATCCACATGGGATGGGGGCATGACACACTTATGTGGAGTTTAATGAGTCGAAGTCCCAGATGGCCTGCGATCTGATTCGGCGAGCACAGGGGGTATCTGAGCTGCCCCGTTTCTCCCGTCTTTGGTCCACTCGAGTCGACCCAGAGAGGGCTCCTGAGGTACACCCAAACAAGATTATCTTAGGGGAGCCCAAACCCGTTCCTTTACCATTGGAAGCTCATGTCAGACGCAATGGCGATGCAAAGGGCAGTGAGGAGAGGTGATGCCCTCGTGTGGCAAGCGTTCATTTGGTGACTCACAAGATGAACAGAAGAAAACAAACAGGATAATTTGGGGCAAAAGTTAAAGTGTAAATATGCACCCTCCTTTTCTTTACAAGCTACTGCAATCTGACCCACATGGTCATGAGTTTAAGGAGTGACCCCAGGAGGAATTCAGCCTTTGCTCTGTTTAAAAATGCACCTAATCTTAGACTGGCCCAGTAACAACCCAGCTGATACAGGAGGTAAAGCTGAATCAGCAAGACATTCAGGATGGATGCAAAAAAGGGGGAAAAGCGATAATAGCATTTAGCATTTATCAGCGAACCAATTACTGATACATAGTCATGCGCATAATGACATTTCGGTCAACAACTGACCGCATATACGACAGTAGTCCTTTAAGATTGTAACGAAAAATTCCTATTGCCTGGTGACATCATAGCGCAACGCATGACTCACACGTTTGTGGTGATGCTGGTGTAAACAAACATGCTATGCTGCCAGTTATGTAAAAAAATGTAGCACATAATTATACACAGTATATAATACTTGATAATGATAATAAACATCCATGTTACTGGTCTATGTATTTACTATACTGTACTTCGTTTCTTAGGCTACGACATATAATATATATAATATATAATATAACTCACAACTGAAAAATCGCCTGACAATGCATTTCTCAGAACACATCCCTGTCATTAAGCGACACATGACTGTAATGATTCTGGTGTAACTACACTGTACATACATTTCTTCTAACTTATATGTGTAATTATCATATCATTCCTGCTTTTACTATATGCCAGTGTTATTTCTGGTTTTATTTGGTATGATTTTGTAGGTTATTTTTTTCCGTCTGGGAACACTCAAAATTATTTCCCATATAAATTAATTGTAATTTGTTCTGTGCTTTATGCTATTTAGGCTTATGAAAGGTTTCATAGGAATGCTCTACTTTCGTAAAGTGAGGGATATCTGTATCCCGTAAAAATTCGGAAAAAATAGTTGTCTTCTAGCACCATCCATCCATCCATTTTCCAACCCGCTTATCTGAACAGGGTCGCGGGGGGTCCGGAGCCTATCCCGGAAGCTATGGGCACGAGGCGGGAACAACCCAGGATGGGGGGCCAGCCCATCACTGGGCACACTCACACACCAGTCACACCTATGGGCAATCTAGCAATGCCAATCAGCCTCAGCTTGTCTTTGGACTGTGGGGGGAAACCGGAGTACCCGGAGGAAACCCCACAACGGCACGTGGAGAACACGCACACATGGAACCGGGCAGGCTTCTAGCACCAGTAAAGGGTTAAATCCTAATGAGTACCTGATCAGAGATATCAGTTCATTTCAATATAATATGCAAACAAGTCCAGTTACCCTCATCCTTAACTTGGCTGATTATATCCTACAGTATCCCTCCTTGCAGATAGGGGGTGGACCATCACCATGGTGCCCTGTGCTCCTTCTTTGAACGGTCTGGTTCAGCAGCGCCTGTGCTGATGTAATGTCGCTCGGCTATGATCTGACCCCTACACAATATCGCTCACAGTAATGGCCAATCATGGCTCTCGCTCTCTCTGGAAGCATGAGATTGATTGGAAGCCTTGTGGATACTCTGCTAGCCACAGGCCATCTCCATCAGTCCCTGAATGAGGTGCCTTTCCCCGGCTGACAAGCCTGGCCCCTCTCCCCGACATCTCCAACAACAATCTACTCTACAATGCGCACATCTCAGGAGTGATAAATAAATACAAGCCCTCCCCTCACTGAAATACCACCCCCTCACACCCCTCCACAAGGCAAAACAACACAGAATATATGGGTACAAGTGGCCCTGAAACTTTATTTACAGCTTATCTGAAGCATGTTGTTATTTCACCCTGACAATGCACATGGCATTGTGCTCCACAGCATTTGCCCCCGCCTAGTTTGTTGAGGTGGGGGGTCTTAGCATGCTCTGCCTCCTCCCCCGTGATGCCATTTCCTGCTTGGGCAAACCGGTCAACTATGCATTCTGTGGGAGGGTGTCAGCCACCTGCTCTACCGGACCAGCCCGAGGTGGGAAAACCAGGAAGCAGGTGCTGTTGTACCATTGAGAAGATACCAAACTGGAACTTTGCATATGTGAAACTGTGAGTTACAGCTATCCTACTGTTGCTAAGCGATGATGGAATTTATCATGATGCCTGCACCAGAACATGAGAGCTTACAGAGACGGTGAGGAGGTTCTAGAAAACAGAATTTGGACGCAGGGCACAGAGACTGAGTCACCATGATTACCTGGGGCTTCAGATCCGGTCACGGTCAGAGCATTTGAGCAAAAGGCTTCCAGAGAGAGTGGTGAGAAACTCACCTCCATTGTCTTTCAGGTGCAGAGCGATCTTGGTGTCATCTGTAAGGGGGACAGAAGCAGCATGAGAGAGGAGCATATTACATTAAGGGAATTTTTACCTAATCCCTGCACCATGTGTGTGATTAGTTAGCTAACAAATCAAAAATGACTTTAACAGATGTGGGACAATACATGCACAATTTCTCAATTTATAACATATGAAACTTAATAAACATTTTTTCCCTTTCTCTCAAGATTAACTTCCCTTTTAAAAACGTTTTTTTCCCATTGCATAATTTAATGTTTGCCTTTTAATTGCATTACATTGTAAACGGCTAAGGTGGTAATTACTGTTAATGAAGGAAAAAAACAGGACTGCGTAAGTATGAAAGCATCGGAGAATGAGCAGCACATCATAAGTAAAATGAGAATTTAATTATTTAATAAAATAATTTATTATTTTATTAAATAATTATGAGCCAATGGGTCATTAACAGGATGCCTCGGAGGGCCGGCGAGATATACGCGCACAAAGGGCTGTAATTATGCTAACAAAGCAGGAGGTCAAGTGGGGTGTTAACAGGCAGAGTTTCACTGCACTCACTTTCCCACTAAAGCACGCATCTCGTATAAATGCTCAGGGTTTTTGGGGAGAGAGACAGCAAAGCTGATTCCACAAGGCTAACTGTACAGAGTGAACCTGTTCTGAACTTGACGGAAACAGCTGCTGAAGTTTCTGAACAGGACGTGACAATTACAAAATCACTTCAATATAAATATTTAAGATGTTGACTATTGATCAGTAAGTAGTTCCTCTCTAAAGACCTACCAACCACTGGTTGTGTTCTTAAGAACAAACATGGTTGACAAAGTTATGGTCAAAGGTCAGAGCTGACACCATCTCCCTTCTCCCTCCCATCTCACTTCCATCTCCCCATCATTCCTGAGCCCCCCCGGAGCAGGTACAGTGCTCTAGGGGGTCCGGGAGGGGGGGGGTTATCAAGCTGTCTCATGTGTCATCAAATCAGACAGAGAGAGTCAGACAGAGCCCTCAGCGATGACAGGGTCTGGCACTGGCCCAGGCGCCCCAGCACTCAGCCCTGACTGCCCACACTCAGAACGCACAGACCCAGGGCAGTGTGGCTGCCCTCTGTTTTCACTGCCTCTTGCTTCTCATACTGATTTCACTCTTTAAAAGAGTCAGGAGGGATCTAAACGGGCACCTCCTCAGGCCACATAACAGCGAAACATGGGGTCCTTGGAGTGAGCGTACCACCCCCACGGGATTATGCAGGCTGTGTGTGTGCGAGCGCGGGGTGTTTTAACACAGGCCTGAGTGCATTTTTGTGTGGGGTGTTTTAAAACAGGCCTGAGTGCATTTCTGTGTGGGGTGTTTTAAAATAGGCCTGAGTGCATTTCTGCACGGGGTGTTTTAACACAGGCCTGAGTGCATTTCTGTGTGGGGTGTTTTAAAATAGGCCCGAGTGCATT
>JAODKM010000075.1:15075097-15094219 GCA_026780845.1 Petrocephalus sullivani
ATTTCTGCACGGGGTGTTTTAACACAGGCCTGAGTGCATTTCTGTGTGGGGTGTTTTAAAATAGGCCCGAGTGCATTTCTGCACGGGGTGTTTTAACACAGGCCTGCGTGCATTTCTGTATGGGGTGTTTTAATACAGGCCTGAGTGCATTTCTGCAGTTTTTCCCATCTAACCAACAGCCTTCACCTATTCAGCGCGGTCACATTTATAATGATATTAAGTAATGTATAAATAAATAAACAATATCATATTTATAATAATATTATAGTAGTATTTTTAGTAAAAAAAAAAACTAGCTCCTAGTGTTAAAATACTGAAATATTAAAAAATGGAATGAATGTTTATTACACATTCTGGAAATGTAAAAGAATGACAGATTTGACTTGTTTTCCATCTCTAAGAAAAATAAACTGAAAAAGAAGTCTGCAGAATCTGCCAAGGGACTACAGAGTTGACAGCCAATCCAGATGACCAGCCAGTTCTGTTGGCCTGGGTCCAGAAAGATCGGGGGATGGGAGACAGGGCCCGCTGCAGGACGGTGGCCGAAGGAGTGACATCACCTTGAACGCGGCGGGGGGGGGGGAGGCAGACCGGAGCCGGCAGAGGGATGGTAATGAGTTTGAGTCGGGGGCTGGCATGGTGCCATCTCTAATTTGGATCTCGTTACCCGACAGAAGCACAGCTTTTGCTCTGGAGGATGTCTAGCAGTAGAAAGGTTTTGGAGTTTTGGGGGGGGGGGTTAACACCAACCAGCTGCTGGAGCTGCCCCAGCTGTTGACATGTCACGAGCTCATGAGGGATTCTAATATTGGGATGGCACAACTTAATTTAAATGCAAAGGTCCATTTCTATGGGGGGCACAAACTCAGCCAAGTTAAATACTGGGGGTACACATCTCCCCCATGCCCCCTGGTTTCTATGCCCCTGCGCATCATTACTGAAAAACATACAAGACTCGTTTGCACAGACAAGTCGCCCTGTTTAAATAAGGTTTTTGCATGGTTTCCATTGCCAGGAGCGAGGTCACAGGGGCACCGGTTCATGCTGAAAGCTGATTGGCTCCCAGAGTCCCCCTGCCCATGTCACTCACCGATCTAAAACACATCACTGGCTAATGATAGGTCTGGCCCCTCTGTATGAATTTAACCCACCCCCCCCCACTTAAAAAAAATCCTACAATGGCCCCTGATTGCCAACTAATGATAATTCATACGGAAGAGTTTATCCCCAGAAACTCAGGATAGAGTCATATTTTTGCACATATTTCCTGATTTTTGGTTCTTATATTCACAATAAACTTCAGCTGCTGAAGTATGGTCTGGAAAAGACTCACTTTGCCTTGCCAATGATGGAGGGCTTGGGGTTACGGGGGGTGAACCAAAAGGCCTAAAACTGAACAACTCTTTTTATTAGATCATCTGGCCACATTCACCCCCCCCTCATTTAAAAATAAGAATCTTTAACTAGTCAAGAAAACTAATGAAGTGAGAGTTCTGTTGAAGGTGACCCCTCAGACCAACCCGAACCAAAATCCTTCATCCACCCCTCTAAAATGGGTTGATCCAAAAGGACCTGTTTTGTGTCAGGAGGCAGCAGCCTGCCGCTGTTAAAAAGGCAGCCAGGATTTGCGTTCCATTTTCCAATGTGAGATCTGGCTGACCTTTTTACTGGGGGGGGGAGTGGGGGTCCTTTCTCAGGACCTGGGATGGGAATGGGGGGGGGGGGTGCTGGACTGCCCATTGTCAGTGAGCCCAAGCTAAAGGCAACTACAATGAAAATGGATTACTGTCCTAGTGGGGGCCTGACTGAGCATCTCTGGGCACTGCCCAGGCCCACACGCCCTCAAGCCCAGTTCCTTATTCACTTTTCCACATGCTCTTTGGTGCGCTTGCGGTCTGCGGACAGTCGTGCGCACAGCAGCTTGTGTTCATCCATCTGCCAGTGGATGTTGATGGTCGCGGTTGGTGCTGCATACAGCAGTGATACTCTGCCACGATTTCAAAATGGTATAATGTCTGGACAGCATGAAACATTAGATATGCAGGTGCCTCCACATCTCCTCATATAGCTGCTTCCCATCCTGCCCCCAACTCTGTTGTTCTGTCTGCCCACTCGACCCGAGGGACTTTTTTTTTTTTAGAGTAAGGTCAGAGTATGACCTTTCGCAGTATGAGGCAAATTTTTTCACAGCATGACTCTGACTTTTCACAGTACGACTCTGATCTTTCACAGTCAGAGTCCAATCTATCACAGTAGGAGTGTGATTTTTCACAGGAAGCAGTGGCACACTCAAGGTTATGCACATGCAGGGAGGAGGAGTACAGGTGGAAAGGCATACCTTCGGTGGGGATGCTAGTGGGGAGGTGGGTTGCCGAGGAGGCTGCCCTGCCTGCTGTGGTAGCCCAGGCCCTCTCCGTCATTCTGGGGGGGGCGCCCGTCGTGAATGGATATGTCAGAGTAGCACTGGGCACAAAGTCGCAAATCTTGTCCTTGGTCTATGGAGTGGAAGGTATAGAAAGCACTGAGTCTATAGGTCCTGGTGGGGTGGGGTCCTCCTTACCCTTGTGAGAATTATAGAAGGACAAACGTTTCTTTTTTACGGGCGGCCGTAATCAGAAATAAGCCAAGGCCCTAATTTTTAAATAGCTTGTGTCCTGATTAATTCTCTGCCTGGTCAGTTGTACTTTCGCTAAAGCATCTGTTACTTATAAATAATTAATTTAGTCAGAAATGCTCATTTTCTGTGTAATTAAATGCAGTTTATTTGCCTGATAAAGAACCACCCGTCTCATCGATGACCCACATAGTGGAAGTCTGACATGTAGCCGGGGAAAGTTTTCAGATGGACTGGCCCATGAAACCGTGTAGCTTAATGCAGACATTTCTCATCAGCCCAGAAAATTGTGAGCCATCTAGAGAAATGCCTGTTTTGCCTGTGATCCGGTTCACGCTTACGTTTACGCCCCAGAATAAGTTCACATATTACTTTTCTTTAAATGTCACATGAAGGTAATGCCTTAGGCTGACAGACAGTCCGCTGATATGGTTTATGAGGCAAGCTTTTTGCTAGCGGTTAGCAGCGAGCAGCCTGTCAGCTGAAATGCAACGGCACCTCGTCTGGGCAGCTGCTGTCGACCCAATCCTGTCGGTGTCGGTCGAAGCCACTCGAACACCTGACAAAAAGAGCGAAACAAAAGCGAATGGTTAGGAATAGGATGTTCTGGAAAAATAGCCCACATAAAAGCAATATGTGGTGCACTGGGCATAGGCCATCCAGTTACCAATGCTGACCATGAACGTGACACATAGGATCATTCAATGCTTAAATAAAATATGCAAAAATCCAGTCATAACTACACTGTACTGAAAAGCAAAGTTCCAAAACTCACTCAGTCTGTTTTGTGTTATTTTTGAGATGACACCGGCAATGACCTAAAGTCTGTCTTCCTCATTATATCTATCAGAAGCCAAAACTCACTCAAGTTCTCACATAATCCAACTTTTGTTAAACTGCCAAACTTAAGAACACAGAAACTGTCTTGAAAACTTATCAGATGGATAAACGACTTTCGGAAATATGAGTTGTAAACTCAATTGTAAGTTATAAGCTCAGTGGTAGAAGAGAAGGAGACTGGAGAAAGGACCCGGGCACTGCTGGGGCATTGTGCTCGTTTCATGGGTGCACACGGGAAGGGTTAGGGGTAGCCCAGGCTCTCCTGTCCTGGTGTCCCTGTATCAAGACGCCCCATGATCAAGAAGGTAACTGGGGCCGGCCCTTATAAAACTGCCAAAAACCAGGCAGGGTCGACCAGCTATCAACTTCTTTCTCTTACCCATAATGTTTGCATTATGCTTACATTGCACTACATGTTACTGTACATTGTGAAGTGCTTCATATTTATTGTTACAATTGTAATTGCATGTGTTGCATTCCTACATGAACCATTTGTGTTTAATTTGTGTTTCCCACATGAACATACAGTATAAGGTTTTCATTGCACATTACCCTTTACTGTGCGTTTGATAAATAAACTCTTAAATCTTGAAACTGAGAGAGGATGTGAGGTCCGGGTGAAAAATGCTTTATATCCGTATCTGTAAGAGACTGCTCAAATGGCTGTAGGTCCAGTTTCTGCAGGGAAACACCTGAAGATCAAACAGGACCTGCACACCGACGGTCCTAGGCCCTGCCTGTTTCCGTGTAAACGGCCATGTCTCCACGATGCCCCCCTTACCCTCCACCAGGTCACTTGGCAGTTTACCGTAAAAAGAAAATCAGTTTGGGGCACTTAAGTCCAGCATTTTAGTATCCCAAGTTTCCCACATGAATTCATTAAGTGCTTTTCCATCTCCCCCCAGTGTAAATCTCATCTCATGCCTGTTAATGAGATGGGAGATGCAGTGGATGTTAATTCACAGACATATCAGATATTCTGCTGCATCTTTCAGAATATTGGAAAATATTTTTGTAACCTGGAGCCCCAAAAACTCAAAGCATAACACCAGATGACCCCATCAAGCAAAAAAACACTTTTCCACTTAACTTCATGATGGAAAGACGATCCGGCATTAAGCCCAGTTCTCTACTGGGCTAACAGAGCGTGCTCCACGTTTTAGCTCAAACCCTAACCATTGTGCCAGAGTAACTGACCAGTCTGAGCTGGAAGATACAACGCAAGCGGTTTTAGGCTTTAATTCAGACAGTAAATTGCAAATCAACACTGGGTCAAGCATGATGGAAGTCCTAACCAAAGACCAACAAGTCATGTGGAGGTTGCAACCCTGGACTGCAGAAGGGCTTCATGGCTCACACCCCAACAAAGACCTGGAGCTTGCCCACCTCAGTGAGGTTTGTAAAGACTGTTGAGCACCTACGTACCCAGCTTAGCAGCTATGTTTCTCAGCAGGAAAGTCACCCACACCCTGTTACTGAGAGCTCATTTACAAAGGAATAGCTTGCGTGCCAAGCTCTTCATAAGAAGCTTTGATTTTAAGGATATGGACAGTTCTAGGAAACAGTACCTCTGGGACCCTAATTTTGTCACAAGATTTCAGTAATTAGAACTCAGCTTGAACTTAGAATCCCAGCTTAACTTCCCCACAGTTGACTGGAAAGAAATGTTCAGCACCCGTAAAGATCATTACCAGCACTTTTATGGTTTAGACAGGACATTCTTTACAGTTTGCAAAATCTTTTATGTACATTCAGAATTATGGCGTCCTTAAAGAGGAAAACCATGACATGTGATAATCTTTTAAAGCTGACCGGCCGTATTCAGGGAAGGTTCTCTCAATAAACTAAGTTTGGTGCACTCTGTAGAGAAGTGCAAGTAGATATGGGAGGATCTCTGTGGATTTAAGTTCCTGCTCAGCACTGAGCATCATTACCTCAAAGATCGCCATGGGAAATCATGAAGAAAACAGGCCAGCATACCTTTATTAGATGTGTATCAAGATCTGCCCCCCAAACCCAACAGACACTTGGAAAACAGATACAGGAAACTGGATAATATACCCATGATAAAATGAAACGACACAAAAAGTTTTCTGGTTCGAATCCCACGGTCGGCAGAGTGATTTCACCACTGGCCCCCAATGGGACTCCAGGGACCCTTCTGTCTTAAAAACAAGCATATCTTTGCATAAAAGCATTCACCGGGGTTATTGTTAATCCAAAGAAAACATTTTCATGAACTGAAATAACATATGAAAATAAAACAACTAAACGAAAACGTAAAATGTAAAAATTTCTTTCGAAAGTAACCGAAATAAAATAAAGGCAAACATCAAATTCCGTTATCAGCTTTTAATTTAGCTAGTTTATCGTTAATTAGTATTATTAATAATTGAATACCAGGAAAATGATTTGGCCATTTAGAGGACATTGTTTTTATTCTGTTTGACATTGTTTTATTTTTATTCCTTGAAATAAAATTACTAAAACTTCAACTGAAATTAAAATATATAAAAACTAAACAGGAATGCATCATCAAAATAAAAACTAATAAAAACTAAAACTGAACTGCGAATGAAAACTGAAAGTAATATAAAAAAGATCACAAATTTAATAACACTTACATTTGTTCCACAAATAAGCAGGTTCTGCACCCCCCCAGGACCATGAAAAGGTTATAGAAGATGGACAGATGAGACCATCTTGGTTCTACAATCAATACAAAGAAGCAGTTGATAACAGTGGCAATATGGGAGTGTAGCGTGTTACACTACCAGGAATATATGTCCAATAGGAAAACAGAGGTTACACTTAACTAGTAAGATTCACAAAGATCCATCTGCATGTCGTGGGGGGCTATGCTCAGTATCATCTAATGGGAATAATGGCATGTAGTGCGTATCATCTGCAGGAGAAGCTCTTCGGGGGCATCGCACAGTGAAATCAACAATTACGGAGGATGCACGCTAAAAAATCCTATTAAACCCAGATTAAGAGCTTCGTGTTTGTTTTTCCCAGAACTGGAAAACGAATGAGAAAGCTATTAGTCGAGTTTTATCGGCCTGTGGCTCATATGGAGAGGTGCTGGCATGCGCGGTAATGGCCGCGACTGAACCAGCGCCTGCCGCTAAGCAAAAATAATACAATTAATAATTCATGCATCACATTCCATAGCAGACATGGGGTGCGTTCCCCAAAAGCTCCCATTAACAACTCACATAGTTGAATTCATTCAGTTGCATGGGTCCAACTGTTTAAGTAGCCAGCGCAGTTAGCAACTATGCTTTTGGGAAACACACCCATGGTTAGAAAAATCATGGCAAAGAAATAAAAAAACTTCAGGAGCTCTGTAAGATGGCCACCTTGGTGTGTCATGTAATCTCTCTGGAAAAGATGATGAGATGTCTTATTGTGACAACAGTTGACAGAGACGTTTTGTTAAGAGACTGTAATGGGAAAAGTGAACATCCACTTAAAATCCCAAAGTAAGTGCTGCTGTTGCAATGCTTAATGTGGAGATTTATATTCAGTTTAGCAGTCACCATTACCCAAAGTAATGTACATCTCAGAAAGCAGACAGTTGTCAGACAATACAGTTCACCCTGGAGAGATCGGAGGTCTTGCTCAAGGGCTCACTCTGCCGAACCTTGGAATTTAAACCAGCAACTTTCTGATGAGAAGTGCAGCATCCTAACCCACTGAGCCACACACTGCAAGTTGGTTTGGATAAACACATAAGCCCATCCATCCAGTACCCTCTTGTCCTATGCAAGGTTATGGGGATCTTGAGCCTATCCCAGGCACAAGGCAGGAATACACCAAGACAGGGCGCCAACACATCGCAGGACACACACACACACATATATATACATACATTTGTATTCATGTATTTGTGAATACAAATACGTCCATTCATTTCTATGGGAAAAGCTCTAATCCTAACTATGGCAACTTTAACCCTTTGGAATTTTCAGTTTTTTTATTTCAGTGGTCCCCACAGCAGCAGAATAACATGTTTTTAATCATCTCCCCACAATATAATATATACATAACCCAAACCCCCAACTTTAACACCCTTAACCCCTACTCAGGGAGGTGAGAAGAGACTTTATTGATCCCTGTGGGGAAATTATCGCAAAAGCAAAAAAAAAAAAAAAAAAAAAATCAGCCTAACCTTAACCATAAGTAACCAAACAAGACTAGGCATTTTTAGTTTTCTGGAATTGAGTTTTTTTCCATTCACAGATTTTCATAAAACTGAATTTCCCCACTATTTAATACACAGACAATGCACCATAGCAGGTTATATATATATATATATATATATATTTTTTTTTTTTTTTCTTCAAATACAGCACTGTGCTCAAAGTATATACAGTACTGTATATTCATTAAAAAGCTCAGTCAGTTATACCCTCTTCCTATCCTGGCCACTGACTGGCTCAGCCTCACGCAAGCTTGTTTCTCTCATACACGCTTCTACATCGCTACACATCAGAAGCATCTTTGCTCTTGTGTTTGTGATATCTGAGAACTTTTATCTAAGCCTCACAATGGCTCCTAAATGTGCTGCTTCTTCTAATTCTCATAGGTTAGTGGTTCTGTGTAAGAACTGTGTGTGTAATTAAATGTACAATAATAATAATATGATGGTAATATTTGTAACGTCTAATATGTCTTATTTTCTCCTATTTTGTCGAATACATTGGGTAATATGAGTGTAATGGTGACTAAAGGTGTTGTTTCATGTCTAGTATTTAGAAGGTCTATGCTCTAGCTACAAAAATATTAAATTCATAAATAAAGAATTCTACTTATATATATAAAAAACAACTTCTGTGTTGTTGTGCTTTGATTAATCTGCCCGCACAGTACCAAGGGAGAGCCAGCGCTGTGCACCCAGGCAGCGAGGAGATCGCCATCTGTAAGGCAGCCTTCTGATGATCCCTCCTGTATGCATCTTTCATTTACATCTTCTCATTTACTTTTTCCCCCCCTTTTGGAAGAGAGAAGCCACTGGCAGAAATAGCTACAAACACCGACACACACCAACGCGACGCTATATGGAATTCCCAAATGGGTGTGAAAAACAGAGGAACAGAGAACTGGGGAAAAAATAAAACAGAGAAATCAAGGAACTAGATAAACACAGAGGAGCAGGAGAGAAGAGACCAGAGAAGGATGCATCCCGTTTAGTGGCGGGTGTGGGGGTGGTGAGGGGGGGTGGAGCGTCACCTCTGGAGCTTGTGGCACCAGCTGCAGTTGAAGCCGATCTGGGGCGTGATGCAGGGGCTGCAGCTTGTGTACTGGAGACAGGCTGGGGGGGAGAGAACATCAGATCAGAACCAACCTATTCCTGCACTTTGCATTCGTTACTCTAGTATTTTAAAGATGTGATGCATGTCTCCTGTTATCTCAACCTTTTTATCTTGTAGTACCTGGATTATTTACTGAAACCTCATGTATTGTTTACAAAGCTTATTGTTTCTCTGGGGCACACTCAAAAAGGCACCCCCCACCCCACAACTGACATTAAAAATCCAGAAGATTGTAGCTAGCTAGCTGGTTAGCAGAACACGCTGCTCCAGTATCTACTAAATAAAGAACGTGTCTATTTGGCATAGTGACTGTCTGAGGCCAAAGGGGGGGTTTGGGCAAAACTTAGGGGGCCTCATGCAAATGTGTGTTCCGAGTGGTGGTAAACACCACCGACGGTTTATGTACGTGTACATATAGAAGTAGAAGTACTGGCAAACCGTAGGACGTCTTTGACAGATGTTGGAGCTAAGAATGGCACACTGACACACATTCTGGTCTTTACAGTGGTAATTCGGAGCCTTGAGCTGGATGGTAGGTTTCTGAGGAGTCTGGCCCCTGAGCCCACCCAACAGGGTAAACACAAAGTTGCCACCAACCAACATGGCGCCATCAAGTGGACCAGTATTTGTGAACCTTATTCAGACTAGGTAAAACTTCAGCCTCCAAGCTGAACCACATGCATGCTCTTGGAGATACAGGAACAGGTTGCCCTGTGCTCCTGGGCTGTTGGACTTACTTCAGGTCCATTCTGATCCTTCTACAGTTTGGTTTAGGATTCCATACCCAGCATCTTCTTGGCCTGGACCCTGGGGCCCACTTAAAACAGATGGCCAGAACCACATATACTCCACCAGCTGGAAAGACTTACTGGAAACAAAATATGCTGGGCAACAGTCCTCCTAGAATAGGCCTGCATAAATAGCCTACCATGATTTTACTCTTCAGACCAAGGCTACCTACATTTGCCTTCACCCCTATCAATGTTCTGCAGGCCTCCCTAGACACAGCATATGTCTTTCCTCTACCTATAAATCTTAATTTCACCCAATAAAGCAAATATCTTTACTAAAAATAAGTACCAGTAAGACAGAGAGTGTTTCGATAGATTGAACACCTGTCCACGCCTTCGATGTTAGGGTGCAGAGCTGCTCTCACTTATTAGCCAGCTGCCCATTCCCTGCCCTTCCTAGCCGGGAGACGGCATCACCGAACATGGCAGCGACGTCAGCATGGCCTTACTGGGCAGTGGTGTGATCTCCACAGCAGTGCAGTTGGTGATCTTGTTCTTCAGGAGCTCCACGCGGTGGTACTCATAGATCGTCCTCCTCCGAACATCTGAGTGCAGAGAGAAAAAGGAGAAAAAAAGAGGGGGGTGCATGGTGAAGGCTGCTCTGGAAAGTGGGGCAGGTGGTCCTACAGGGACACCCGGGGGCAGATCCAGGACACAGAGGGAGAAATTTGTTTCTTCTCCTCACACACTGTTGGCCTGCCGCACTGCATTATTTATGGCTTCAGATGTGTTCATTTATTCGGTCAGATTTTTATATTGCTATAGGAGCTGAGGGCCACAATGCAGCGTCTACCCCTTTAAGAGAGATGGCCCCCTCTGGGTCCATGGATGTTGTCAGGGATGTAGGTTGTGGGGCTGCCCTTGTTCCTGACACCGTAACTTTGCAGACTCTTTTTAGCATCCCAATACTCCCATTACTCCGGCGCTACAGGTAGCTGCCCTTTGCTGCCAAGCTAGCTCTCACCTATGGAGGGCAAGATGGGATAGGCGGAAAGAGAATTTCCCCATGGGGATCGATAAAATATAATCATTTCATTTCATGCCATATATTTAATTTCATTTTCATTTCATAACATTTAATTTCATTTTAATTATGACCAGATGACTCCATTTCCCTGCTTACCTTTCATGTTCTTCACCAGTCCCACGAGCTAAAACTGTCCAGAGCGTGTGTCTTGTTGTTCTGTGTATGCTACAGTCTCAGATGATCAACAAATAACTGGATTTATTGGCATTACATTAATCAGATGACAACTTTCATAATGCCCTTTTTTTCTGCTGGTGCCCCCAAATCAAGTTGTCCATCCATCTTTCATAACACGGGGTACATGGGAATTAACACTCAGGAAGGATTGCCAATGTTTTTCAGGCTAACATCAATATTTTATTAGTTACTTAGAGTTTAATCATAGTTGCACATAGATGTTTTTATGCTGGGCATTTACAGATAGACTTCAAGTTAAGCACCAGCAGGGACACTTTGGAAACCAGCCCGGCTACCTGCTACCCTGGAACCTGCCCTATATTGTGAACTTTTGCCTCAGTGTCTCCTCACTGCAAGGCAAAAATGAGCTCCTGCTGGTCCATTCGGTCTGCCTAAACTAAGCTCTTTGGAGCTGAAGACGTTTACAAACCTTGAAGAGGTCTTTTACTGAAATCACCCTTTAGACTCAGGGTCTGCAAGATGCACCTCAATGGCGTCTCACAGGTCCCTTCCAGGGTTTCACCTGCCTCCCGTCTAGGTGCTCACAGCCACACGCCGCAAGCCGACGGTGAGGAACTCTGATCTGTCATCAATGGGTTTGTAAAGAGTGTTCCAGATGTTTCTGCATCTCACTGTATCGGCCCAGATTGGTACTTATCAAAAAAACTCCTCAACACCTGGAAGTTCAGTCACCCTTGTGTACCTCACCTGCTGGCTTCACGTCAAAGGAATTCACATCCCAGTCATACCTTGAATACCATGTCACAAATGAATAAATGCATCTTCATTATGTACTTTTATATTTGCGTCTGTATGTAAGTGTGTGTCTATCCCTACCACAGAGAGATAATCCCACAGATCATCCCGACAGACATCGGCTTGTTACTACGATTTCCCCCCCTTGTTCTCCCTCTCCGCTAAACAGCCATCAGTGCTTCCACTTGCCGACCCCCACCATCCCGTAATCTCTGGAGACTGCAGAGTTCCTGCTGATGAAGCGGTTTGGGCATCCAAGTCGGCAGAGCGGGTCGGCAAGGCCGTACTGTTTGTGGCGTGTTACCCGTGTTTAACAAGAAGGCGTGAGCCGCAGATTAATGGGGCAGGACACGAGTGGCTCAGGACTGGGTCTGCTCCTTCTTAAAGGCTATAATCTACAAGCAAAAGGTGATCTGCCACTGCTAAACATGATTATATCATCCCGTGGCCACAGGGATGATATAATCCCCCGAATGAACTCAGCTCAAGCAGAAAACTCCACATTGTAGTTTGCCTTGGGAACGTGCCACATCTGCCTAACGAACAGATAGCGGCGGCCTGCTTATGGTGCAACAAATTAACGCTGGACAAGATGAGCAGATGGCGTTCTATTTGATCCCTGCTCTAGAATAAACTGTAAAAAAAAATAAAATAAAAAATGGCGGTAGGTAGATTCCTATGCAATTAAGGTTTTACGAGGTGTGGCTAAATCCAAGAGCAGAAATCCCAGAATGCTGTTCTTGTTAACCAATCAGTGGTAAAGCTTGATGTGTAAGTAATCTTAAAAAGACTGCCGACTTCTGGTCCTTATTCAGGGTCCACAGTATCCCTCGTGGGATACTTTCAACTTGTAGTGATGTCATAGCTGATCTGCTTTTTGACTGGTTAGTCAAGAAAGGGGGTGGGCAGTTTGTGGCAGTGAAAGTGACCATGGCCAGTACACCTGCACTACAGGAGAGCAAATAGAGGCTTATAGGGGGTGGAAATACCCATAATTCCACTGGGTCCTGGTGAGGGGGAGGGGTTCTGACCTGAAGCAATTAACGTCTGTCCAAGCTAAAATCTAAACAACTGCAATTAGCTATAAATCATCCTTCCTCACATTAGCCCAATCAAATTACCTGGGATTTACAAATTGGGCCGTTAGTTATGGTAATCAGACCCATCAGTCCCTTGCAATTAATGCGGCAAACACTGCACAAGCGTCACAGCCGAACGGCAAAGCCACAAATCGCTCCAGAGAATCCGTGTCGCTCTGTTAAAGTTCAAGAAAGGAGGACATGCTCTAGGGGATCCTCACGCTCTGTGAAGCTGAGCGCTCCCTGTAGGCCACAAGCTGCCGGGAAACAGGCTTGGGCCAAGTCTCGCTTCAGCAGCACGGAAGAACAGCTCCTCCTGCTTTTAAATAATGAAAAAATTCTGGGAAGCCGTGCACCGGCTCTCGGGCTGCCAGATCTGCTGACTCCATGCATTCTGACACCAACTTTTGCTCTTTGTGGTTTGCGTCCCTCCACAATGTGAGGAGTCCTGCTGTGTGCCGTCAAAGCCCATCCATCCAGCCAATAGGGTCTCCCCTTTTCTCTACAAGCTCTAATCACGAATGCCCGGGTTTATTTATTTGCTGAGTCATCCCCAGAGACTCCAACTTGCTCCCTCCAAGGGATGAAATCCTGCAATTTTATCCCTAGCAGCCATGTCCACGCTTCCCAGAAGTCAGCGGACTGTCTGGAACTGTTCAGGAGGTCCTGGCTTTGGTCTCCTCTCTCTTTCATCCCCACAAGGTTGGGGTCCCAAAGACTCTGACCCTAACATAGTGTGAATCAGTATTGCCGTGTAGTGAATCTGACAGCACAGCAGAGGGAGTCTGGTCACTCAAACCAAGTATGGCGTGTATTTGTTTCAAGAGTAACCGCTACATTTGATATGACAACAGACTACATAACACTCCTTTTAGTCATAAGACAAAACTAGCAACAGGTTGAGGGGACTGGGGGGCCCTGGCCAATCACAAGTTTGGTTCACCCTGACACTGGGCAAATTGCCCACCAATCACAGCCAATCTGATTATTATAAGTAGGGCTGCACAATACCACATCATGATGTACTTGCGATAGTTTGGCACATGCGTAATAAACACCAGAGCTTCAGATGACAGGCGAAACATTTGGCCATCCGCCAGCTCTTCAATACTATACAGGTGATTAATTACGCCCACAATTTGGTAAGCAGATTAGTAGTATGCCTAAAATACTACCAATCTGTATTAAACAAGGATATGCCAAATTCTTAAATGTGTGGGACTTGAAACTGGAAAAAAAGTACCGCCACAACACCGACGTCTTTCTGCCTTGTTTATCTACTTGTTTAAAAGATGATGTGGCTGTTGAGCTGCACCTTTCGTCACCACCACTTCAGTGCTTATTGCTTCCGTGATTTACGAATATGATAATATGTAGCAGGCTCCGCTAAACGAATTCAATAAACATAAGGATGCGCCAAATTCATACAGATTACTAACTTGTGGGCGTCAGTACGCATCTCATTAATATTTTATGTTCACTACTATCTGCTTACCAAACTGTGGGTGTAATTAAACACCCAAATAGTACCTAAAAGCTGGCAGCTGGCCCAGTGTTTCACGTGTCGTCTAATGCCCTGGTGATTATTGCGCATGTGGCATATAATCGCAAGTACATTGCGAGGTGATATCGCATAGCCCTAATTATAAGGACAGCGAGCATTTTTAAAAATTTTAAAAAAGATCTTTTGAAACACTGGCATAGGGTATGAATGGAGTAGTGACATTTTTAATTTCCTTATAAAAACAACCCAACAATAAGCACATCGCAGCCTTTAAGCTGGAAAATTCCTAACATGATCTATAACCACACAAACATCTGAGTGGTTTTAGACCAGTTTAATGCAGCATACCCAGTGGAAGCTGCACTACATGCTATTGCCACTGTACCGCAGAGCAGGGAGAGCGAGAGATGGAGCTGCGAGAACTGCAGGCGGGCTCTTCAGATAGCACAATATGCTAGCTTAATGCGACCAGAGCAAAGTACAGAGCTGTCGGTGTGTGCAATGAAATTGAGCGGGTGAGCAAATGCCTTTGCAGTATGTAGTATGACGGGCGGCTAACTCCTAGGACCTGAACAAAGTACTGAGCCTCTGTGAGCATTTAAAAGAGGGCAGGAAGTGCGACCAGCATGTAGCTCTGGGCGAGGACATTCACATGTCCGAGGGGCTGTAAGGGTGGTTGCTCTTCCAGACCCTTCAATTCAATGCCCCCTCAGCCACGCTAAAAAACCCCAGACATCAGCAGAAACATTTTAAGGGGATATTATCGTGAGGCATGACTCTGGATGCAGCATATTTAAAATTAATGTAAAGTACAGAAGCTTCTGTGGCAGAGCAGGATTTATGGTCACTGATGCAATATTGGGGGAGGTCCTGGTGCTTACAGCCACACCCAGTCTTGTCAACATAGCTGGCCAGATGCCCCCCAGCAGACCTGTTGCACAGCAAAGGTAACATCTGCTCAAATCCCTCCGCCAGTGCCTCTCAGATTATCGAAAGTTGAGTTAGTAAATATTTAAAGAAACCAATACCGATGTCTGACACGCTTGTGATGGTGATATCTACTGAAATAGATTATGGAATACTGATCATTTTTCCCCCATCGTCTCAAATCCTTAGAAAATTCCACAAAAGAACCAGTTTTATTGAACCAGTATGAGAAAGTACCCACTAATGGAGTCTTTAAGCATTTATGTAAGTCGCTCTGGCTAAGGGAGTCTGCCAAATGCTATAAATGTAAATGTAACAGGTTTCATGTTGCCTGGGCAACAGTACAATACATTGCTCAATAACCTTTCTGGTTATGTACCTGAAATTCCCCGAAATTCGAGGAGGGGGGCTGGTCGATGGGGGTCAGGGGGTTCCCAACAGCAGCTGGAAGTGCGTCTGACCCGACGGCATGCACGCAGCGGGGGCAGTGTCATAGATAGCAGAACTGAAAGGGGTGCTACTTACTAGCCTGGGCGCAGGTCATTTAAACTAAAGGACAGGATGACGGTGAATCTGAATCTGCGGCTATTCTCTTTATAGTCACAGGGATAACTAGCAGTCATTAAGTTTATCCATCCATCCATCCACCCATGTTCTATAACCACATGTCCTAAGCAGGATCGTAGGGGGGTGCAAGCAGGGAACAACTCAGGATGGGGCGCCAACCCATCACAGGGCACACTCACACACCATTCACTCACACAAGCACACCTACGGGTAATTTGGCAACTCCAATTACCCGCAGCATGCCTTTGGACTGGGGGTGGGGGGGATCGGAGTACCTGGAGGAAACCCCACGACCATGCAAACTCCACACACATGGAGCCTGGATGGCTGAATGGATACTTGAACCCAGGTCCCCGAGGTGTGAGGCAACAGTGCTAACCACTGCACCTCATTAGTTTCAAATGGAACAAAATAAAGCTGCCAATGATCAGTGCCATTAGGAGCTTTCACAGCTGAATGCACCATTAACGCCCAGTCAGTCAATCACACACACAAACATAGGCACAATCACATACTACGAGCAATTTGCACCAATTCACCCAAAAACGTTTCTTGACATTTGGGAGGAAACTGAAGTATCGGCAGGAAACTCACACGAGCAGAGCGTGAAACACAAAGTGACATGGCTGGGGGTGGGAATCAAGCCCACAAACACAGAGCTCTGGGGCAACACTTCCACCGGCTGGAAATTATCGTGAATCACTCCTCCTGGGCAGCTGAACCCATGGGTCATTGTAGTGAGCTTTGCTGGACAGCTTGGAGAGACCTCATAACTATACGTCCTAAATGCAGCAGCCGCAGCCAGGGTCAGGGACCACCACGGAAGCAGCAAAAGCATCACATGACTTACTTGGTATCTGTTGGATCCTGTGGACAACCACGAAGGCGTCAGAGAGGCCGATCTTTACAGGATGATTTACGGAGCTGATTCTGGTCACATCAATGGGAATCTGAAAAAGAGAGGCACATAAGTCAAAACGTCGTATTTGCAGATCCCGCTGTGGGTGCTGGGGGTTAATCGAGCGGGAATGCAGAAGATGAAGCTAGTCAGCACCAGTAACAGGAACAGAGTGAAAATGCACTCCATCCTTTCTTGATGTTGTTTGCTTCAACAAGACACTCGGTGTGGGGGAAAAAAAAAAACCTAACCAAAATGTTAATGTAGCAAAAATAAATTAAAAAATCATTTCCAGCCAAAGGCGAAGCTGAAAACTCCATGCTGCTCCTTTCTGCTACTCTTACAGATACAGGCAGGTTCTTAAAAATTTCATGACGGCCTTTTGACTAAGAACATAATCACATATTTATAGGTCATATCCTGAATTTCTTCACCATCTGCAGTCCTTTGTACCAAGTCTGACAGGGGATGACAGATGAAAGACGCAAAAGACAGTGGCAAGTATTAAAATATGATACTATGGGCATGAAGGCGATTGAAGGGGGTTATACAATCAGGGGGACTCAAGGCCTTGTGGAAGGTGCCACTGTTGGCCACTTGGTGGCAGAGTGGTTAAGATGTTTGGAGACAAACCTGCATAACCTGACCATAATAATATATCCACCCATATAACTAACTAAACATGTATATTTTGAAAGGTAAACATTTTTTATTAAGTCTTATTCAACAACACCCATTTAAAACAAACAAAAAAACAAACAAAAAAAAATGTATATATAATTAAGATGATAACGAACACTGTTGCTGTCTGATGATCTAGTTATTATACAGTGTCAGTATGGAGGCAGATTTAAGGCTAAATTAATCATACGTTAGTGTTGGGAGGGTTACTTTTAAAATGTAAACATGTAAAATGGTCATTCTCGTTTCAGCTTCAGTCGTTATCTGTTACTGCCTCCCGTATTCTAACTCCCCGCTGCCTTCTGATGTTTCTGTCCTCAAAAATGGTCATTTACTGTGGATTTTTTAAGACTGGCCAAGAACTTTATTGCAGCGAGTACAAAACAATTTGCCCCCACTCTCGTGAAGAACCGAGGGATATTGTTTTGCTCGGTCCTTAGTGGTGATAAAAGATGGTAAATGGGACTAGATTATGGTAATAAGTGGTAAATAGAACAGTTGTGATTTTACATGAAGGATTTTTGGGTCATTTTTGCGAATGTTATGCGATAGGATATAAAATACACGGCACCGCGAAAATATGCGGTAAATTGCTGATTTCGCGGGATTTGACGCGATTGCAAAATCGCGAAGAACTGGAGGGACTGCTAAATATGTAACGCCATTACATGTATTCCGTTACTCCCTAGTACTGTCATACTTAATTGCCAAGATTATATTATAATTTTCTGAAATGTAGATCCATATTCAGAGTTGCAAATGTATGCCTGTGCCTGCCTCCTAAAGCTTAGTGCATACTTTCAGTTTTCAACTATGGCTGAGCTATGGGATGACAATCTAAAAATGACCACAGACTGCCTTCGTAAGGTGAGGGACCTGGCTCGGGGCCCCTCTAAGGCCGAGGGCCTTGGGTCTAAGCTGTAATCCAGCCACGGGTGAGGTACATGTACACGTTTGTTTTGGATCAAACCCGGATTAAAAAAAAAGATATGAAAAGATCAGGTATTATTTTTATGGCTGAAATCTTTCATTAGAATCGTTTTCCAGCCCGTTGAATAAACACAGAGCTTAAGGCAAAGTTTTTGTGAATACAAGTCTGTTCACTTTCGAATACATTTCAAACAAAGCTGCTGGATTCCGCCTAAATAATTAGAGGATTACACGAGCGATTTACTTTGGTGTAGATATTTACCTCTAGGGTGCAGCTTAAATTAGATTTGCGTGGATACTCATGCAAGCGGCCTTGGAGAAAGGCCTTCATCCCATCATGACATGTAAACAACAACATGAGGCTATGTTCTGAAGCCAGGGAAAGGGGGGTATGCAGGGAGGCCGAGAGGGGGGGGACAGGAAGACGAGAGTCACCTCCTTGTAGGCGAACACAATCCTTCCATTGCTGTGTAGCGTGGCCTGGAAGGTGAAGCTTCCTAGGTTGTAGTTGTCTTGGAGATGAACATGGTCCCACTGGACCACCAGAGCCGTGCCTTGGGGATGACAACCGGGCTGATCAGAACCACGCTCAAGTCAAGATTCTGACGGGACCCCCCCTCCCCGACTCCAACTGGATCGCCCTCCCTGCCCGAGTTGGCCTGTGTGGTGCTGACACTGGGGAATAGCACTGGGTTCCTTTCCAAGCGAGCAGGCGAGAATTAGCTTAATAAATAATAACACCAATGTGCGAGACACTTCAGGTTTTATGCTAACAACAGAAAAACACAAGAGCAGGCGACTAAGAAACTGGGATTTAAGCTTAAGGGGGATCTGTAACAGGCAAGTAATGATTAACAAGTCAAAATCTTCCTGGAGGATGGTTCAGTTGTGATGTGACATGCTACAGTACAGGGGTAGCGTACAGTGGATATTAAAATGTACAGACCCTTGTTAAAATGCCAGGTTTTTGTGATGTAAAAAAATTAGACCATGATAAATCATTTCAGAAGTTT
>JAODKM010000075.1:15097511-15126885 GCA_026780845.1 Petrocephalus sullivani
AACTTCTCGTTCACCTGCTGTGTCCAAAATCATGACATAAGCTGCAGTGAATGACACACTGAATTTACTCCGAGACCTTTAATAAAGCAGATCGAGAATAAGCTGACAAAATCCCACAGCTGATACTGGGATGGTAACAGATATATTGTGCATCTCTGTTTGTTTATGCTGCAGCAGGCTCTACAGACAAGGTCAGGCATATAACACCGGGTGACGAGAGCTATAAGTTAGTTACGTGCTGACAGACACCCCAGACTCCATGGCTCGATTACAGCACCCCACATCCACTTGGCACTCTGAGGTGTAGACAGTCAGCATGCTGCATCAACTGGCTTCTCCACATGCACCCCCAGAGAAATACAACCTCATTAATTCATATTAGCGTCCTGTCAGACTGCGTCACATGTTGCAGCGAGAGATCGGGGAGTGATTTAGGGGGCATGATCTGCACGGAGTGCAATTAGGTGATACTCCATCACAGGAGCGGAGGAGGAGGGACAGAGGGCAGCGTGAGGTGCCTGTATAGTACAGTGTGTAGTACAGGGTGCCCTGAAGGGAAAAGAGGTCCCAACATTATCATTAGCCAATTAAATGTTTTAAATTAATGATTTACAGATACTGGCACTGCAGGGGCCAATCAGTTTTCAGCTGGGCCAAGTGGCCCCGCCCCTGTTCATGCCTGCGGAACTGTGTGTACAGAATATAGTATAGTAGTAGTACAGTAACAAGGTGAACAAACACTAGCCCTTTCATGAGAATTAGACAGATTTAGTAAATCAACAAAAATTATCTCAGCCACTGTTGCCCCATGCCAGAGAAGGACACCCCACCCCCCCTCCCCAGACCCAGTTCTGACATTGTTGTCCCTTTAGCTGGCTGACCTGGTTAATCAAACTCAAAGCTAACAGAGTAGCATGAGTTCTGAGCTGTGGAACACCTGGGAGGTCGAAACCTCAGAACAATGTAATGCTTGATTATGAGCAACAGATCATTATTACATGCTGTCTCTTTCCAGGGAGGGTTGGATCAGGCAGATGGGGGTGTCAGGGAAGGATGCTGGATGTGCTGATATAGCTGAATGAGTATATATATTCACTTGTGCTAGTGTGGTCTGCTAAACCAAATCCCATATAAATACACCTATATAAGCACGACGAAGGAAAAGGTGGTGGGGATGACCCCACCCTGATACTGTCACCTGTCACAGGCTCCAGTGATGCACCCCTCTCCATGACCTCCACAATGATCCTGTCCCGCTTGGGGCTTGTTCGGAAAGCAGCATAACCAGAGAAGTGCGTTTTAGACAGAGAACGTGCCCAGAAACATTTATAGATACTTTAATGTCTGGTTCAGGAAGACTAAACCATGAGAATAACTTATACGCTGAGACACACAGAACAGACTCTCAATTGAGCCCCAGAGGTCATAGGTCGAAAAAACATGCCCTCTTTTTCAGAGAATTCAGCAACCTCAAAGGTCACCTAAACTAAGAAAGGATTTTATGGCCCCCAACACATAATTACAGAATTATTCACCCTGCTGACTTATGATCCGAACCCGAAAAGAACCAGCAGATACCATCAGCGTGCCAATGTGAACAGAGTGAGTTTGGGTTTTTGTGGTTTGCCCATTCATCCATCCATCCATCCATCCATCCATCCATCCATCCATCCACCAGCTTATCAAATACAGGGTCAGGGAGTCCAGGAACCTATCCTAGGGGGGTAAAGGGACACCCTGGACAGGATGCCAGTCCAATACAGGGAATGAGGCAGGGGGACACACTGCACGTAATGCCAATACATCACAGGGCAAACATGCTAAGAGTAATTCAGAGACAACATCACATCTAACAGCAATGGACAGAACACAGAAGCAGCAAACAGAATAGAGGCAGGATTCGAACCCCCAACCCTGGGGGTGTAAGGTGACAGTGCAGGATCAAAGTCACCGTGCTGCCTCGATTCAAAGACTCAGATAAATTCACAAATGTGAAATACATCCGTGCAGCAAATTCCCTCAGGATGAATCAGCACAGGCATGCGGCACACCACTCGGTGTGCAGCCGCGCGTTGGTGTGGCAACAGCCTCTTATAAAACTGCAAACATCAGCCATCCATCCGTCACAGGGGCAGATTAGCGGAAACGCTAACAAGAGTTTGGAAATTACACTATGTACAACAAAGGGGGAGATGCAACCTGTAATGCAACAGCAGAAGGCCCAGCAGTCACTTCTCGCTGCTGACGTCAACCCTTAGACTGTCTTCCGGAACGTTCCTCTCACCATCACAGAAGCTGTAGAGGTTCTGAGGAGGGGTAACAAGCTGCCGTGAATGGCAGCCGTGATTGAAACATAATTGTTCCTGAATTTCTCACTGAGAAGGTAGTTTCTAAAGGGCAAGGCAATCGCAGAAACCAATCATCCACATTTCATGGCACCATATGTCTTCCCAAACAACAGATGGTCTGGGGAAAGTGCTCTGGTTACTGTAGATGTTATGTAGATATTATGCCTCACCAGCCGAGTTCAGATGCAGACAATAAATCTTACAGGAGGAGGTCCTGTACTGCCTTCGTTTCCTTTATGTTCGGTGACCTTCCTCTTCCCCATCCACTCTTTCCCCTCTTCCTGGTCTCCTTCCACTCCTCACTTTGATTTTTTGAAATACTTTACTGATCCCCATGGGGAAATTGTCTTCTCACCTCCCCCAACCTTGCTGTGGGAGCTAGCTTGGCCACGAAGCAACCTGGAGGGGCGCCCAGGGAGCCTTGCTCAAGGGCCCACTGCTAATTCCTCCCAAACACAGGTGTGTTCACACCATACATTGGAAAGATCCTGAAATCACTATGGAGACTGAGGTTTGATGTGGAAGAATTCTAGTAAAGAAACAAGACCTGTTTTGCGTTGTGTCAGAAGTAGGGGCTCCACTTTAAGACAAAACAACACCAAATGGGGCCATTTTACATATTACAAATAATACCGTTTTATGTTTCTGCAGCAGGGTGGATGCCCTGGAGCAAGGAGATGTCAGGGTGTAACTTGTGATATAATCATTTATATAAGTGGGTTATGCATACATCCAGACCCCGACATCAGAGCCCATCCCTGGTAGAACATAGTAGCCTTTTCCATGACCTAGTACTAAGTTTTTGTATCTCCCCTTGTGCTGACACCAAAATGGCCACCCTCTGCATATGTCTCTCTCCATCTCCACTCCCGGCCCAGAATGAAATCCTCATTCTTCCTTCATGACATGAGGTTCCACTTACTGTCCCACCTGGACCTACTTTAAAGATCTGAGGAACTTGGCTCAGTGGTGCTGTGCCTATTATATCTGGGAGATGACATGTCAGGTAAATGTCAGACAGGACCCTGCAGGCCCTAACAACCTCCATGACTCTGATCATAGCTCATCAGCGATGCAGATTGGTCTGCCCTCCACTTCAGGTACCTCCAATGCACATACACTCATACTGTACTCATAGACACACTGGAATACTGTATATAACCCTCCCCCCAAAAAAAAAAAAAATTGTGTGAAGCTAAGTGGGGGTTTCTGCTCCAGCACAGCAGTCAGACACTCTGTTGTGACAGCAACAGCGCCGCACTGGAGGACAGACATCAGAATGAAAAATCATTTGTTCATTATTCTACTTCGATTAAAAGACATTGAGGGACCTTCAGGGGCTCTTGTCCAGGACAGTACAGTGGAAATACAGAATTTGACTTGTTTTACCATGATGTGAGATCAGCTCAACCGGATATGGTTTGAATCCCATGCTCAGCAGAGCAGTCCTTGGCTACTCCACATTTCACTTCCATCTCAATAGGTGTGTCATAAAAAAATGAAGTGCAAGATAATATATATAAAAAAGAAAAAAAAAACATTCAAATGTACTCGTTCTCATACTTATACAGATAGCAAATAATGTTTCAACTTCAACTTAAACTCGTGACTGAAAGGTCACGAGGGTCACCTCCTTCTAAGGGGTCGTATACTTCAAGCAAGGGCTTATTTTATTGGTAATCACATCCAGATGCATAACTGACCGATGTGTCATCGTCACGAGTCACGCTGGCAAGGAGCTCCAATAAATTTAATGAGAGAGGAAGAGAAGTGGGTCGGCAGAGATAGTTTAATGTTGATGGAGGGGTAGGAACTGGTGCCTACCAAGCGTGGAGCAGACGGAAGTCGGGCAGCCCCAGTATGAAGGCGATGATCTGATGGTGAGGCACACCAAACGTCCCAACCAGAAAGGCACAGAACAGAACAGAACCAACACAGAATCTGCACAGTCCTGCTGACCGTCTCGTTTTCACACTCCGTGTCCATCTGTTTCCCCTCTTTATCGGCTACCTCCAACAGCCCGTCTCTTCCTTTTGCCCATATTCATCTCTTGCGGTTTCACGAGTGTGCAGAGACAAGGACAGACGAGCGCACATAAATGCAAAGGACTGAAACTTTCATATACGCATGCACACACACACACACACAAAGGAGATGAGCTGTGGGAAGCCTGTGGGATCCCCGGCATTCCCGGAGAATTCCCCAGCCACGCTGACTCCGGCTAACCGCGGTGATGATGAAGACAGCGGCAGCCGTCCGACAGGACTAAGGATAACAGGCAGACGTTCAATACCCCTTAGAGCAGTGCGCCTCGCCAGTAGCGACCTCATTCATTAAGTCAATAGCCTCTCCATCTGAGGGCAGGACATGACCGGAATGGATCAGAACCGCGGACCGGGAAGAAGAGATTGGGGGCCCGGGAGAGAGCCAGGATCCAGATGTTGTTTGGTTACATGCTGTAAAAAAAAAAAGTCAGGGAAGATTCTTAGTGGCATACAGTTAATTTTGTTTTTGTCTTTGTCTTGTGGGCAGTTAAGGGATTAAAATAAATTTAATAAAGATTTAATCAAGGCATTTTGGCCAGTATCCCATCCAGGGAGTCTCCTGCCTGGTGCCCTATGCTGCCTGATGTAATCTCTAAGGGCCCCCACAACTATCCACTGGATATGAAGATAGAGGTAGATTTACATGCAGTTTCTTAGCTCTGGTTTTTATCCCAAACCAGATGATATGTGGAAGAAACTCACATCAACATTCCAGATGGACAGCAAACCAGGAACTCACTGGTACCCAAAATCAGAGGTAAGCCCACAATAGGAGCCCTCCCTCGACTCAACAAAAGGAAAATTACCTAGTGTTATCAAACCATACATCAACAATTGGAAGCATAAAAAGTACTGAAAGTGCTGAAAGATAAGCAGCTGATTGGCTCATCAGAAAACAGTTGTCCTGATTAGGTAATTCTCCTTGAGGTACCCGCCCACCTGAGTGCAAGGCAGCCCCTGTTCCTTCTTAAACACTCAGCCATTCTGCGTGATTGGACTAAAAGGAGGAGGTTGCTAGGAGAAGTGCCTCTCAGGCAAAGGAATCCGCATTGCTGATGATGTCCAAAAGCATCATTGAGGCTCAGTCGGAAGAGAGTAAAGTGCTTTGAGGCACTTGCAGTTGAAGCCAAAAGCCTCAGGGAAACTTCATCAATTTACTGATTAACAGACACTTTCATTCATGCCGTTAAACCCCGACTGCTTGTACATTCAAGAGACAATCCGTCTCAAAGGTACAACAACGGTGTCTTTTCCGGGACTCCTGGGAACCTCTTGGTCACAAACCCCACGGCCTCTTGTCGCGGTCTCTCTGTTCATTAATGCACCATCGATCTCTGGCGTGATCTTGCCACGGTCAATGAGGTGTAAAAGTCACGATGCTAAAGCACATTTTTATGAAGCGGCCTCTGAAGGGGGTCTCCCAGATTTGGGGGGGGGGGGGGGGGGGCCCCAGACAATGTTACTGAATACAGAAGTGGACGGTAGATAGCTGAGAGACTTTCTATGTTCCCCAGCTGGGTTCTAGTCCAGCTCAGGGTTATTTTCTATCTAACACCCATGACTAGTGAAACAGAATAACTTATTACCGCTCACTTCAAGGAGCGCCATCCTTGACTCCATCCTTAAGCTAGCACTGCGTAGCTTAAACACTAAATGTCAAACTAAGTTTGACAAACTCCAGTTTTATTACATGCAAAGGTACAGGAGAGCACAGCTCCCCCCCTGAAGGGAAGGTCAACCCTTTTAAGATGCTTTGTTGAGGGAAAAAAGACAGGATTGAAGTGTGTATGGTGGGTCTGCTAAAAGCCAACGCAGGAATTCAGGTTTGTCTCATGTCCATCCTTTGTATTTGGGTAACGCACCAAACACCTGAGCTTAAAGGCCACTCCCCTGAGTGACTCGCCTTCCCGAGCCATGTGATTGCTCCGTTCCGCTAGCAGCAGATGGCGAGGATGGCCCAGTAACAGAAGGCAAAAACACAGGTTTTATCTATTTAAAGTGCAGCATGATAATAAGCTGAGGTGAAGCCCAGATTGGGGGCACAGTGCAACACCACCCCCCCGGTGGGATTCACAATGCTGTTACACTTCCTTGCCCTTTCAGAAATATTCCCCCAGTCCTGAAATATTGGCTCACAAATCTGCCCACTTGTACGCCATACACGCACAACTCAGATCCCGTCCTCCCACTCCGCCTCCCAACAGCTCGGAAAAACACTGTGGGAATCGGGATGCCTGGGAAGCCTGTGCCTTGACCTCTTTTTGTGCTCCCCCCCCCACCCACAGAGCTGAACCCTTCCAAGTATGCTGTGGCCTGTCAGTGGTTTTGTACTGTGGGTAGTGCCAGAGGAGAGGTTTACACCCACAATTATTTCACTTGGGCAGCTTAAATCACGCCCTCCCCCCTCCCTCCCCAGCACCCAGAGACAGACGCTATAAGCAGGATAAATGTCTGAGAACGCCCTCCACCCAACTAACGGCCACACCTCTGTCAGGTTTATTTATACTTCATTTATACCTCAGCTTTATTTATACCTCATTTTATTTATACTCATTATAACTTCCCAGTTATGGTCACTGCAACCATTCATCACTCACTATCACCGCATCTACAGCAAGTAGGAACCTGCACGGCACCATCCCCCACCACACACTCCGATCCACATCTGTTCCCAGCATACTTCGGGCGGACCCCTTACCTCCGGTTGCCACGGTGATCTCGCGCAGAAGATGCCCATAAAAGGGGAAGTCAAAGGACAGGTTCACCCTCTGCAGGGGACAGTCAGAGACAGAGAGTCAGTGGAACATGATGTGCAAGAGTCTCTCTAAGGGAGTCTGCGACACCCAGCAGTGCAGGCGTGCCGCAATCATATGGGGAACACCTGTTTGGATGATGCATACAGGGCAACTGTGGCTGCTGATGTGAATACTATTAGCTGTGACAGTATTACTGTTACTGAAACTGACACTCACATACTGCTGTTACTGCTGCTGATAGCGGCAGTACCACTGTAACTGATACTGACAGGGCGACAATAACACCAATTATTACTGATGTTGATATTGCTACTATTATTGCTATCGATTCTGATAGTACCACACTATATTGATAAAAGTATTGGGACACCCCTCCAAATCATTGAATCTAATCACTTCCATGGCCACAGGTGTATAAAATCAAGCACCCATGCATGCAGACTGCTTCTACAAAACATTTGTGAAATAATGGGTCGCTCTCAGGAGTTCAGTGAATTCAAGCGTGGTACCGTGATAGGATGCCGTCTGAGCAATACGTCCATTCATAAAATTTCCTCGCTACTAAATATTCCAGGTCAATTATTAGTGGTATTATATCAAAGTGGAAGCAACTGGGAACAACAGCAACTCAGCCACAAAGTGGTAGGCCACGTAAAATCACAGAGCGGGGACAATGTATGCTGAGGTGCACAGTGTGCAGAAGTTGCCAACTTTCTGCAGAGTCAATAGCTACAGACCTCCACACTTTGTGTGGCCTTCAGATTACCTGAAGAGAGCTTTATGGAATGGGTTTCCATGGCCGAGCAGCTGCATGCAAGCCTTACATCAAGTGCAATGCAAAGTGTTGGATGCAGTGGTGTAAAGCACACTGCCACTGGACTCTAGAGCAGTGGAGATGTGTCCTCTGGAGTAACGAATCACACTTCACTGTCTGGCCTGGGTTTGGTGGTTGCCTGGAGAACGGTACTTGCCTGACTGCACTGTGCCAAGTGTAAAGTTTGTTGGAGGGGGGATTATGATGTGGGGTTGTTTTTCAGGGATTGGGCTTGGCCCCTTAGTTCCAGTGAAAGTAACTCTTAATGCTTCAGCAGACTAAGGACAATTTCATGCTCCCAACTTTGTGCAAACAGTTTGGGGATGGCCCCTTCCTGTTCCAACATGACTGTGCACCAGTGCACAAAGCAAGGTCTATAAAGACATGGATGAACGAGTTTGGTGTGGAGAACTTGGCTGGCCTGCACAGAGCCCTGACCTCAACCTGATAGAACACCTGTGAGTTGCATTAGAGCAGAGTCTGTGAGCCAGGCCTTCTCGTCCAACATCAGTGCCTAACATCTGAAATGTTCTCCTGGAAGAATGGTCAAAATTGTGCATAAACACACTCCTAAAACTTGTGGAAAGCCTTTGCAAAAGACATGAAGCTGATATTAAAGCCTATGTATTAAGAATGGGATGTCATTAAAGTTAATGTGTGTAAAGGCAGGCATCCCAATACTTCTTGCAATATAGTGTGCTGCTATGGATACCACAAATATTGCTACTGTTACTAGAACTGATACGGACAGTGATACTGATACTGTTACTGCTAATGAGTCAGACTGTGCTTCTAATTCTGAAAATACTGTGAATGATTTTGGTAGTACCACTGATGTTTAAAGTATTCCTGTTACCAATAGGAATAGTAATAGTACTATTTTTACAGATATTTATACTACTAGTTTCTGTTTCAGTTATTATTACTAGTATTGCAGGATTTTCTGCTATTGTTACTACAGCTGACACTAATACACTATTACTGTCACTGGTACTGATACTCCTGATAATGTCTTTGCTACTAGTACTGATACAGCCACTGCTATTCTTACTGCTGCTGATAGCAAGCAATTTCTCCTATATCTTCCGCTGTTAATGCTGCTGTGTACAACTACTGTTGTAGCTGCCACAACTATTAATATACCTAAAACTTAAAAGACGACAACAACAACACAGGGGCTGCATGAACTCAAAGACACACACCTGAACAGGAGCCAGGCCCTGCCCCAACTGCTTCCAAGTAAGGGACATCGCTGGCCCCGGGTAATTCTTACCTAAAGATTTTCACTGCCACATGTACAGCAAATCCCTCTCCATGCACAAAAGGCCACCACGAAGAGGGCTATAGCTTCTATGCCATGCAAATGCCGCCTTTATGACTCTCCATAAATTCAGAGGCAATTTAATCTTCATCTATAAGGTAGCGGCCGCATGAATGGAGAGCTAAAATCAGATGACGGGCCTGAACCTTCATGACCACCCATTAGGGAGCCAAAAGCTGCTCAACCAGCTCCCCCAAAGCTGTGAGAATCACAGACTGATTACGAGGGGGAGCTGAGGCCGTGATTCTGAATGCCTGAAACACAACACATAAAAAGTGACAAGATTCATAAAGTGCTTTCATAAGCTGCAGACATTACACTTTCCCATCTGTTGCAATAATAAAATTAAGGGCTGATTATCACCTGGGAAGCCCTCGGCTCAGAATGATATGTGAAAGTGGATATAAGCCTTTGAGAGACATCCCGTAGTTCAGGGACATATACCTACACTAAAGACAAATGTTGCAGTACAGAAACTGACTATGCAGTACATATTATGCGTGCTGAAGCCTGTTTATCTGGGTAGCAAGGGTATATCTACTAAAAAGCACAAGAGTGACACAATAGAAAATATGTTAGAAATTCTTCTGTTCTCCAAAAAGTCACATATTTTGCTGGATGGCTGGATGAACACCGCTTCAGGTCCCAAACCTCTCCTCAGGGGCACCCCGGTCATTCAAAGCGTTCATTAAATTTCACCACCAGCTTAATTAATTTAATTAGTTATAATTAGGTAAATGCCTCGGTCTGGTATTGATTAGTCACAAAAGTGTGCTAGTAGCCAAAAAAATACTTGGGAGTCACAATACAGGCCTCAATGCCAGATGAATACTGTAGAATGAGCTAAGCACAAAGACTAATGTTACTCCAGCAGTGAATCGTAGTGAATCTGTATTCATGACCTACTGTTCCAGGGCTGTTTAGCTGAACTGACCCGTGTGGTTTTCCTTGAATGGAGAATTACATTCCCAAAGTGCTTCCACTACATTCTATCACTGTTCCTTGAAGCCTTTAAGTGACTCACGCTTCCAGTAATTTCTTTTTGCTTTTTTCCCTCCCCCTCCCGCAGTCGGTCAGGCAGTCATGTGTGAATGACGTCAGACTGAGAAGCTGCACCCGGGAGCAGGAGGGTCCAGCCGGGGCCTGATCGCTTCCTCCTCACAGATACATCCACTCCCCCCTCCCCCCCCCCCCCCCCCCGCCCCCCCCCCCCCCCGCCCACGCACTCCCCCACCACTCGCCCGCCCCCTCCCCCCCGCCGCCCCCACCCCTTGGATGCCCCCATAAGAGGGAACTTTCACAGCTGACCTACACAACGTGGCCCGCCAGACAGCAACCCCCTCTCCATTCCGCCAGGCTCTCGACGACCCAAAAGGCCCATTGAGATGAGCTGCAGCCTTTGGAGGAGGTGCAGCCTTTGCTGAATGGGCTGGTGACAGAGGCAGCTCGGTAAATGTATCTCTTGTCGCTTTAAAGATTCTCCTGGAAACGAATGGGTGTTGCCATTACCCCCCGACAAACCCCAGAGGAAAGAAAGGGTGGGGGCTCAACCCCCCCCCCCCCCCCACCCACTCCTTCCTTATTCTTGACCTAATTCTTTGCCCCAAGCCAGTGATTATCGACTCAGTCCTTCGGGGACACCCACATTTGTGCTCCCTCCTAGCTCCCAACCAATCAAGAACATTGGATGCCTGGTATACTGATCCAAGAACACAGAGGACCCGGTACAGGTGTGTGAGATATGCACCCAAACTGATTCCCGTATCCTTGGTACACCCAATCAGGCCAGGAAGTCAATGGCAGACCTGGGCTTCCTGGTAATAACCAGCCACAGCAACCACTACAGACCAGAACCGGCCACATACAGAAAGTGCAGCTAGCAACTCTGTTCACATAAATCTGCCCTGCTGCTCTAAGGTTAGATCACGATAAAACATCTGCCACATCTTTGGCACCGAAAGGATGAAACAGAATGAGGTATGGACATCAGACGAAACGTGCATTGTGTTATGTAGCGCTCAAGTGCCAAAGGCTACCTTTCAATCGGTGACAGGTTTATGCCAGCAACACCAAGTGAAGGGACCCAGAAGAACCAAAAAATGACACAACGAGGCTCTGAGATTAATCGTAAGGACACCCCCCCTCCCAGGCCAATAAAACCAGAACTGCCCCCAGGGAAGACAGCACTATGGCGGAGAGAGGGCTTACCGCGGCCTGCCTGTGGGTATTCGACAGGATGCCGTGGATCTTCACCTTCTCCTTGTCCATCTGGTCAATGTTCACCCACAGCTCCTTGCTCAGGGGGTCGTTGGGCCCATAGGTCTTGGACGTGTAGTAGTTGTGGTCCGTGTCCTCCTATTGACAAGAAATGAAAGGCAACATAAAGCAATATATCGTTTACATCGGTATGGACTTCCGATTGCCCGCACGGGGTTGGTTAACAGACATGGTGTCCAGACTCATTAGCATAGCATGAATATGCACATGTGTAATCTGTGTCAGGATTGGCTCAGAACGTCTCCGTACAGGAATGTAAATGAGTCCCCTGCTTTTGGAGGTCACGCCCACCACGGCCACATTGCACACCTTTACAGTATGTACAGGCAACACGACTGTTATTGCTTGACGGATGAGACAGCTTCCAGGAGTGATTAACGACAACTACACTGTTAACACACAACCTTGCTGCCTGGTCCTCGGACATTCATCTGTCAGGTCCTTGTGGTGAGGTCCTGCAGCATGACTGTTTAGATATGGCACTTTTGTTTCACTGTTAGAAACAAACAAACACAGAGCCAGGGTAGGGCAGGGTAGAAACACAGAGAAGAGAGGCAGGAAGGAAATCAAACACAGGCTGCAGGGTCAGGAAAAGCAATCAAACACAGAGAACAGAAGCCGGGAAAGCTATCAAACTCAGACCAATAGGGAGAAGAGAAGTGAACCAAACCCAAAGGACAGTGTAGGGAAGGCCATACAATACGGAATACAGGGTCAGGGAAGGTAATCAAAGAGAACACAAGGACAAGGAGGGTGATAAAACAGAAATTGGGGGCAAATAACAGGACTGTGTTCGAAATGTCCACACACCCACTATACAGTCCACTATATAAGAAATATCGGCCATTTTATGGCGCTGTTCAAATTCTCAACTATAGGCCCAATCCAAAACCGGTCCCTATACACACTCCGCCTTTGTTTGTGCGTTCACGAGACCCGTCGCCATGTTGAAGTGTGTCTCAAAGCAGCAAAGGCTAAAGGGGAGTGGTCCATTATGCCCTCATGAAGTGAGTCAGCAGCGATGCAAGCTCAAGCAACTCCACTACCACTTCCATATCCCACAATGCTTTGCACACAGGAAACAACAGCGAGAAAAAAAAAAAGTTGAGGACAATGTATTTCCAGATAAATGTAACAAAAGTTACATATTAAAATACAATGAGATATCAATTTAGTATTAAATAAATACTACTGGATGTTTAAACACACGCATACGTTATGTTTTTGAAGTTCGTTTTCATAAGCTAAATAGGTACGAATGTATATTTGTTAATTTTTATTCAATCATACAATATTAATCAGGAGAGGATACATCACAATGGTGAAAGCCTGGCCGAGAGGTGTCACAGCATGCATAAGAATGGCTGATGACTTTCCTACTGGTCAGAATACACACTGAGTTAACTTACTTGCAGTAAGCAGTGAGACCCCCATATCTGTGGTTTACCGTGGTCTGAAAAAAAATGTAAAATTTCAGAAATAAAAGGTTCATAAGTTTTAAAACCATGCACCAAGCGGGTACAGGCTGTAAGAAAAAGAAAAATAAAGGATGCAGAAAAAAAAGGACGCCTACCATAGTGGGGCCACAACCACTATGTGCCAAGGGACGCACCAGTGGTGGTAAATCAAAACTTAATCCATGGTCTCAAGAAAGTATTATGATTCATACTTAATATTTGAAGTACTTTATTATCAATGGACATAAAAACAAACTTAAAATAAAAATAAAAATCTTTGTTATTAAATTAGCATTGACACTAGAAATCAGTCGCTTTATATTAAAACTTAAGGTGCATAACACTTAACAAATTAAAGTAATCTTCAGGATATACATTGTTCACTCAGCCATAACCGATTCACTATAAATAAGACAAATGGATCTAATCAATCCAATGGCGTTTTCATACAAACTGTGGACGGGATGACGCTGCGTTCACAACTCTGATATGGGACAAACCGCGTCCCATATTGAAAATGGGACGCAAAATTTTAAGGGACTTGTGGCAACCTTAGCTGTAGCGTAATGAACTCCACCAGCCCAGTCACGCCCAGTACATCTCCCTTTGTCCCCATACCCACGCTTCCCCACAGAATTTAATGTCGGTAATGTCTTACTGTCCATAATGTATCAATTAAACTTTATCATATATATTTGCGTTATATATGGGGTTTGCAGATAGTTAGCTATTATCCGCCGTTTTGCCCATCCACGGACCACGGTAGCTACGTCCTGGACTACCGTGTGTGGTATATTTAAAATGAGCTCAAAACGTGTACAAGCTTCAAACTGATTGGTCGATGTGATTACACTACGTAACCGTCATCTTCTCACAGTGGAAAAACTTTGGCACCTCATATATTATTAAAGAACCCACAGTACAGTTTATTGAGGGAGCCATTCCGCAACATCACAACATATGTGTTCCTCTTTCCTGTAAGGAAGACTGAAAAAGATGGGCGAGGGTGAGTCTGTCTCAAATCTTTCTTGCGAACATTTCCTTTAGCTTAAATGCACAGGGCTTGTTGTGAGGGCGGCTCAGCGTAAGTGTAACTCAAATTGAAGGTGAAGTGTGGAGGGTATAGTTTGGGATTGGGCCATAATTTCACTCTCTATATAGGGCACTACAAAATCAGCATGAGGCACATCTAAATCTAGTGCACAGAAGCTGTACCCTACATCGGTTGACTAAGACCACCACGCATTGTAGCCTGTCACGTAAGAGTTGGAAACATATTTGAGAAACTTTGCTCAGTCCGGACTACAATCTGTTAACCACTGTTAAGTAGCTCGCTTATGAAATACTGGCATGTGAGCTGTAACAGTAGTCGCAGGGCTACCGCTGCAGTAAAACCAAATAGTTATCTTAATGTATCTGACAGGGTAGTGTTAATATACAATCAATACAGTACATTAAAGATTACTGTAAAATACCATAGTTAAAGATGCAGTCCCCATCATAGTTTGTAGGTGGATACAGTACAGTCAAGTATGTTGAAAATAAAGTTACGTGTACAGAGATTTGTGTTATTTCTATTTCTATGTTGTGAAGGCATGTCAAAAAACAGCAATATTGGTGTGTTTTTTTTATTAGTATGATGAACAACAGTTACAAATATTGACACAAAATATACAATAAAGAAAAAAGTACATTTTTTAACATTATAATTTAACGCTAGAGGAGATGTTTTAGCGTTTGTTTATGCATCAGAGAACAATTACAAATACCCAGTGCATAATTATGTAGCCGTGTAACATCCACCTAGTGCCCAAAATGTATCAACTGCTGTCTGCCTTTCTCCCATAGTGAGGGTTCTACATAGTGAATACTATATAGTGAGTGAGCAAATAATCAAGTGGATATTTCAAACAAAGCCATAGTATGAGGGCAGGAAAGGCAATCAAACACTGAGTACAGAGACAGAAAGGCGATTAAATGCAGAGTACCTGGGGTTTGAAAGTAATCAAACATGGCACAGAGACAGGAAAAGCAATCAAACCCAGAGAACAGGGCAGGAAAGGCAATTAAACACAGACTTGAACAGCAGGAAGGAAACTAAATATACAGCACAGGGGGAGGGAAAGCAATTAAACAGAGTACAGCAGCAGGGATGGCAATAAAACACAGAAGGAAGGGGCAGGCTGAGCAGTTGAACACAGAGCAGAGAGGACAGCAAAGTTACTGTGGTAGGACTGAATTAAAAAGGACAAGAGGCACAAACTAGATGAGTGTGTGGGACATCCATTCATACTCCAGAGTCACCGGGGGCTGGGAGCCTATTCCAAACAGGTAAAAAGCAGGGGTACACTCTTGATGGGATCTGCACACACACACACTATGGGAAATTTAGAGGCAAATTCACTGCATGTTACCCAGTTCTTCACCTTGCTGTGACGAGGGACCAGCAGCATTTCTACGTGTTTAATCAGCCAATGAGTTACAATGAGCAGGCAATCCACACTTCACATCCAGCCTGCCACTCGACTCTTCCAGGCTGAGATCTTACCATTCCCTATAAATTCAACGCCACAAACACAAACTCCATCCAATTTAAGCAGCAGCGTATGGGGAATTACAATGACCGCACGATAAGGAGAGCAATCAAGTGGAAACGCGAAGAGCCGAGGCGTTTCTGCAGTGAAAGGCCTGGACAGGTGTTGTGTTAGTTACGGGTTTATCTGGTACCAAGCAGCATGTGCCGGTTCTGCAGGCACTTCCCTACAAGAGCTGCAATTTCACACCGAAGATGCTATAAAGTGCATCTCTGCCCAGAAATCAAATAGTGATCCCTTCACTCTCCTACCGGGCCAGTGCCCGTACAGAGAACCTCCAGCATTTTTCAGCAAAAACACAGGCGCAGGTGAGGCACACCAAGCCCCTGATCAAACTACGACTGACTCACACAAAGCCAAACACAGCCTCCATGAACAACCATCACCATCACCATCATCATCATCATCATCATGAAGGAAGGGCAGATCAAGAACCGGATCACTTTCAATTCGAAGATGCAAAGTTCAAAAAACAGCTGCAGAGAATTTTTATAGTGTCCTGCACCATGGGTCCAATTCATAGATCTTTTTATCCCCCTCCCAGGAGGGTTGTATTATGATAAGGACCTTGTTAATCACACTATTTGCAGAATGGAGTTAATTATTATCACAAATGACGCACAAAGCCGCGATGAAACACCACGGTGCAAAGTCCTGTTTCACATAGCCCGTCTGTTCGGCTCCTTCCAGGGATTCGATGATGTAATTCTGCCCCATGCTGGCTCTCTCAGACGCGCAAACATATCTGATAAATGGCAGAGTGCTGTATTTATTATCCATTATCCATTCAATATCCATACCAGAGATTGGTCTTTGTTACTATGTACGCCTGCTGGTACTTTCAATGACAAACAGACTATACTAGGTAAACTGGAGGTGGATTTCCAGCCACACTGTCCCAATAAATCAACCATCAGCCATTCCCTTCGTATATGGAGGAATGGGAGATTTTCCTATTGAAAAATGTCCAGATTCTAAGTCGAGTGCTTTGGATGGTAGTGTTAAAGGTGTGCTGTCTTAAAATGCAACAGACAAATTTCCAAACAACATCTGGCTCTGCATGTTATGGGTGTGGCCTACAGCACGTTTCTGGGTGTCCTTTGACCACTGCCCAAGGCCTCACTTGCCCTCTCTTCATGTCTAGATCTATGGTGGGTGGGTTGGGGGCACAAGGAAAACCCTTCCTCCACTCTATACGTGATCAACCAATCACAATAACCATTGTCTTTTCTTCTTCAATTCTGATTGGCCGGTGTGGGCATATAAAATCCTATACTTTAAAAAACTAACATATAAAGAACTTCAAGTCTACTTTCCCCATGAATGAGAAAGGTCTGTTTTCTAAGATGTACTGCACACACTGAAACAATACTCCAGTTTTCTGCCTTATGCTTTGTTATTTAAACTAATCCTTAGTCATCACAGTCTCATTCGTTCCCTCACTCTCACTTAAAGGTAGCTGTTCAAATACATCACCAAACCAGTTATTTGCTGACGCCCCTGGCACAGGGCGCCCTCCAAAAATCCTCTCAGCTGAGTACCTGTCACTCCATAAACACAGCAGGTAATGTGGTAAAGTTTAGGAGGGCAAGGACCCACTGGAAGTTAGGTGTCTCTCCCATTGCCTGCAAAACTACATTCGCTTCAGCTCAGGTAACAGTTCTCTTGACATGGGTTATCGCAGGAGTGATGTGAGAAGAGTAAGAAATTACTCATGAAATGTAGAAGGTAGAATGTGCTGGGAACAAAAAAACTCATATAGATGTTAATAATACCCATGGAAGAGAGATGTGAGAACTGTGTGACTAAACTGTGGAGTACAGTGGACTTCTGGTTGACCTTATGCTTGGTCACCAAGCCAACCCACATCCCTCAACCCCTGGCTCACGTAAATACTCCCAAAACTCTGCCAAGCCAGAGCTGTTACCAGGAACAGTCAACTGAAGGTGACCCAGCTAAGGCACCTAAACTGTACATACCTTTTTTTATTACAGCTAGATATTATGTTTACCAGGTTTAATGGTTTATGGCTCAGCAAATTATTATGCTGTGTGCAAAAGGTTTCCAGTTCAAACCCCACAGTCGGCACAGTGGTTTACCCTTGGGCTGTTGTGCAAGGCCTTTAACTCCAATTGCTCTTGGGTCTGGCTGACCCTGCTCTCTCAATTGTACGTAACCTTGGATAAAGGTGTCTGGTAAATGAACTAAATGCAAAGTTTAATATGGTGAGAAAGATACTTTAATAATGTCAACCTGACTTTTCAGCTTACAACCTCTGGGATGCTATTATGGGTCTTTAATCATCTCACACTTGCTGCCCTATGAAGAACAGCCTTCTGAGTGTAAACTTTCTACTGAACTGGTTTTAAAAGAGCTTCGTACTCATAGGTAAATAAGCAGGTCCCTGTCCTTAAGACTTGAGCTACCATATCCTGAGTGTGCTTGTGGAGAACTAGCCCAAATGGCAAGAAGTAGATCAAGCAGGCAGGCTTGTGGCCTGCATTGAGACCACAAATAAAGCTTGATTCAATCTCAAGTCTAAGTGAAAGGGGCCCAAAAAATTTGGAACATAACTGAATTGGTCTGGATGGGAGGCCAGTATGATGAGCTGTCAGAGGGCCCAAAATCTCTAGCAGTGCCCTGCTGGATAAGAATGGAAAGATGGATGGATGGAAGAATGAATGGTCGGTCAGACTGACAGACAGACAGACAAAGACACTCACTAAGCACACGCAGATGCAGCTGCACACAGACACATGCACAAACACACATGCGCATGCTTAAGTACTCACTCAACAAAGAAAAATAGACTTGAATGAGCAGACAGGCAGACTCAAGCGAACTGGGATGCTGGTGTGCACGCACACACACACACACGCACGCACACACACACACACACACACACACACACACACACACACATATGCATGTGTGCATGTCCCCACTGCCTGTACATGTCCAAACAGCTGCCAGCTTCATGCACATTGCAGAAGGCGTGGCTGCCTGAGGAACGGGCCCTGGGGAGATTGGGGGTAAAGGTGAAAGCCACAGAGTTACTCTTCTTATGCAGGGGCAGACATTCAGCTGCTGTCTCAGCAGGAACAGAGTAGGGAAGGAGTGGGGGGGGGGGGGGGGGGGTTGTTGGGTTTGGATGCATAACTGGATGCCTCACGCGGCAGCGGCGTGACATTGTCTCCCCGGGATTGAATCCCAGGATGCCTCATTCTTCCAGGAGATTGACAGTGCTGTCCCTTCTCGCCATAGTAATTCTGTTTGAGGAGCTAAGGTCCAGGTGGGTAACAGTAATTTAGCGGGAGTCAAGGAGGGTTACCAGGGAGAGGACGGTGTTGCAATCATGCCCAAATCCGGACCGACTGGAATGGGGGGGGGGGTGCAGCTGAAAATTCTTTTAATCATTTCTTTGTGTCTTGGGGGTCAGACGCTGAGCTGTGGCAGAAAGCAGGCCGCCTCATATTCTCCTTGGTAGACGCGGCCTTCTCCGTTGTTGAACGGGGATAATTCCGTTTCGTTCGGTGAAATGGAAAGGGCCAGCTGAGTCGAGCGGACAGACGAGCGACTTTGATCTCAACGGAGAGCAGATACAAGAGCAAGCACGAAAGAGACGGCTCGAGTTGCGATTCTGAGAGCATCTCTGAGCGTCCAAGACGTCTCGGGGGCTACCTTACACACCACCGAGTCTTTCATTGAATGGGATTTTCTCAGTGTGTCCCAGGATATCAAGCAGACGAGCAGTCTGCTCCGGCGACGGGGAACGCATATTTATTTGCCTGTTTATTCGTAGAGATCACCATGTATCTCCTAGACAATATGAGCGCTTGGACAGACACGTACACAAAGGCACACAGAGCCTTGAATTGGCCAGGCAGTGGAGTCTGTGAGCCCAATGGACCGATACTCGACACCGAGGCCTGCCCACCTTCAGCAAACGGTGTGCAGTGCTCAGTAAGCTAGCCCGATCGCGGCCCTCAGTCCCCAAGCTTGTGTTGCCTGCTCTACATGACACCGGAGGGAGGCAGACCAGATCTGCTGCGAATTCTCTTATCGCTCCTTCCAGACACCAGGGGGAGGAGCAGATATGTCCCGCTCAGCCAGTCTTACCCTGCGCGCTGTTTGTTTTCTGCTAATAAAGTGGTCCGATAAGGTGGCGTTTTTATCTTGCTACAAGCTAACGCGACGCGCTCGCAACTTGGGGGATGGCGCGCGGCGTACGCTGATTTAGAGGGCAGGAATGGAGAGGAGGGCAGCCGGCTGGGCTACAGGCGATAATGATGAGAAAAGGACCACAGCCTTTATGCACCTCTCCATTGGCAGACTGGAAAACAAACACGCGCACCACCTTACAGGGATTCTTACCGAATCAAATGACTCTGGCATCATCAAGGCTGCAGGAAGTCCTGAGTCCTACGGCACCCCCTGGCCTCAACTCAGGGCAGTGCATGCATTGTGTGTATGTGGGGGGGGGGGGGGGGCTTCGGTTTTGTTGCTGTGCCTGTTTTATTAGCAGCATTAAAAGGCTGCAAGACAAATGGAGACGTCACATAGGCTTCAGTGTCCATCTTACGTTGGGGACGGCAGTAATTGGGCTAAGGACATCTAATGGTCCTTAAGCATGTGATTTGTGACTTTTTAATGAGATTACAAGGTAGAAGGGGCAGTGTGGGGGCCATGGTGCTGTAATTGTTTTGGACAACCGATCCAAAGAGCCAATCCCTCTCTCTACTAATCTCCTTACCTCTGCGCCTTCCTCATCAGCACTGTGATTATCAGGACGTCATCGGCATTATCCTGAGAGGGGGATGTCATTAGGATGAAATGGTGATACTGGTCAGTGAAGCCATGGGGATACTGGGGAGTGGATTCGGGGAAGGAGGAGATCATTATGTGACTTGAGAACAATAGTTTACTAGGTGATTTTGGTCTACCAAACCAACCAAGGTCCGAGAAAAACAAAGGGGGCATGGGGTGGGCGGGAATGGTGGCTCTATGCTCACCATAGCAACCACTGTCATGGTGGGATGGGGCAGGTGTGTGGGGACAAGAAGGGGAACGAGGAACTATAAACATACAGATGCCAATAACAGATGCCAATAACAATTACGGTTATTATTTACTATTGACTAATGGGCCATAATCCTTTATCTGCCAAAGCCAGTTTTCCTCCCCTCTTTCTCCACACTAATCCCTCACTAATGTATTTTGCTTGCATGTTATGACTATTAATTTGTGGATCCCACCCCCCTTAAGTCACGCAAACTCTCTGCATAGCCCTGCCACTAGCTGCGTCCACACGCCGTGCGGGGATGAGGAGGGCATCGTGAGAAGCAGGGCACAGGGACCGAGGAGCCGCTCCCGTGGCTGTATACACAGCTGCCACTGCCACCAATAATCCCATATTTTACCATTTCCAATAAACAACAATAAAAACAACAACAAGTAATAACAATAATAAATCATTTTTGACAGGAGTAAATTTATTTCACTGAGAAGCATCAAAATCAGTATTGGGAAGTTATAAAACGTGATATATAATACAGAAATATGTAATTACTTGACAGGAAACAAGCTGTTCTTATCTCTCTCCCTCCCGTCCTCTCGTTTAAAATTTAAATTCATTTGAGTTTATCAGTTCCTTGCCGAGAAGCCAATCAGGTTCTGATTAGTGCAAAGTAGTTACAACCAATTCATCCTTTTCCCCTCCATTTCAAACTATCTTTGAACAAGTTTTGCATTTTTTTCTTTATTTCAGAAGTCATTTTTATTCAGAAAAGAACAAAATTTCCCTATGTTCCAGGGAGCCCTGGACAGGACAGGCCCTGCCAATTACACCTCATTTCCGGAAATCCGCTGTTATGTAGCCCAGCTACAAATAACACAAGAAATAATGCTATAAAACCAGCATGACACCTTAAACTTGCGACAAACTGTGCCTCATGTGAATATCTCCGTGTTAATGGAAGCGCCCTCCCTAGTTTCAGTGTAAATCATACATCACAATGTGGCTTTCTAAAAATAAGAGGGTTTGACGGCATTTAGGACAATGGAAATACTGTAGCGGTGGATTTATACATTTTAAATTAACCTAAATGAAAGTTGTTATCTGTACAACTGTCAATTTATGATGAAGTTCTTCAGAGGAATTTAAATGGGAGTGTATTCCAGTTTTTGGCTTGCCAATTTAATCTTGCATTGAGACTATAAATGAAAGTCTGTAACTAGTGATTAATACAACTAGTAATTGTACTGGAAGATTATAATTACTCACATTTGTGAAATGGAAACCTGAGGCTGGGAATGAATTACAACACTAACCAACCTTTAACAGGGGTGAATTCTCTGCCATCTGGAAATTTTCAATGGTAAAAAAGGAACAAAAACCATATACGTCTGAGTTTAATATTGTCGTTTGTATGCATAAATATATCTCAGATCATGTTTTGATTCCATATCAGATCAGATGGACTGCCAAAATAGGGGGGTATGTCAGAGGCATGGACAACTGTCAAAAATATACACAGCATCTAAATAAGTTTAAATATATTTAGGACAGCAGAATGCTAGATCTTAAGGATAGGAAATCTGGCAAATTAAAATTTACCCAAATATTATGTGGAATTTTTTTCAGTTTAAACAAGATTGAAACCGATCTTGGCCTTTCCCCAGAAATTGCTACTCTTTCGTATGTGATGCGTGTGAGCACCAGCCAGCCCATAATACTGGTCCCTGGAGACACGTCTCTCTCTCATTCTTTGGTGAAACACCCTCAGATTACTGCAGCTCCATCTGCTGTGGACCTTGCAATTTGGCTCCTTTCTCAAGAATGTGAATCCTGCCTACAGCGAAGGATAAGGGGAGACAAGGCCAGAAGAGCTGGCGCTGTGGTGTAATGAAGTGAGCGTGCGTGAGTGTGTGCATGCGAGCGCGCGTGAGTGTGTGCGTGCGAGCGCGCGTGAGTGTGTGCATGCGAGCGTGCGTGCGCGTGCATGTGCTTATGCAGCCAACCCCCAAGGTTAGGTCCTTCATGCACCACACTTGCCAGGAACCATTCCCAAGACAAACCACTATAACTGGCTCTCTGGAATTCTATTTTTTCCCTTATTCTAACAAAAGTAATGGCCCAAAAGATCGCCAAACTGCAGCAGAGAACTGTGTGTTTGCAGGCCAGAGGTGAGGTAACGCACAGGGCCAGTCGGTCACCATTCAGAAGTGCTCAAGTGTATTAGACGTCATGCACTGAATTTACTGCATCAACCCACATTGGCTTTGTGTGGGTTGGTGGGTGGGGGGGTCATATTGAGATGTATCCAAGCTCTGGTAAACAAACACAGTTACACGGTACTGTAAGGAGGTAATCCACACTTCTAGTAACAGAATACCGCACTTCCTGGAAGTAAACCCTTAATGTTCAACATGTCCTCTTCTATCGGACGAATTGACAGATAAATTATCACTGGGTATAAAAAAGTAGTTAAAAAAAAAAACAAAAACAAGAGATCACCAAATCCAAAGGCTGATAAGCTGTTGTCAAAGCCCGTTAGCAGTTCAAATGTTAGCAAATTCAATAACCCACTTTCTGATACTTAGAACCTTTTCAAACTGACAGTCATCATTTTTGCTGATATACTGCCTGTCTATTTTTAAAAGGACCATATTTTTTTTAATAAGGAAAAAAGCACATTATAGTAAACAACAGCAAGACACTTTGAATACAGTTTTATATAAGTCTTTCCAAATAGTGCAACATCTGTCAGGCCTCCCTGTTGCAGCTTGCCTGAGTATTTCCACTAAGCACTGTCCAAATTTCATAAAGGCTACAAAATGGATATAGAGGGGTTTCTCTTACCTGTGGGATACCGCTCAATGACAGGTAGGTCATCCACCTGCAGTGTGGCGTTACCGCCACTCCGCGTAAACCGTACTACGTGGTACTTCCCGTCATTTACAAACTTTGACGTCTCTTCGATGTAAATGTCGTCTGTCCCAACATTGAATACTACACCAATGTTTCCCTTCTCCTGTGGAAACAGGGAAAAAAAAACAAAAAAGTATACTTGTTAAAAAAGTGAGAAATAAAATGAAATTCTAAACCACACATGGGTCAGATGCAGATACTAATTTGCAGAAAGAAGACGCTGATGACGATGATGGTAAATATACACATTTATGCCTAATGGGCAATATTAGGCTAAAAACCATCAGTCATTGAAAAGTAAAACCAAAAATATGATCCCTTTATACCCTTAGGACTTACACAAAAAAACACTGTAACTGCCTTGTTTTTATTCCCAAACCCTTGTCTGATATATCATCAAATTCTACCACTGCTTAAAAAAAGTATTTATCCATACTTTTTACTGAACAGATAGTTTCACCATCTGCTACAATCCGACTTGGTGGGAAGACTTGGTTGACAGAAAGCTATTATGAGAAGGTCAGGCCTTGAATTAAATAGCTGGACTTATAATAAGAACTGAGCATGATAAAATCTGTAGGAAACTTTTTATTTACAGGTCGTCTCCCTAAATCAGTCATGTGATCCCAGCCAGACTGAAAACATGCTCCCAGTAAAGACTGGAGGTTGTTTAACTTTTGTTAGTTGGAAAGCAGTTAGACAGTTGTAGCTCTGCTATAGCATGTAAGGCTGCGGTGGGTCACAGGTTGACGCAGACTCGTCTGGGGAAGCTGAGCCCTCACTAGCGGGCCGTGGCCAGTGGGGGCTTCGGTGAGCTGCACCTGGCGTTGGCCTTATCACGAACCACGTTCTCTTATCCACTCTAGCCCAGCTGTGGCAGAGCAAACGTTTGTTTTTTCAGAATGCCGCTCACTGAAAATTAAGACCTAGACGGGGCCAAACAGCTTCCGGTATGGTAATGATATTAAACAAAAAGCTGGCTGCCCAGTAATTTAATTACTGACGTACTGGGTTACCGACCTGAAGTAATGTTAAACTGACTGATTTTCTGAATAGGCACTGTTAATGGAGCCTTTAATTTCAATGGAAAAAAAACAACTTTTATATATTAATTACATAGCAGCAAGAAGCTATGCTACTGATTATTCAGCTAATGACAAGCAAGCCTTTGGTCAGCGCTGATGTTTTTCCACTTCAGCATTCAAACGCTTCTCACACGCTAGCTTCTCTGCAGACCCAGCGTCCAGAGAGGTGCCTGGTTCGCCCCCAAAAGGCCCGCACATAGACTCCCAGCCACTAAGCTGGCTGGCTTTAGCATTAGCGTTCGGCCCCTTTCTGACTTATCGCATCAGTGCACACTGCCAACGTCCCATCCCTGTAAGATTCCTCCTGGCCTGGCCATCAGAGATTCTCCCCAGCGCAGCACTCTTCATTTCAGAAGCGCAGGCCTCGACTTTAGCTGGCTGGGTGCAGGGGAAAGCGACGCGGGCACCCTGGGGCCTTTTCACAAACACCAATGTTAGTCCTCCAAGGTTTCTCTAAAGGTCTTAGGAAAAAGCCCAAAATACAGATGCATTGGGGAGTAGGGGTAAAAATCCTGAGGCTTTGGCTTCTTTAGGACAGGGATGGTTATCGGGGAATCTTAGACCGGGAAAGGGAGGTGGGGAGTTTGCCCCGCAAAACAGCTGACTCAATAGTGGAGAGGTGGACCAATTTACACTCCCTGGCTGGGTGCAGGGTTACCAACTGTCACACATCTGGCGTGACACTCACACTTTCTTACTCTCACGCAAGAGATCTCACGCAAGAAATCTATATTATTCTTCTATAAAATTAGCTACATCAAAAGCATCGGGACAGTTTGCAAGCCCTATAGGGTATATACAAGGCAATAAAAGTCTTACATGCATGTGAATGTGTGTGCAGACTCGTCTCGAACAGAAAATCTCACTCCAGCTAGCTGACCAAAGTTAGAAACCCTGTGGGTGCATTTAGCAGCATAGAGGAAAGAGCCCAGTTGTACGGGGATGCAGACAGAAAGCAGCGCTGCAGCACAACATGGACGTTAGTCACATGACTACATGCAAGGCATCATGGGGAAAATAATTCCTGACAAATCAGAAGCGAGGTGCCTTTCCAGAGAGTTCTTATTAGCTGTATTTGACTTCAGCATAGTGCCACATACTTAACACTAAAGCATGAATACAAAGCCAACTTTTATTCCGGGTCAATGAGATTCATTTAAATTTCGGCTTTCTCTGGCACTAATGAAAGCTCACTGACACCAAGACAGTCGACTAAAGAGAAAAACTTCCACACGGCCTCAGAGATAATTCCACCCCCCCACCCCCAAATAATCAGTTTTCCTTTGAGCTTTATCTTCGTTGCCGCTGTACAAGTCTGAGGCCTCTTTACCGTGCGCGACAAACACGTCCGTGCAGTAATGAGAGTGGATTACACGACTTAGGTGCCTGAACCCATTATAAATTATCCAGTCGAGTTGAGCAGCGTGGCACAAATCCTCCGCAAACAGCGATAAAGGGAACATCTGGCTGGAAGCTCAGCCCGGTGGCAGAGGCAGAGTGGGTGTCATTATCCAGTCAGTGCAGCTCGGACCCGGCCAGTAGAGGGCTGTTACAGAACATTGCTCTGAGCCACATGTTGCGTGAAACTAATTACACGTAAAAAAAGCATATGGATGTGAAGAGCTTCAGCGAAGGTCCAATCAGCCATTGTTGACCTGTTTCTGGACCTGCTTGTGGACCTAATCAATGGATAAAGTCCAATCAGGGTTCCCACAGGAAGAGGAAGCATCTAATGAAGAGGAGGTGGACAGCAGGCTGGTTCCTACTAGGCATAAAATCAAGTCTGCCAGTGGGTTAGACAAACCAGTATAAGCAATGGGGCCACTTTGGGCTAACAGTGAGTAATCCTCTCCTCCTCCTCTTCAGCTCATGCCACGTGAAAGAAACGACTGATCACCGAACTGTCAGAAACAGTTACGTAGTCATAGTGGCTGTACCGTGTGTAAGCATCTCAGTGTATTTCCACACATGCAGAGAGAGACAGGGAGGGAGTGAGAGATATACGATACAGAGGGCATATTATATATCCTGACACCAGCATTCCTTGTTTGGGAGTGAATTTTCTGGAAGGAAATATCACTGTTGATGCAGAAACCACTTTGTCCTTTCAAGGACCCTTAAACTAGAGGTGGGGCACCTAGTTTCAAGGACTGTCAAATGCATAAAGAACCCCACTCATTTATATTTTTATAGGGCCATTACTTGAAGCACAAAAATGAAAAAAAAGAAGAAAAAAAAAACAGATTTAGTGGCAGCAAAACCAATTAAAGTGTCGTTTTAATAGCTTCCTTCAATGGAGTTTTTAACACTCCCCTAAGTCTCCTTAATAAATTCAGTACGTTTACTGGCAAAGTACCTATTCAATTTCCGCATTAAAGTATAGGGGTGAATAAACAGGGGCGGCCGTCGTTTTGAAGACGGCTCCACCTAAGGGGAAAGGGGAGACAGAGCTGTTGGCCATGCCAACCTGAGGAAGAGAACCAAGATGGCGGCGGGCAAGACTGGCGGGGCTCCTCGGCCAGAGGAACTTTCTGGAAATGGGCCTGCAGCGCTCCTCTTGTGCTGTCCCATTTGCCGCAATGTCACAAAAGTTGTTTTAAAAACAGAACTTGGTGCCATATGGGTTTCCATAACGACCCCCCCCCCCACCTACCCATTAACAAGCTTTTCTCGTAGTTTGTAGAAGTCAGCAAAGAAAGAGTGAGGAGAGAAAGATGTAGGATCAAGGTGAAGGATAACACCAGCCACCTGCCCCCCCATCCCCCACCCCCAGAAGGCCTCCTCTGGGGTATCTGATGCACTATACTGATAATGAATAACACTCTGCCACTAAGCAAGATGTCTTGATTAATTAGCCACCAAGCCATAACTGTATTCGATTAACTGCTTATGTCCGCTGGAACACCGGCTTTCCGTACCCTGCTAGCTGGAGCTGGTGCGCGTGTGTGAGGGAATTGAAAAGATCCATCACTCCGTAGTGGGCAGTTAGCTGTCCCTTACTCTAGCCAGCCCTGAACTACGACTGTATATCATTAGCATTCATTAGCATGAACAGGACTGACAGCGATGTTGTTCCTGCCACTAGAGGGCACAGAGAGACAAACACCCTGACTCCTGCCACTGTAGACCAGTGCTACCCACTCCCTTCACAGTGCAGCACGCTGAGGTGGCATTTAAACAGCGCAACCCTCTGAAATGGCTGGACAGAAGTGAGGCTCCATTTTCAGGTGATTCTTGTGGAACGGCGTGAGAAGTCAAATAAAACACACCTAGGAGAAGATTAATCACGAGCGGGATTGGAAATTGAATTTAGTCCGTGCCACGGCCTGCGGCGTAGCGGATGCAATCAGAGCACGGCAGATATTTCTGACCAGTGATTCAGTGTGGATGAGAACACAGCAGACAGGCCTGAAACCAGCCCACCCCCCCAATCCACCCGCAGCTGTAATGGGGGGTTTTAAAATATGAGTGTGGAATTTTTTAACAGACGCTCATTAGGACATTACATTCTTCAAATGAAGACAAATCCGCCGTTTGTGTTTCATTAGACTGTCTTTGTATTTTAAACAGTGCTGAGAGTCATACATTTTTTACTTTAATAAGCACGTAACGCCCTGACTGCGCTCTGGGGCCCGACACCTCAATCAGTTTGGCTATTGCAGTTTCTAGGCCCTACCAGCTGTGCAACAAGCCCCAGTGGCTGATGCACCCCTGCCACCCCTCCCCCCCCGCGCTAGTACGCCACAGATGTTTATGCGCTGGGCGTTGACAGCTCTGTGCCACTCTCAGGCTTCCTGCTCCCAGCTACAGGAATTCACAGTGGGCTCCCCCCCCCACATACCGATGATGCTAAAACCTCACACTTCTGTGGAGGCCCTCACCCCCTCACACCCAGACACTGCATTTTCTTACCCCCACCTGCCAGACAGCCGCTGGGGGCTGCTCCATGCATGCTGCAGATGCAGACACACCAGAGTGGACACCTCAGTGTCAGACCACCTACCTTCCTGGATGCAGAGCTGCTCTTGTGTGACATTTATGAAGTGTGGTATGGATGCTATGAAAATAAACAAGTATTTTACTAAAACTAACGATGCATTACGTTCTTACAATACACACATAAGACATGGGTAAAAGGCGTCACATTTTATTGTAATTTGCAGCCATCTGAGACTCTTTACAATCCAGTAGTGAGAAATCATATAACTGCTGATGCGGACTTCCTCAGCCAACCTTTACTCGATTCTGCTGTATCCACCATATTTATCTTCTGTCGGATCAGAGGGCAGAATAGGTGTTTATATACAGTCTTTGGTCCAATCCCCTTTCGGACTTGCTGCTACAGTTGCCCTGGCCAATGAACCATGTAGGTGCGACCATCAGCGTGGTTTCATATGTTGAGTGGTGTGTGCCCCCCAAACCTAGTCTCTGTGCCCGACCTCTGCCATGAAAACCATGCCACAACTGCAGTGTACCACTATCGGGCTCCTGAGCAAGGCCCTTAACCCCCTAGCCACAGGAGCACAGCATGCTGGCTGGCCCAGGGCTGTGACCCCCAAACTTGCTCTCACCAGTATAAGTGTCATTGTCTCCCATGGAGAGCAAGATGAACTTCCTAACAGGGATGAATAAAGTACTTGTGTTGTATTTGAGGGGGGGGGGGGGGGGGGGGGGGGGCCGCTGCTGGGAAAAGCGCCGACAAACGCAGGAGGGCGGACCCCCCCGCCCCGGGGGGCGGCGGGCCCCC
>JAODKM010000075.1:15126985-15159670 GCA_026780845.1 Petrocephalus sullivani
GGGGGGGGGGGGGGGGGGGGGGGGGGGGGGGGGGGGGGGGGGGGGGGGGGGGTTTTTTGGGTGGGGATAGGAGATGGGTTTGACAAGGCTGCAGCAATGAAGGAAGGGAAAGCATAGACACGTAACTGGCATTGCTAATAATGGCTAACAGTGAACCTGGCTAGTACTCAGGCCTGTTTTCAAGAGCAGAATTTTTTGCTTAGCCAGATAACTTGTTCAATTTAAGGTAGTCTGGGCTAAGTGTATCATAAATGTAAAACAGATCCCTGGTATTGCTAAATGGCTTTCCAGCTCTTTGTACTGGAATGCGGTTATCTGGGGCATGATGTCATTCCCAGTACCGACTTCTAACCTTCCAGGTAAATGGAACACAGCATCAACCACAAGTCTTGCCGTTGCCCATTTTACCATTCCACAAAAATGGACACTTGAAGTAAATCAATATGTAGCTGCTAATCAGACCAGTAACCCCCCCCCACATACAGATTTTAACCAACCTCAAACCCTACTGGACAGACTGTTTTCACACAAACTGTGGAGCTAAAGTACATAAATGCTAACAATCTTGAAAGCTTAAGGCTCCCAGTCCCTGAGGGCTATGCCCAATCCCCCCACCCCTACTCTGCTTTTGCTGATGTGGGGGTGCGGGCAGGGCGGCAGGGGGGCAGGGGTGTGGGCGAGGCTGGCAGACCTTGGAGCTTCTCCAGACGCAGCCCGCCTTTATAAAAACAAGCCCCTGCTTTCTTTTTGCTTGAATAGTTACTCCAGGCCATGGAGGACACCCCCCCCACCCACCCACCACCACCTGCTCTGGGCCACAGCGACACCTAGAGGCCCCACCCAGTCTTGCATGCTGACTGCTCCCTCCCTCATTCCCACAGCTCCTTCATAACTCATCAGGGACCTGCATTCCGCTACATTCCATTGCGGACCAGAACGTTCTACAGGCTACAGATATGTGCTTTGCCAGCCCGGAGAATGTCCATCGGCTTTCTGTTTTCCTGCCGACGCCCTCGCAGGACACGGAGAGTCGCCCTCGGTTGGCCCCAGACCGCAGGATGTCGATGCGGTGCACCACAGCTGTTCTCATGCCACCCGTGTCTAGCCAACCAATCAGCTGCCTTGCCTGGACACTAATGAGGTCAGCCGTACCTCCCGAACACTGGTTCTAAAGTCTGGAATTTAATTAAGAGTTTACTGCCTGATTGCCCCTGGTGGATCTTCAGCACAGTGATCAAAGGCCTGGAAGCCCACTGTGCTATCATGGAAGCCAGAGAAGCCACCCAATTGTTACTATGGGACAAGTATGGCGTCAACACTTACCAGAGAGCTCGCCAAAATCCACCAAAAAACCCCAAAGAGTTCTCCAAAATCTACCAACAAACCTCTAACCCCCCTTCCCGAACAGGCAGATTGCCTTGGCTCTCCTTCTAAAGACATACCAGAAGGTCAAAAAAAAAAAACCTAATAGCTTCATGATGGCACTATAATAAAGAAAACCACAGCCTTACGGAGAATCGTGGTTCGTCACGCCTCGAGAACGACATGCCTGAGAACGTGATTTTTCCCTCATGTCTCGTCTGCCTGGTGCCATAATTGCTCCTCAAACAAGATACCGAATCAGAACAGCTGACATCCACTGACGGGAATGTACGGAGTGTCAGCCAATCATACTAAAGATTCTAATCTGGCTGTTGAAAATAAATGTGAGAATTCTACTGAAAAACAAATCAGTGTGAGGTTCCTAACTGAAACACAGTGATATAAAACCTGTTCATACCACTGCAGAGTAAAACTGTATAGCAGAAGGCTGGTGAAAGTGAAGCTATTTATAGGGTATGTATTGTTCTGATTAGCATAAAGCAGCTAACAGTTTTAAAAGTCAAGTAAAAGCACCTTTTATTGTCAGCTTCAGATAAATGATGCATGGGGTCATACACTGAGCTGAAACATCATTCTTGTTAGTCCTAGAGCAAATGAGAAGTTATAAATAGATCATACATACTGAGACATATAGCCCTATTATAAACATGACATTTTAGCACATTGGCATTAAGAAACAGACAAAGAGACACACTGAAGCACTTGATTGGTGGGGAAAAATGATGCAAATGTGGTACAGAACATTCTACATGGAGTAGAATGTTCAATAAATAGATGCTATTCAGATAACTACACCTGTAAGTTATTGCAAATGCATACTGTGAGCAATATTTCACCTCAGTTTCACACCCTACATAGATAAAAGGGCCAGAAAGGCTTCCTGCTCAAATCCTGAAAGGGGAACTGTAGTTGTACCCTCAGGAAATTAAGTTGCATCAGTATAGCTTGCTGTTCCAAATACAGGAAGACATTGAGGAAATTGAGGAAATGAAAGCGATCACATGCCCCTGGCCCATAATTCTGCCAAATCTGGACAAACTCTCGTACCTTGGGGAAGGATATACAGTTACATGCAGATCTTACATCCTCCTGCTCATTTAGGAGGCCAGATAAGATGAAGAGGTGTTGTGTGTGCTGCAGAGATTATGTGAAATGTGAGTGAGAAACATGTACATATACTTGGAAACCTGAAACATCTATGCTACACCCAGAACACCAGTTCTGACCCAATTATTGCTTACATAAAGGCACTGAATTAAAATGCACAGCCCGTGATAGATTTCTGACTACTTTTTATCTAGATGCTGTTGTTCCCTGGAAACGAGTCCCAAATCCGTATATATTCCCTGTCCAAGGAATACAATTAATCCCTTAAACAAACCCTCTCTGTACCCCAGATGGAAGAAAGACCAGTTTTAGGATGTCCAGGTCACTAAGGATCAACAAGGGCCACAAAGCATCGACACTGGGGTGCCACCAGTTAACAACTCTACGGGGAAGTTACAGCCACCCGCTCACACGCCTAGATGTGGTGATAAAGTGGGCTGGCTGGGGAGCTAAATCCCAGAGCCAGACCACAGGCCGCGTTGTTACGGAAACAGCAGTAAAATGCCGGGACGGGGTCAAGCATCGTAAGCCTTATCATTCAGGGAGCTGAAGTAAAGGGTAATGAGCTGGGAGTTTACTGCAAGCTTATTGCGGTTTATGCAGCAGATGCACAAAGGCAGTGGCTGCGGATGCCAGCCTGAGAGGAATCTGCAGGAACAGCATGGATGATGTTGGTGACGACCATGATGATGATGATGATGACGACGATGACGGTGATGATGTGGGTGGAGATGATGATAATGAGTGTGGTGAAGGGGACGATGAGGCTGAAAATGCCTTTCATGCTAGTAGAGGTGATAGCGATGATGAAGTGGGTGGTGATGATCGTGCTGATTGTAAGGATGATGATGATGACGACTGGGGGTAGTGGTGACAGTGATGATTACATGGATGATGGTGATCATATGAGTGGTGATGGTGGTTCTGATTATAAGAATGGTGATGATGACTGATGGTGATGATTACATGGATTATGATCATCATGTGGGTGGTGATGATGGGACGGATTGTAATGATTGGTGGTAGTCATGAGGGTAATGATCAGGTGGGTGGTGATGATGGTGATTTTGACACTGGCATTATCAGTGATTATGCTGATCGTGAGTATGATGATGGAGTTGACAGAGGTTTATATAAAAACACGAGCAGCGGGCTTTATTCTACGAGTGACTGGATGGCCATTGAACATAACCTGTGGGGTCTTGGGGTCCTGTTCCTGGTAGAGAATGTGCTTTTGGACCCTTGAGACAGCGCTGAACCGAAACACTGTGTGATGAACGGGTGAAGATTAAAGCCGAATATTACTCTTTATGGTGTCACAAAAGAAAGCAGATAATGCTAATTAGAGGCACACTGCAGAAGAAACCTGCTAAAGAAGGTGCAATGATGAAAGTACACCCAGGGGTGTGGTATATAAACTTACATTTCTTTTTGAAAAGAAAGCAAGAAAAGTGAATGTTCAGTATGCTTGCACCCTAACGTGTGACTCTTCTGTGTGTTGTGCAACATTCTCTTGGCTGCTTTATGCAAATAGAGGCCTCAGGGGTCCATTAAAGGGAACATCAACAAGCAATGGATGATGGGAAATCACGCTTTTCTGACAACCTTGGAATTCTATTGGTCAGGCCAGTGTCATGTGGTCTCATATCCATGGGCTTAGACTGGCGGTCTGCCTTTAATATTTAATGGTTGAATGGATTATTGAGCGATGGTGCTCAGCCCCAATAAAGGACCACAGCAACTCAGGTAACCCTGAAGGGACTCCAGGTAAGCATGAACGGCCCTGCAGACTATCGGACCACGGCAAGTAAAACATCTGGCATATGAAAGTAAAACTGTAAAGAAAGTTCTTTAAATCCATTTAAACTGCTAAATATAATGTGAGCACTTTCCAAATATTTTTAGTATTTTCAAGTAACATGAATAATTAAAAAATGAATGTTCAACCTTTTTATATAACCTTATTACATAATAATGCCATGTTGCTATTTGTACCAGCAAACAAATTTGAACTGGAATTTTTTTAACAAATATTTGCCCTTGTTATAACACATTGACTAGAGAAGAAAAGATTAAAAATAATTCAAGAAACTGTGCCACACTGTCATACCTCTATCTGAGAGCTGTTGTCACCATCCAGCTCTGGCAGAAGCCCGGGGAAACGATCAGCATCTGTTCCATCCTGGTCCTGGCTTGAGTCTGGGTCCTGATCCAGGTCCTGATCCAGACTGGCCCGGTTGCTCTCCATAGACCTGGGTGAGGGCAGCCACCTCCTCCATCTGTGGCTGTAAAGCTGCACGTCTACCAAGGGCACCTCTTCCTCCTGGTGTGGCCCCTGCAGATATGTGTAGAGGACCCCTGATGGAAAACAGAGACATTGAGGTCAGGGGTCATGGCCATGCCCGAGGTCAGGGTGTGTGGTTTGGGCTGAGGTGCGCGCGCATGACTCTGGATGAGATTAGGGAATGAGTGTGGCTCTGCTTTAGATATGGAAGTGCTTGGGCTGAGGTCTGGGGGCATGGCCTAAATCATGTCAGGGGGCATGGCTGTGATGGAGATCAGAAATTGTGGGATTGAGTGAAGTATTAGGCCATGGATGTCAAAACAGCCTGGTAATGTGGGTACCCCCCGAGAATAGAGGGAACTCTTGTACTTACACTTACATCTTCATATAGGGCAGGAGTAAGCAATCTTTTCCAGATAGGGTTGCTGTGTATGCAAGTTTTAGCTGCAACTCTCTAATTAGATTACTAATTAGAGGACTGACTGGCTGAAGAGTTCTCATACCTGGGTTTGAACAGCTGACCTAAAGGTTTTCCTAAAACCCTGTATACACATTGACCCTTTCTGGATAAGATCGTCTACCCCCCTGATTTATAGCGCATCTAATGCGGCCGTGAAGCCACGAGGTACAAGCACTGCATCATAAAGGTAAACAGTAGTTTTTTTCCACCATCATTAAAAAAGGTGTAATGGCAATAAAGCCAGCAAACTCCTTCTACCAATCAGGACCAAAGACCCTGCTGAAATGCATCCCCAACCCCCCCCATGCTTAAGATCAATCGCCCCACACACAGCCTGGCACTAACACTCTTTCCACAATCATGCTCTCCATATTGTCGCCCCCGGGTAAAATGCCCGTTAACACGGCCCCACTTGCAGCCATTTAACCTGGTTGTTCCCCACTAGCACAGATGCGTACTTAGCAATTCTCTCCACTCCATAAATGGGGTACACGCAGTGTATTAACAGAGTCATCCAGCCGACTTTACACCTCTCTATATGCTAGGGTAGGCCTTTTGTCCTGGTAATTAGTGTCTCTTCGATCCACGGAGCAAACGGAAAGCTTCTAGGCGAGACAGGTGGTTGGTTGAAATCCAGAAAACTGTCAATACAGTGGTACAGTTCCACGGTGGAGGGAGAGGCCCCGGCTGTTATTGACACAGCACCCTTGGCTGGTGGCACATTCACACCCACTGCTTCATACGCTCTGACCAGATCTGCTGACTGATTGGCCAGTGCCTAGGTCACGTGACCCTGATGCCATTCTTGTTGCGGAATGGCCAATGGGTACTTTTCTGGCTGCACGTCCCAGTTCTATGGGTTAATGTAGAGCTGGGCGATATAGCCTAAAAATAAAATCTCAGATTTTTTCACAAAAAATCTGATTTCTGATTTTAATCGATTTTCCCCTCCCCTACTCAAAATCAAACAACAGATGACAAATAAATGGTTCAAAACAAGTTTTAACTTCATTTAGCTTTTTTTTACTGTAGGGTTAAAGTGCAATCTGGCAAGCCATAAAAGTTGTTTGTAAGTGAGATGGCAGACCACGCCACTGTAAACACTTTTATAAACTTTTAGAAAGCTTTCTCTATAGCTTATTTTCAAACTGGCAATAACACAATACACCCTCAAACCTATAAATAAAAGTAAAAAGTAATATTGTAATTAGAAAAAAAAGCCACACAATTTTATCATGTCAGCTTGGTATTAAGTAAAATTAAGTTGCAACAGTTTTTAAAGTCTTTGCAGAAGGACTTGTTTGGTCTGTGTCCAACACCGCAAAACCGAACCAATTCCTTATTACAGATGTAGCAGCACCTCTCTTTGGCACAAGCGCCAGCTGTTCCCCTGTCGCTGCCATGTTGCTTGTGAATCTGCTACAGTGTTTGGGCGCCGTGCAAATTTACCCGTGAAGAACAGTGCAGCTCCTTAGTTCCGCTTTTGGCGCTCGTGTGAAAATAAGTAATAAAATCAATTTTCATAAAAACACATCGTCCTGCACTGTAAATTCGAATTAATCGATTAAATCGATTTATCGCCCAGCTCTAGGTTAATGGTTTGATGGCGCTTGTGCTAGAATGCCGTCCCAAGAATGTTCCTGGACTTCCTTGAAATGGCAGAGTTCTGTCTTTCAGGAGTTCAAGCCAGCACAAAGATTTTACGTGAGTGAATGGATGAAAAGTTGCTAAGGTGAAGACAGGAAAAATATGAGATTAGTTAGAATCAATCCGGGTTATAATTAGCAAAATAACAGTAAAATAGCTAGATTTTACTTTTGCTGACATGGCATCTTCAATCCACTCCTGAATGATGGGGTGATTTCTGGAAAACCAGATCTAGCCAGGCACAGCATGCTAACGGATATTACCCACAGAGGACGACCTATGGCACTTGGTGACCAGTCCCTTGGAAATGGTTCTGACTCGATTATTGAGTTGGCAGGGTGCCACAGAAATAGGCAGGAAGGGGCATCAACCGCTCCTCGCACATGGACTAGGGGGAGAAACAACGAAGAAGCGGGAGATTTAAGAGAAAAAAATAGAAACATCCATCTTTCAGCAAAAAACAATTAAAAGTGATTAAAAGTAAGTGCTAGAACATGGGAAACTCCAAAGGCCATTTTTCAGTGCCAACGCTATTTGTCAGGCGTGGCATTAAAAGAAAAATCGATGCATCGGCTTAAAATGGAACAGCGGCGCTCAGCCGCCCCCCACTTATTATGGGATGCATTGCCACAGATTGTTCCGGCTCCCTCTAACTGCTGTTAAGACCTAACTCTTGTTGATGTTAAGCCCTTGAAATGGAGCAAGACTGGCCAATCCCACCACTGCCTCCTCCAGGTATACTGGGGTCCATCAGAGGGCCCAAAGACAGCATGGTCGACTGATTCGAAGCCAGTAAAGGTTTGAGTCTTTCCTGGAAGCCTGCTGTAGAATGTAGAGAGCAGAGACTACAGGGCGCAGTCATCGTTTCATCATTTTATCAACCCTTTAATGAGATGGATGGGCATCCCCCACCAGGTAACGTAGCCATGGAAACCTGACCGTGACCGTAGCTTTAGAGAGACCACAGCAGCCAGCACAGTGATACAATCTGCTTTTCCCAGAACCCAGAGTGTAAACATCTTTGGAGGTCACCCCACAATGCCCGCAAGGGCTGTTCTGAAGAGCAGGTTGACGAAGCCAATGACACTGCCAGCTGTGAGCATCAGGGTCGGGAAATGGGGTCGGTTCCCGTCCCAGGAAGAGGAAACCTCACTCTCACCCTGTGCCTCAAATCCGTGGATGTTCAGGTGCGTGGAACCTCAGTCCAAGCTGAGGAGACAGGTCTTCTAAATCAGGGGTGCCCAATAGGTGATTCATAATGGGGGGGGGGCGTGTAGTACTATGTGGAGGGAGCTCCTGTTAGTGTGTCAGGCCCCACACCACCCCTGATACCCAAGTGATGCCTGGTGGGGAGGAGGGGCGTGTAGTACTATGTGGAGGGAGCTCCTGTTAGTGTGTCAGGCCCCACACCACCTCCGATACCCAAGTGATGCCTGGTGGGGAGGAGGGGCGTGTAGTACTATGTGGAGGGAGCTCCAGTTGGTGTGTCAGGCCCCACACCACCCCTGATACCTGAGTGATGCCTGGGTGTGGGAGAGAAGGAAGCACACACAAAGAAGCATCCTGAGTAACCGTGTCAGGACCTTGAGGAGGACAGCCTGCGGTGAATCTAGTTCTGCAGGAGAACCTGTCTGGCCCTTTGATGCAGCCCCCCCGCACTCCCCCATCCAGAAGCTCCACATATCCCCAAGCCAGGGTGTCCCAGGGGAATCACACTCAGCTTTAAGTAAAAAGACACTCTGCCTCTTGAAGTCTCTGTGGACATCTTCCAGGCCCCCCACCCCTGCCCTGCCCCCCCAACTCTATTAAGACTAAATTCTTGACAGACTGATTTCTGACTCACGGTGGATGGATTATAACTGTATGGCTAACGACAACTGACCATTTCAGCCAAAAAGAGTGGTGGGTGATGGGCCGAGTCATGGAGTGAGGGGTGATTGCCTCCCTCTTTCCCTTGTGCTGACACCAGAACCTTCTTATTTTCATTCTTCACCACAGTTTCATTAAAGTTCTCCATTCCTGGCCAAAACTAAACTCCTTCCTCCCTTCACTGTGTGACAAACTCCTGTTCCCTGGCCTGACTGTATTACAACATGATTTGCTAAAACACAAGGATGGACCAGCTGGAGTCTTTAATATTTTGTGCCCATGGTAACGAGCCCTTTGCGAGACAACAATCCCACCTGACCAGTTTCTGCTGGCATTTAATGTCCCTGTAAAACCCAGCCTTCCATCAAACCCCGGAATACTCCCAGCTTCTAAAGAGGGGTGCCTCTGTCAAACCCAATAACCAGGAACCCAACTAAACCATTTTATAACCGAGCGGGGTTCAGGCGACGGGCGATAAGGGAGACTGTTGCTGACGGTGATGGCGCTGACATCAATCATTGTCAATGGCAACGGCGCCAACATCGAGGGCTGCAATTCTCTCCTGCGGGTGGTAGGCAAACAAAGCTTCTGCCTCACCTGAACTTTTCATTCAAGAAAGTCACAGCTTTAATCCAAGGTGCTCCGAGGCCTTTCTGATCCGGGCAGCTGAGTGTCCCAGGGATAAAAGCCCACATTGAACTGATGACTTTTGACAATGAGAGGCCAGGAATTAACAGGAACCAGGGGTACATTCTCAAAAGGAAACCCCTGGAGTCACAGAGTGAATCCTTACTTACCAGCTGGCCTGGAGAAGCTCAGAGAGAGATAAAAATGAGCCTTTAGTGACAGGTTTATGGCACTGTCAATTACAGATACACAACACCAGGCCAAACCAAGCCAAAACACAGATTATAAACTGATAGATGTGACTTGGTGCCATAAAGATCTCCAAACAGAAATCATGACAATGACATGCTTAGTTTTAAACAGATTGCTGCTGTTCTGTTTAAATGATCCTGCAGTTCCTGCCCATTAGGGGACACAATACTTGGGGGACAGATCGATGGACATAATATTACTACAATAACCATATAATAAATAAGGGATAATGCACAACATGCTGTGCATCATACAGATTTACCACATGGCTGCAATGCTGAATAACCACCCGAAGCACATGACTTGGACTGCATTAACCTGCTTACACCACGGCTACTCTGCACTTGCCTTACACGTTTATACCTAATAGACAATATTTTCACATTTAAATGCCGAAAATGCATTTATTAGCAGAACTACTTTCTTCTGCCAATGATAAATCATTCTGTTTATTTTAAATTGTTTTCTAGATCTAGAATTGTAAGTGAGGTTGAAAATTAAAGATTAGAATCGGGTGTTGATTTGGCTGGCTGGCACTATGTGTGCAGTCATAGAACATTAATCAACACCCTTCTGACCAATCATATTTAAGAATTCTACAGTGCCGTGACATAATTATATAGAAGATAAAATTTATGACAGCCTTCCCTATACCCTGCCCTTCCCCTCAGCACAGACAGCAGAGCCTGACAGATATAATTAAATGAAATCACGTGATCATGTGTTGTATGTGTGTGTGTGTGTGTGTGAGGGGGGCCCATGAGGAAGAATACTGCTCCGTCGAAGATAACAAGACAAGACTTTATAAGGCCATTTTGGACTCAATCCGCCCCAACTAGAAGACACAGAAGACTCAGTTCTTAGAGATGTGATGAAAACCCTGAACCCTCCTTGGGGCTGGACATCTCATTCTGCATCCCAAAAAGGATGTTCCCATCATTTTTTGCTTCCCCTCTGTAAACGGACAACCTGTGAAGGCAGGAGCTGCTTCCATGTAATATGGAGTAACACTGATAACACTGGTCAGGGACTAGCAGCTTCTGCAAAAATGATGTCACTGATGCTTTTGGCATTCCCCAAATGCTCTTAATTCATTGCAGCACATTGGAAGGACATTTCAAAGCCCATGATTGGCTGTGGCCAGCTGCCCATTCAACTTCCAACTAGTAACAACCCATTGGTGATGTCAAGGTGGCCTGGCCAGAGCATACATAGCAATGCCGGTATTTAAATGATATTCCAAATACTGAACATGACCGCCTGAATGAAACAGACGACCATCTGCCAGCGCCGGAAGCCAAAGCTATGCCAAACCAATTAGCACAATCTCATCAAGCGTGTTTGAAATTGCCTGCAAGGTCTGGGCTTACCCAGCGCCCTGAAAAAAACATAAAAAACAAACACTCCCAATAACACATGGCCTCTACGTACCCGAGGCTGTAATTGTCTGGACCTGGGTGTTAATTTGCTCCTAACTTGCTTTGCATCTCAAAATAGCTTTGGTAACCAGTACCAAACACATGACCTGCAATATCCAATCAGCCCCGGTCTAAGAGCTCCCCAACTAGATTTTTTAAATAATCAGAGTTGCTCTTAAATTTGTTTGGTATCAGTTTCATTACCTTCTACATTAGTGCTTCTTATGCAAAGTGACAGTTCCTTTTACGAGCTGGGTAAGTGCTGACCTGATTTTGAGCTAATCGCAGAAGGATGCCATTAAGGCAACACTTTTGGTGAAAGTGTTCTGGGCAAACCCTGGCTGTTAACTGTTATAGAAAATACTGCTGGGATTCAAGATGGACAATATGGAACATGTATCTCAGTACTGGATCAAGGAGGGGAGTCCAGACATCCTGGTATCCTGGTCTTCACCACATCCTTGCCTGTGCTTAAGCTCCGGCTAGCATTAGAACAAGAAAGTTGGGCGGGGGGTGGGGGGGTGGGACCCTTCCACATCACAAGGGTTAGGGGAGCAGGCCCTGAAATATTTTTTGATGGTCCCCTTGACGAATGAATCGGAAACATACGAGAATCTTGTGACACAAAGATCACTATGAGATATCATCAGTACATACAGTAAGCACCTGTACACTATATGGACAAAATTATTGAGACACGTGACCTGGTGTTTGTTGGGGTTGAGGTGAGGACTCTCTGCGGGCTAGTCACGTTCTTCAACACAAAACTTACCTATCCATTTCCTTATGGACCCTGCTTAGTGCACTGGGGTACAGTCATACTGGAACAGAAAAGGGCCTTCCCCAAACGCAAATGCAGTCAGACAGGTAACGTTCTCCAGGTATCTGCCAAACCCAGACTACCAGACAGAGTAGCATGATTTGTCACACCACAGAACATGTTTCCACCGCTCCAGAGTATAGTGTTTTACACAACTCCATCTGACTCTTTGCATTGTGCTTGGAGATGTGAGGCTTGTATGCAGCTGTTAAGTCATGGAAGTCCATTCCATGAATTGGCTACTTTTATGCAATACGCGCCTCAGCACTTGCCGACCTCACTCCGTTGCTGTTCGTGGTGTTAATTTACAACTTTCACATGTTTACACTTTGCAATAATTCCACGGTCAACTAAGTGGTATATCTAGCAGGGAAGATATTTCACAAACTGGCTTATTGCAAAGGTGGCATCCTATGAGAGTACCACACTTAAATTTACTCAGCTGTTCAGAATAACCCATTCTTTCACAAGTGTCCATATAGCATATATCCCTCTGAGAAATACTAATAATGTGTGGTCAGGTGTGGGTCTCTGAACCGGAGAAATTCATTATTTTATTAATTAATTCTGGATGATTTATGCATAGATGCGGCTTCAGATGGTATCAGAGCTGATCTGTGCATCAGTACTTCAGCCCCCCCAGGGCCGATTCTATGATTTTTTTTTTTTAAGATGGGGCGCATAAAGGGTCATAATTCATACGGAGCGGCCAACCTTATCAGTAGCCAATAACATGGCTAATAAGTTTAATAAGTGAGTGACAGGGCAGGGGGTACACCAGGGGCCAATCAGCTTTCAGGGTGCCCACCTGCCCCTGTTTATGGCCCTTCCTTTTCTGATCGTCGCAGATGTGACCCAGCTGAACATGTACAATAACTGCCCCTGATGTGCATTCAGCTGAGAAGGCACGGTCGGGTCCAGAAGATTTAATAAACAACATGTGCCCCCCCCCAACCCTCAGGTCACATAGCCATGTGTTCATAACTGTGAGAGAGCAGCCCGCTTTGTTTTGCTAAGTGCAATGCCTTTCCTCTTTCGGAATGACAAAGCAGGGTGGTCTGGCACCCGTCCACGTCGCTGAGAGAGATCAAAGCCACGCCGTCAGACAGCCCTGGGGTCTTCACAGCGACTTCATGGCGGGGGAGTGGGGAGGTGATGTTTTCAATAAAGAATGGCATGATTTAGGTGCCATCCCTTCCAGCTCCTCTCCAGAAATTATGACGTGGGAGAGAGAGGGAGGTTTGTTTCCCTTTGTAAACTGCTGCTCTGACCAGTGTGTCGTTCTCTGAACTATGAGTCTGGGGACAGGGGTCAGTGCTCAAATGGGGGGGGGTCAGAGAGGAAATCAGAGCGTCATCATGAGATATAGCATGCAAGAATGAAAGAGGGACAACATTAATATAGCCTCAACATCCCTGTCTGTATTCCTATATATGTCACCCTGTTACTGCACATGACACCTGCTGCCAGTGGCAGAGATCATTGCTACCATGCATTTACATGTGCCCCCTGAGGTTTGGGGGCCCCCTTTTGGCTACAAACAGTCACTACACTGGAGAAGTCACTGAGTGGGCCCCCCAGGAACAACAAACCCACAGCTGGCTACTGCATATCATTTAGGATTTAAATCTGTCTGTCGGTCAGTTTCCGTAATTGACAGCTTGTGTAAGAAACAAATCCCCTGATCGGATTTAGCATCAGGAGGCCACATCTGCTTCCTGTCGTCTACCTTCACAACATAGACAGAGCCAACCAATGAGAACAGCTTCACAGACCTCCACGTCGGATGAATCTCAGGGTGTACTCTAGCCAATCTGTACCGTGCCCAAGGATGTTTGACCCCCCAAAGTCCAGTTTGTTTGACTTGTGTGGTCACTCTGTAGCGTGCCCAAGCACAGTATGCTTGACCGTGTCCTGACCCGCTGGAAGAGGTGGGCCCAAGCACGGGTAGTCTCGGACTCGGGTACGCTCCACGTCTAGTATGATCGCTAATCGTGCCCAGGTATGGAACACAGACATGACTACAATGATGTGACTGACACACACATGTGCACTATACATGCACCGAATGGATTGTGTAGGCTGTTCACATAATATAAGCACCCATAAAGGTTACAGAAGTTCTCTTCTGCATTCTTCTATTCATTTGCATAATAAACAGAACAAATTCCAACAGCACATTTGCTTGGTTACCTAACTGCTTAAAACAGTGACGCATATTATCCTGTAGGAACAGACACTGTCTGATGATGTTACCGTAGCCTTTTTGCTATATTATAATGTCTGCCGATATTATAAGATCCCTTACATAAAACACTGATATGAAGTTAGGGAGATCATGTTTAACTGGCTGACATTTGGTTCAGGCTTGAGTCCATGATTCTGATGTGACAGTTAGCCTTAGCAATATACAGCATTAGAGATATCTGTAATCTTGTAATTAATACCTTAATTAAAGAAATGTAATAACAAACAACTTTAAAAAATGTGGTACCAACATACATGGTACCTTTTCAATACCAGCATCCTGTGCAACACTAGTCGGCACAAACTGTAATATATTTTGTAATATGTGGGACTATATTCACAGCAAAGATAAATAAAAATCACTGCGTTGTAAACTTGATAAATCTATGTGTGTCATCACCTCCAAGAGGACTACAGCCACAAGATAAGCCACGAAATAAGGATATTAATCATTAATTCCATTCTGCTCTGCGGTACCGCTTCTACGTTTTCTTCAAAACAAGAAACGTTGCACGGTGATGACAAAAGTGTGCTTGGGCCAGGATTGTTACGGTGCAATGTGAGCAGAGACCAGCGGGCATTCTGCTCAGGTGTGGTACAAGGCAACCAGGCCACATGTGAGTATAGCCTAAGGCAGAGGGACGTGACGGGAAGGCGTCAAGATGAATGTTAATAAGATCTGACCATCACCAGCGCTGACAGGTCCACCTAAAAACCTCACCTGAAATTGGATTTAACCAGCAAGTGGGACTGGTCTGAAATCAAGGAAGATACTGCTTGATTGGGCAAGACATTGTTCGATTCATGAGCCATCTTGATTGGGCGATATGCAAATTACTTTAGGCTCCCTAAATGATGCACCGATTGCATAGTTTGATTTCTTATCATGCCAAGAAGAGCACTAACATATGACTGCAATGCCTATCAGGATGCATCATTCCACTGTTCAGCTTGAAAGAGAAAGAGAGACTTGAGTCCCACTGCGAAATTTGTCCTCCCAAATTGGCGTTAAATCATTTCCATGTTCTTACCCACCACGCTCCATCAAACATCTAAGCAGTCACTAGACCGGCAAGACTAAACTTATCCTTGTGATATAAACACAGGTGCTGGCCGACTAACGCGTCAGAAGCTGAAATATCCCGGCCAGAAGTGAGGTGAAAAAAATTTAACTGTGCCATTGACAGGCACTTCTAATGGATTTTGGAGTCCAGGAAAGGACAGCCAGAATAACACTCTTCAAAACAACGTCTAAAGAGGGGTTTGGGCAGAGCAGGCTGCAGGGTGACGTAGAGGCAGGTGGAATTACCAGGAGGAATATCCCCCAGGTTCTGATGGCTCCTTCAAAGCCTGACCTCAAGCATCCTTTGGTCCTCCAGGGATTTATCCTTGTAAGTGATCCATCTAGGCAGATGACCTGGAAAACAGTGGAGCAACCTCTCGCATTTGCCACGCTCAGTTTCTTTTCTGTGGCGCCCCCTCGAGGTGACATGGCACTTTTCAATGATATGACTGTGCCTTTTATATGAAAGTGCAAGAAAGGCCTTAAATGAAAGTAGTTGGTCATAAACAAGAGTTTTATAACGGGGGGGTGGGGGGGGGGCATAACTTAATAAGGGCAAAAGCTCCCTCCGGTACCTACGGCCCTGGTCGTTTGGATTGGGGATGACATTTGTCACATCACCAAAACCATGCTCCAGGTTTCTGGTGTATCTTGCAGGCACTTAACCCCTTAGGCTGCTTACCCTGCTGGAAAGCTGTCAAAGTCAGGGAGCATGGAAAAAGAAAAAAAAACTCAGCTACTCCGAGCTGAAAATGTGAAAAATTTGCATTTAGCTCAAAAAATGTGTCATCCGGTGTTCCGAAAGCTCACAGCTGGAGAAGTCCTTGAAAGTGCTGAAAAATGAGGGCAGAGAAGGTGGCAGCGCAGTAAGTGCGGCTGACTGTGACGGCAGCGCATGCTCACTTCTGCATTTCACCGGGGCCCGTTTCCTTGGCCACCGCCAGGCTTAGCGGCTGATGATGCTCTCGTTGTGTTGTTCATCTGGCCTATTTTGACCACCTTGTACATTTCCTCTGTCACTGGAAAAACCCAGCTGCTTGTTTCCACAGACTAATTATAACTCAATTAAAATTCTGCTCCAGCAAACCTTGAGTATATTTTGTACTCAAAAGAGACACTTAGCGAGGCGTTGACGGCGCAACTGCATGACCAAACTCTTAAACAATGAGTGGCCTTGTTTCAGCCTTACATTCTGTGATCAGATTTTAAATATTTTAGAGTCAGTAAGGGTTTATGTCCATGTCCGTGTGTGTGTGTGGCCCCTCGAGTCTATCAGGGCCCAGAGGTTAGCTCCTCATTCCAAGGCCCTCTTGCTCTCGGGATGATCCATACTGACCCACATCACATTCTTATGGACAAATAAACTCAGATAACACTACAACCAAATGCTACACATCCTTACAGTCTAAATAAGGACAGATTACCTTGCCCGAGGTACTGGACTGTAAGATAAATACCAGTTATTGTCAAGCTCCTTAAATGATGAATACGATATTAGTAATTAAAACAGATATATTGAAGCGTGTGGCACAGTTATGCAACGTAAAGTAAATGTTTACACTAAAGAACTGGGATTAATATCCATATTTACAATGCCTCAAAAAAGAGATTTTTACATGTATATGTAGAACAAATTAGCTAGTTTGTTGAAATCATTACTCCAGAGGGCAATCGCGGGCAGGATTCCTCATCAGACACCTGAGATGCTTTTATTAAGACATGCCGATTGTTCATTCATTCATTCATTCATGGATGGGATGCCAGGACTATGTGACCTCAAGTGGACTAATGTCGAGAGACCAATCCACATCAAATGCATCTTAGGACAGTGGCTGCAGCATATGCAGGAAAACTCATCCGAACTCCAGACGCAGCTCTAAAGCACATTAAAACTAGAAGGACTATGCAGAACATTCTGGCATGTTCTAGCTGGCATTGCCTTGTGCGGTGTTACATAACACTCGCATCACCTACAGCCTCATAGCGCTGTGCACTGAACTCCAGGGGGCATGTTCGGAAAAAAGAACAATTGATTCAGTCTGTTCTCTGCTTAAATCAAAATTGTGCCAGAAAACTTTGCTGAGTACGACTACCATAATGTACCTTTTGCAACTTATGTTACATGCGCACCTCTCCTCTGGCAGGGTGTTTGCAATGCTATAGACGAGCCTCGCATCTCCTCCGGTAATCCAGCCAGTACTGACTAATATCCTTAGTGTCACCAAGTGACGCGGTCACTACGGAAATTGACGGAACACAAACCGGGTTTTAATTGGACCTCATATGACCACACGGAAGGCGATTTGTGGAAAAGCACAGTTTTAAAAAAAAAAAAAGGTGAATGTTAATAGGGCTGTGTGGTAAGTTGTCTATGCTGTTGGAAATCTCTAGGTAGCCACTTTTGGATTTTGAGATGAGATGAGAAACCCTTTATTGCTATTGCAATACACCATGCCACTGGTCACAAGTACCAGCGAAAGTATTGGCCATCACCCCGACCATACATATACACAAACATCACATTACAGGGGGGTGGACAGGTCGGAAAGACAGGGGATGTATGAAGAACAGAGAAAACAGAATTACATGGGGAAAGAGGAGGAGAATAAAAAAACAGCCCCCAGACTGTACCCAGTAGGAAGTACAATGTAGGAACAGAAAAAAGCACCTCAGCAACATAAGCACATAGTCACTACACATTACAACATAAAAAAACGTGACTTGCAACAGGGGAGGGAAATGGGGAAGTGAGTCATCTCATAATTTTTTTATCCTGTGTCCTAATGCCAGCAGTGTGTTAGATCGGTAGATAGCAAAACTTGAACCCAAACCATTTCTAGAAGTTCATGGAAGGACAGGCTGTTGTACCCTTGAAGTGGCCCAGAGGAACAAAATGGGAAAGCGACTGGTGGTGGATACGTACGATTCAGCAGTGAAATATTTAATTGATCATAGCCACTGGAAACTAAAACAAACAAGACAAGTGGAACCAACGTGACTTTCCACTTTTTCATTTTACCCATGATAAAAGGCAGGCAGAGGACAGCAAAGCGTTTTCAGAACGTGGACGTGCACTGGGTCTCTGCGTGCCATCAAGCTATGGGTTGGCCGTTTAATTAACACTAGGCGAAAGCTTCTGCCATTAAGAAAGCTGCGGAAATGCCTTGTTCTCCACTTGGGGTGCCCTTTCAGGGGATCGGTCGGCTCCGTGGGGGACGCGAGTTTTCATTCACATATTGACAAACTGTAAAGACAACCAGCCCCCTCGCACAGCTCTTAATCGAAGAGGCACCCATGTCTCTAACGCTCTTTAGAAAACAAACCCCGGAGTTGTCAGGCAATTTCCATGTGCCTGACACAGAACAAAACAAACTAAAAGCATGTATCTTCCTTTTACTTTAGACATTCTGAATGCCCGATAAGGTCTGATTAGTGGGAAAGTAAGCGACTGTTAGTGGGTTTTAGAGTTACCTCCTTTCACGGCGACATCTGGCCGAAAACGCCCACGTTATTTTGCGGGTAGGATAATGCGAGCTTTTTCCCTGTCCATTTGACGTTCATGTTAATTTAAGGGTAATTGAAACGGTTCCAATTTGTGAGCTTCTGGTAAACAAAGCGTTATCGCATCTGCTTTTAGCATTTTTATTAGCAAAGCGGGGAAAAACCCCTACGCAGTGATCGCGAATTGTCGAGATGTGTCGGGAGAATGTTAATAGGAAACTGCGTCTGGCATACTGAAAATAGCTTCATTAAACAGCTCATCGTCCCACTTCCAGGGTGGGTGGGGGTGGGGGGGTTCTTATGGGGTACAGGGTACAAGGCAGGGGGACACCCCGGATGGGATGCCAGTCCATCACAGGGCACATACAACAGCACACACACGCGCACATGTTTGTAATTCATTAATTTCTCTGGGCAAAACTCTAATCCCAACATGACACCCTTAACCCCTACCCAGCCCTAACCTTAACCATAAGTAACCAAACAAAATATGAGACTTTTGGCATTTTTATTCTTTTGGTTGCATCCACATATCTTTGTGGGGATCCGAAAAAATTGTCACCACAATGTCAAATCTGAAATCTAAATCTAAAAATGAAGGTGATTAATTGTCATTGTTGACACACCACAACACACAGCACGCAACAACGAAATGCGTCCTCTGCATTTAAAACATGTGACATTGTGACACAGCAGGGGCAGCTACTTGAGCGCCCAGGGAGCAGCGCTTTGGGCCGGTACCTCAGCAGTACTTGTGGGTTGGAGACTCGAACCGGCGATCTTTCAATTACACAGTTGCCTCCCTAGCCACTACGCTGGTTATCATTTGGACTGTGGGAGAAATCCAGAAGACCTGAAGGAAACCTGCACAAACAGGGAGAACCTGCAAACCCCACACACCCGCAACAATGGTATGATTTGAACCCAGGAGGCTTGAGGCAAAAGTGCAACCCCCCCCAAGTTTAATTAACAATTTGTCAAAATCCGATTTCCCCTCCTGTCTCACGCTTGGCCAGCCCGGAAGACAGCGAGAGAATTGAAATATCACCAGATAATTTGGGGGTTTAACTAAATTGAAATTAATTGCCTTTAGGAGCTGGGCAGGGTAGGGGGGGGGCTGGCAGACCGTAGATAATCACAACGTATCTCAGCCACATAAGGCCATTTCCAATTATCACACAGCGATAACCGGGAAGATCTGCATTATCGCAGAGTTTCCAATCGGGCCGGACATGACAGGACGGGCTTCAAGAGCCAGTCAGGGCAAGGCTGGCAGCAGCATTTCGGGGGCTGATCCAAGAGAAGGGCATAAGGTGGTCTTCACCCGAGAAATCTGAAGCAGGTTGTCAAAGCTAAGGATTAGGTTCCATCCATACTTAAATGATGGCAATCCATCCATCTTCCAACTGCTTATCCTGAACAGGGTCTTGGGGGGGGTACATTTCTTATTGTTTTATTATTTATGATTGAACCCTAAATAATAAGTATTTTTGTTGCTCTGCTCCCCGTCTTTGGAATTCTCTTCCACCAGGTATCAGAAATATCGATTCTCTTCACTTGTTTAGGTCAAACCTCAAAACTCATCTGTTTAAGTTGGCTTATTCGCTTTAGACCTATTGTTGTCTGATTATGTAAATAACTTTTTAATCATTTGTTTTTTATTTGTTTTTATTGTTTGTCTTTTATGGACTATGTAAGGTGACCTTGAGTTTTAGAAAGACGCCCACAAATAAAATGCATTATTATTATTATTATTATTATTAATTCTCATTACCTTGTGTTTTGCAGAATGACAATAAATCTTACTTACCTATCCCAGGCAGGGGGATAGGAATGGGATGGGAATTCAACACAGGAGACTCTGCGCACTTAGAAGCCTAAAGACTTACACTATGTCTTAGGACTGGAGGAGAAAATCAGAGGTGGGATTTGAACTGTTAGCTTTGAGGATATAATGTAACAGTGCTACTTACTGAGCTACTGTGCCGTCAAAGAGACACCACAAGAAACACAGAATCCAGTAGCAAGAGACCACAGACCTGGGTCTTTTAGGAAGGGCAGGGCAGCAGGTGGCCGGGGACAGGGCAGCTGGAGGCAGGGGACAGGGCCGGAGAAGGCAGGGGACAGGGCGGCAGATGGCGGGGGACAGGGCAGCTGGTGGCAGGGGACAGGGCAGGAGGAGGGATGGGACAGGGCAGCTGGTGGCAGGGGACAGGGCAGGAGGGAGGACGGGACAGGGTTGCTGGAGGCAGGGGACAGAGCAGCAGACGTCAGGGGACAGGGCAGCTGGTGGCAGGGGACAGGGCAGCTGGTGGCATGGGACAGGGCAGGAGGAGGGACGGGACAGGGCTGCTGGAGGCAGGGGACAGAGCAGCAGATGTCAGGGGACAGGGCAGCTGGTGGCAGGGGACAGGGCAGCTGGAGGCAGGGGACAGGGGTCAGGGCAGCTGGAGGCATGGGACAGGGAACAGGGCAGCTGGAGGCATGGGACAGGGCAGCTGGTGGCAGGGGACAGGATAGCTGGAAGCAGGGGACAGGGCAGCAGTTGGCAGGGGACAGGGCAGCGAGTGGGAGAGTACAGGGCAGCAGGTGGCAAGGGATAGGGCAGCTGGAGGCAGGGGACAGGGCAGGAGAAGGCAGGGGACAGGGCAGCGAGTGGTAGGGGACAGGAGGAGGCAGGGGTCCCGGGGGAGGTACTCTGAAACTCACACAAATCATAGCCAAATTCAGGAAACCAACACCCCTGACTGCACAGTTTAGAGCTGCGAGAGGAACCTGGAGATCCCAGAGGAACCACAGTGAGAACATGCCAGAAATGGAACTGAAACCCACCGCCCTTAAGGGGTGAGGCTCCCTACACCCCCTCACTCCACCCTTGAAATGACCAGCTTCGCATAAAAACCAACTCCCCGTTCCACCACAGCTCAGCACTCCTCGTCACGTAGAACCTTACGGCCGAGATCGAAGATTAAGATTAAGCCACTAAATCACCATTAATGTTTGCCTAGACTAATAGTAAATACATTATTTAGCGAGACTCCTGTTATGAATACTTTCATGTTAAATATTAAAAGCTCAGCCATTTCAAATGGCATTTAATCAAACAACCCCCAGCATCCTGTAGGAAGGTCTTTACTGGACTTTAGGGTGGGGGTGGGGATAGGGGGGTGTTATAGGTGCTCGGGAAGGAGCTGATCACTAACACCTCTATGAAGTGGATGGATGGATGGATGGATGGATGTCTATATATATGCAGGCCTATTCTCAAGAATATAAACTAGGCAGATTCCTTTAAATGGATCAGGCATCAACGCACCCAGTATGCCTTCAGCAATAAATTATATGTGCTCTTTAATGTTGACTGACGAGATAGTAATTCTCAGTAATAGATATCGATTAAACGTCCCTGTAAAATTATCATCCCTCCGTAAATTCTAACCGGTGAGGGAAAGCGATAATTCTTATGAAAAAAGAAAAAAAACGAAGAAATCACGTTTCACTGCACCCTTCGTTAGGATCCAAGGGGAGCGATCAAGCCATCGGCAAAGAACCAGGACTTTCTCCTAAAGTTATCTATGCAATGTTCTCAACTGTCCAAAGACCAAAATATATCCATCCATCCTCATCCAGGACATTTATTTATTTAGAAGACAATTTGATCGAAAGAAGCACACATTTTGACAAAGCAGGGTCAGAATGATCATGGGGCAATTGGGGGTTAAGGGTCTTGCTCCAGGACCAGATGGTAACTTCACTCTGCTTATTCCAACTAGCAACCTTCTGATCATAAGCACAGAATCATAACACACTGAGGTAACCACCTGCCCCAACATAGAGTATTAGTGAGCCATGAGCCTATCCCAAAAAACCACAGGGCACAAGGCAGAGATCCCCTACACACTGTAAGATGCTGGAATGATGGCCCAACTCAGTGACTGCCTGCTAGCTCAATATAGTGTAGACCAGCATTTCAACTCGTCAGATCAGAAGCCTCATGTTTCTGTAATAGCAGAGGAACTCAAGGAATAACTGTGGACAACACCAACCATGTGAGTCACATGACCACTGACTGACCCGTGCCCTCAACCAGCTAAAGCAACCACTAATTTTCCTGTAGCTACAATCGATCCACACAATCACTGAGCTGCCCGGAACCACAACCAGTGAGCAGAATCACTGGCCTACCTGTGGCCAAACGTCAAGCACCTGATCTGTCCAAAAGCTGATCCTTCACACTCCTCAGAATCAAAAGTCCCACCCGCATTCCTCTAGCCGTCTAATATGTTTTTCGTTTTGAACACTTGACGGGGGAGAGTTTGCCCGAACCTGGCGGACGCAGAGACGCCAGACCTTCACCAGTGGAGCGAGGTGGGAAAAGTGCGAGGGGTTCAGGTTCATCAGTCACACGGAGATGGTTCTCAGTGAGATTTATTACCCCAGAAGTCAAAGCTCCCTCGCCAGTAGCCCTTTCTCCCGGCCCGTCGTGCTACAACAGGAGCAATGGCTAAACCATGAGCATCATCAGGCTAAGGTCAAAGGTCACGAAGTTAACAGTGAGGAAATACGCAAGGCCGGCTCAGGCCTGGACAAGCCTCAAACCTGTATCCAGATATTCACAGCAGGAGAGCAAATGGAGGATAAGGAGCTGGTGCAGGCAGGAGGGTCATGTTCCGGGATCAGCTGGGCAGCTAGACCTTGAACACTCACTCACAAGGAACTGGAAAAAATAGCTAAAAACATACAAAAATTTGAACAGGTGACGTGTAAAAAATGAGCTACTGATGATCTTCCTGAAGGTGAAGGTGGATTTTTAACTGGGGTGGTTTATTATTGTAATTACAATTAATGAATAATAAGCAGGCCACATTAACATTGTGAGGATTGAACCCGTATCTCCGCAGCAGTCCGCAGAGCAATCGCCCCTGGGACCAGAGCTACTTCAACCCAGATGCCAGACGCGTTCTTAGAATTAGGACTCCCTCCACAGAGGAACGTCACGTATCTTTAACAGCCCTTGCAGGGAGCCAGTGATTTAAGACAACGTTTTAAAGTGCGGTTTAATTCATGTAATAAAGAATATGCTGTAAATGAAGACCATATTAAAATGCTGTCACATTTATAAGCACAGATATAAACACACACACACACACATACACATCCCAGCCCAGGGGCACCATAAAGGGGAGAAATTCAGGACAATTCCAAGGGGGCCTGAATGGCAGTGGCCCTAAAAAATGTGGAAGAAGATTGGATTGGTCTTGGGGGTGCAATATGATATGATTTAATGGGATAAAAATCTCTAAGTAAATCTCTAGTAGCACCGCAGTCCTGGCCAGGAGGGCCTACACCTCCAGCAACAGGCATCTGACCCCCTGTGGCCCTGTATTAAATTTTATTCAAATGAATTTATATATACACAAACACGCACACACATATAGTGCCTTTCCATTACATTTAATCTTTATTTTAGGAGGTGCTCTTATGAGAGGAAGTAGGGTCATCCAGTTCCGGGAACAATTTGGGGGTCAAGCGCTTTGCTCAAGAAGCCACTAGTTAAACTGATCCTGGGATCTGAGCTGGCTGCCTATTGAACACACACACACAGCGTCCTAATCACAAAGCCCGCCCGCCCCAATTTCCCAGCACTTCATAAAGAACAGCACTTGCTGACGTACCGACATTCACCGTAAGCGCTTACAGAGACAGACTGCTGGATGTATGTTCCGTGCAGAACGTACAAATGTCAGTTGTCACGGTAAGAGTTGCTTATTGCGGCTGATGTAAGGCATCACGGCCTCGGATGTCACCGATAAGGAGGTACCCCAAACAGACAGGCTTTTCAGAGTCCACTGGCTGAGTTCGGTATTTGGGCTATTTTTCAGCCACAGAAATGCAGTCTCTCCATTTTCTCTCAACAACTTCGGAACCAGAACCGCCGCTACCCACTTTGACCCGTGCACATGCAGGAACCGGAACGCACTCAGCGCACACCGGCGAAGATAGGGGCCTGGGGTTTGCGGGGGGGGGAACTATATTTAAAGGCCAACAGGACTTCAGGCACGGTGCTGAAATCCCACAAGGCCAGCATGAAAACTGCGGTGGGGAGTGGGGGAGCAGGGAGGGCGAGAAATTTGCTGACAGCCAGAAAACTTCCCACAGCTCCATACTTACACCCCCCCAACAAGGATGTTATGATGGGGGTTATGAGTGGACCAGGTATTCAGGAGGGGGCTGGATTTGGTAAAATCGTCATGCGAGGAGGTGCTGGATGCAGGCTGATGGCCAGTTGGTGGGTTATGCATCTAGCTTCCTGTCAGCTGATCACTGAGGCAGGTAGCTAGGCACATGCAATCAGAGGCAGGGCCTCAGCCAAACCGATCCAAGACCCCCCCCCCCCCGTCACTGACTTACTCAAAACATATTACTGGCTAATGATAAGGTAGGCCCCACAGTATGAATTACGGCCCCTCTTACGCCATTTCCTCCCCCACTCACAGACCTTAAAAAAATCCTAAATCACCCTGCAGGCTATATGTCCCACGCCGCTGTCACCTGGCAACCTCCTGAATGCCTCTTCCTATTCACGACCTCCCAGTCACTTTGGCTGCCGCGTCCTGCTGGGCTCCGTGTCCCTTGAGTTGCAGGAGGTGACTGGTCACCTAGACGGTGCCGTATGGTAGTGATGTGGAGCAGCCAGTGGCTGAAAGCAAACCAGCCCCCCATGTGGCAGCGGGACTGTGTACTAGGACAGTAGGAGGCTCAACTGGATTCCAGACACCTGCCAGGCTGACAGGTCACAATAGATTCAGAACTGCTCTACCATCTGGGGTGCAAAAAAAGCACCTGCAACACAGCAGGCATAAATGACTCTTGAAGCAGCATGAAAAAACATGCTTGTTGAGTACTTCATCTTCTTTTGTGGCTTTGCTCTCTGCTCCCCCCCCCCCCCCCACAAAGCCGTGAAAGTTCGTTTTCACCACTACAGTTTCAAAGCAAATGTAGCATTTGCTGAATCAGATTCCACCCTTCCACTAAATTCTGTGGGAATGTTCGGCCACCCCAGTGAAAAGTGACGTCCCTCTTTTGTCTTTCCTGTTATTAACTATCATAAACAAATCCTACGGTTTGGCTACTGAGACCCAAAACTATGCCTCTTTACCAAGACAAGGCCCTACTGCTCTCATTGATTGCATGAGAATAACAGACTGCCTTGTTTGCCAGCCCCAGAAAATGACACGCTCATCTATGGTTACTCATCAAAACAAAAGGCCTCAGAGCGAGTTAAAATATTTAGACGAGGGGAGGTTAGAAGTCAGTGGGGTCGAAGGTCACCATTGCGGCAGCACGGCTCTCACATTGTCAAAACTGCAGCTATGCAAACAATTTTGCAAAGATGATACAAGAGAGGTAAAGTGAGAGAGGGAGCGAGAGAGCGAGACGGACAGAAAGGGAGAGGGAGAGAAAGAGGGGAAAAGGGAAGAGATGGAGGAACAGTGGGAGAGACAAAGAGGGAGAGGAAAAGAGATGGAGAGATGAAAGAAAGATAAAGCAGTGGCCTCTGAGCGAGCCCCTTCACACGCACATCACACAGTGAGCACCATTAATCCCATGTCATTTGCCACGGGGCTCTTTTTAATTCACCCGTGGGAACATGCAGCCGCCAGCCCAAACCTGCAGTTTTCCTTAAAGAACGTGCGACCGGGCCGTGGCGGCCTGCAGACCAGCCCGTCCCTGTGACTCAGGCATCCCTACACATGGGCTGTGGACGGAACTACACACAGCTGAGCCGCGTCCCACTCCAATGTAAGCCAAACGGGTCAGCAGAAGAGGATGCAGCCATTTTTGGGGGTTCTCTTATTTACATATGCAGGCTGCAGGGGATGATGCTGATTTCTCCTTTAAAGGAAGCATCCATCAAATTACCACATCTAATTACTAACAGCTCTTCCATTGGGGCCTAATAAACTCCTCGGGTAGCCTTTTAACTGTCCGACTGAAATTCTGTCCCTAATATCTTGTGCCTGGAGGACCCCAGAATATACACAAGCCCATCGTTAACTCAGCAACACACAGGGAGCCACGCTGTGGGCTCTGCAGTTCTTCATTTTGATCTCGATGGTACGAAACAGGACGAGCTCTGCAAATTGGGTTTCCAGCACCACAGTGACCTTCAAAATCCCATCCCTTATCTTGGAGGACGGGAATCTTAAAATTGACTTTTGCGGGCAAGACTTCGAGAGGCTGCTTAAATCCAACCGTCCCCCACCCCCTCCCCCCCGTGACGAGCACCCACGGCCACGAAGCACCACAAACCAGTCATTAGTGGGAAAAGTTGAAACATTTCTAATAGAATGTTCTTTCTGAGTGACATTCACGTCGTCTGATGCCACCAGGGACTAACATCTTGTCGTTTAACGTCTCAAAGCTGGAAAAGTGCTACCAAGGGCTGAGAAAGAAGGCAATTAAGAAACCGTCAGAAGCAAACTCTTCTGGCTTCTTGCTCTCCCCTTTCATGCCCAGCCCCGAGTCGTTCCAGTAAGCCTTATAACGAGCTGGGTTAGTTCGAGCCCTTGGTTTCAAGGCGAGGCTCCCTTGAGGTCATTTGTACTGAATAATGTACTGAACACAGAAGTACAGAGAGATTTCTGGACTTGTCAGCTTGCTGGTCACATCTCCGTTGCGACGGTGCTTTGCTGACCTCAAGTTGCATGCCATGGGGTTCAGGCTGGTTTCAGAAGCCCAGAGATCTAGGCCCACAGGGACACCATTGCCAGCAGAGGGGTACAGTGTACCTCCTGCTCTTGAATTTCTCAGAAGGCACCAAAAAGGAAGACAAAGGGGATTTTCAAGGCTTTAATCGTTCATCAAGACAAATCGGGGATTTCTCATGTTCTGGCAGACGCAGTGAGTAGGAGGCAGTGAGCCTTTTGGGTTCCGACAGCCAACTTCTCCATCCCTGGCCTCCGACATGCATCTCAGGCTCTCGCCTTTTATTTAAAGGCATGTCCAGAGATGCTTGAGGCACCGGCTGATCCCAGGCCAGCTGTGGTGCAGTCTTTCCTACTGTGGTACATCTGGTTTAATTTTACAAGAAACACAAGAAGGGATAACAACAAAAGTCATTTGACTCGACACAGAGTCACAGAAGGACTGCCACCATTCGCAGGAATTAAACAACCCAAGTGATGTGATTCACGGTGGGCTGCGACCCCCCCTCTCGGGGCGCACTCCCAGGAAATGACACGCAAGCCCATTCCTGTCACCCCTCCTCGGGGGATTCCATCCACCTCCGCGCCTGACGCAACCAATCCTCCCCCCCCCCCCGCCCTGCCTCAATCCCCCGGTTCATTAGATTAAATCAAAACATGCTCTCGCTAAAAGTTCATTTCAGGACATTTGGATTTGATTTTGGAAAACATTTGACATTACAGTTATGGTCTAAATAGCATCTAAATACGCAGTAATTACAATAACATCACTCATAAAACATAAAAACGTAAACAAATATATACTGATGTGTAAAACTGCACTACACTCTTGCTGAAGCAGTCTCAGTACCAGAATTCTTAAAAATTACACATTACCAGTGATGTCCCAAGCTAATATCAAAAGATCAGAATCAGAGTTGATCCATGCATCTTTTAATTGACTGGTATACACTTCCAAAGCCTGATTCAAAGCACAACCTATTTAATTTCCCGCATCTGCCTAATTTACGTCAGTTGCACAAAGTACAAGGTTCTGTCACATGCTGCAGTAACCCGGAGGCACATGGCTTCAAACTACAAATTATCAAGAGGTCAGCTGCGTGGAATTCTGTAAATTCAATTCCATGGCGCCACCCACAATGTTTGCCGTACCATGCTTTCAAGAGGAGTCAGCAACAGAGCATTGTTTAATACTACAACTCTGATTTGGCACTAGCAGAAATAGCAGAAGAATACTGTGAAGTCGGGAGGCTTACTCAAATGAAGAATGCACTGGCGCCTACCGTATGCATATTTAAATATTTATTAAGAGATTGGATCAGGACTCAGAATCAGCAGAAATAAATACTGGATGGATCAGCATACTAAAAAGGTAGACTGGGGCATCCCCAAAAATACAATATATAAAAACTGGCATTACCCAAAGCATTTACATTTAAGTAATACTTTTTTACCTTGCCAAATGTTTTGTGCAGAATGTATTACAAATTTGTCTGCAAAATTGTATTTAGGGATTTGAACTGGTCTCTGAATCTCACAGGTTACTAAAGATACTGAATTTCCTGCCCCTTATTAAAGGATCCACCATGCTTTACCTCCTCCAGTCTGCTGGGCGTCCGGTACGCACTCTGTCCTTGATATCTCATGACGACCCAACACAAAAAAACCTGTGAAATGTTATCCACAGGATAAAACACACACCACGCACACACACGCACGTACATTTGTATTCCTATCTTACTGAGTACCGTCCCTTTATTTAGATGGGAAAACCCTAATCCCAATTACAACAACTTTAAACGCCACCCGGTCGAAACCTTAAGTAACGAAATACAACAAGACAGTAAAAATGCCAGCCTTTATCCACTGCTTTCACGGATTTTTATAAAATGAAGTCTGTAGTGAGGACCAAAATAACTAATAGCTCACTAATCAAGATTTTGAGAATTTGCTATACTTGGGAGGTCCTTTGGTCCTCACAAGTGTAACAAAACCTGTACATAAACGCACACACACACAGACACCTGGGTAAATCTCGGACCAGTTGCTGAGGCTCTCTCTCGGGGGAGGTCTATTAGATAAACCGCAGGTTCAATAAAAGAATAATTTTATTCTCCAAACTTCCCATCACACTGTGGATATTGCTACACCCAGCCAATTTCCTTACATCACTTACCACTAACCAGATTCAACTATCAGCTATATCTCCTGCATGAGATCAGTTTCCCACATGGAAACACAAATGAAGTGATTGCCTAATCCTACATAAACAAGCAAGATCAGCTGAATGGCAGACCTGCAGTGCTCCATTATGGTGCTTCTTATAAGCACAAGGAAACCCTTCTGCATGTGTGAAACAGATGGTTCCCATAGAATGTTTCAGAAGCATGAGCTTTGGATTTGCCTGACAGCCACCTATCTGAGTTTTGGAAAACTAGATCCAGACAAAATTAAGGCAGGATGTTATGTGTTGAATTTTTCACTTGGTCGAAATGGTAGCAACACATTTTTTTTTGTGTCAAATAACAGCCTGACTTAAAGGAGATCCAGGGAGAAAAGAGAAGCACTGCATATAAGTGCCACCAACACACGCTACGCTTCACCTGAAACCGCTGAGACTTACGGCACCTTGAATCTGTGCTTGGGGTCTGGAAAGATCTGGAAATGTGCCTGAAGGCAGTACAAAGAGCCTTTGTGGGCGACTATGCAAGTGAGAGTGATGCCGTCTTGCTTAGACTTGCAGACGGTTGCAGATACCATCAGGAACAGAAGAACAAAAATGAGTTTTGTTAGTGCAGACCTCCTGGAACGTGCTAACTCGAGAGAAAAGGCATCTACTTTATTTTGGGGGGGGGCAGGGGGGAGTCTCCAGTCTATGTCTGGTTGTGATCTGTTGCTCTTCACAAGTCAGTGTGCAGAGATTTAATTAAAACTGCTGAGGAACAGTCATAAAAATTAATCCACGGTTTTCAACACTGGCTATAGAAGCCTAGGCTCTCCAAGCCATTTATGGCCGTGGGTCGGCGGACTCGCTAGATTGAATTGCGCTCAAGCGGCTGTTAAAAGCATGAACCAGGCCGACCTGCTAAATCTGAGCACGAGCTGTTATCATGCCTGTGACTCTTACTGGGATCTACCGAACCAGGGACTTCTGGCACACAGGACAGGGAACTGCTTAGGTCCCCACCTCCATCATATTTGGGGGGAAAAAACACCTTGCACATGTTGGACTGCCAGACAAAAGGAGAGCTGTTCATCCTACAGGAAAGAGGGAACGGGGTCCGTAAGAGCTAGGAGAGTGAGACATGGGGCAGGGGAGAGGGTGCAGCCATCCCCCCTCACATCTATTGTGTGTTGTTTGGCATCCCAGGGCAGCATGAAAAGGCCTTCCCAGCATGGAAAAAGCAGGGGGAGGGTTGGATAGTGGGGGTATCGCGATTGGAAGGTCCCAGCAGAAATACTTAGCTGGTCCCACACGAGTCTCCCTAAACCACTGATGATGGAGACACCTGCACACCTCCAGCACACAACCTATACTGAATAAATGTTCCCACATTTCTGTGAAGACTCACCTGTTCCATGACGTTTGAGACTCAAGATTGTTTCCAGGCCCTTCCACCCCTGAGCTCACCACCGCTCTATGAATGCCGCTGCACAGCACATCACAATCAGGGGAGATGCTGGTGTGAAGTCATCACCAATCACCAATAACCTTCCCAGCCACCACGGCAGTGAAGCCGGCGGAGGCTGCTACAATTAGGGCTGGTCACCTCCTGGACACAACAGTGCTTTAGTAACCAAGTTGACCCGGGCAGAGTAACGAAAAGGTTCAGCTACAGAGAGTAAGCTAGGTATTGATATGAAGATATCTTCACATCAGGAGAAACAGACTCAAAGCTGCTTTGCTGAACAGATTAGACTTTATTCTTCCGTGGATGCATGACGATCCAGTCTCAGTGGATAATATCAGTGCTCTCACACATACGGCAGAGGCCGGCCATTCTAGGAATTTGATTCAGGCTTCATCAGACAAACACAGAGGAGGCAGGAAGCTCTCAAATTCAGTATCTTCCACAAGTACGCCAGGAATATTCCGGAAAGACTGGACCTCTCACACATGGGTATAATGACAATCCACGCAGACAATTCTCCCTAGAGATGATTAACATCTGTTATCGAGCATCTTAATACGGAGGGAGTATCGCGTCCATTGCTCCCGACATGCCTTCACCTGAGGGTACTAAGCGTTCGCCGAAAGAGCGGTGAAGAAGAGGTCTATTGTCCTTTTCTAGTTCCCAACAAAACCAATCTGCCTTTCCTTTCCTAGCGAGAGCCTAGAGGATATAAAATATTTCACAGGAAGAGGAGGAATCCATGAGAGGCTTACCAGTGGGCTTGAAGGACACGCCATTGCTCTGGTTATTAAACACCCCCCTCCATTAAAAGTGGTGGGGATGTTTCACCTGAGAGTCTGAGAAAATCAGCAGTGCACGGTGTACTTTTAGGATGCACTGTGTTGGCATTACCAAAACCCCTGGAAAGAACAATTCAGTACATATCCTATCACATAAACAGAGTCCATCTGCGTCTTTCGTTCTAATTTTATTTTATTTTTTACTGGAGTTAGTCTCCTTTCCAGCAGCATGCCATTCATGGGTTGATCGCCCTTCACAACTGTGTGGTAAGGCGGCTACCGACCTAGACAACAGACTAAGGGAAAGGCGTTCCTAAAACCACTCTACGTGAATAGTGACATCTAGACTGGAAACCAGAAATGTATCATTCTCAGCAGCCCTACGGGACGCGCCGCCGCGCCTCAGAAGGGTACTCTTCCCAGAGAAGCAGCCGCTTTCAGTCGTGTGACGAACGCCATGCTGTTAAACCCCCGAGTGCTTCAGTCTGTGACAGGTGCAGTCGACCCGAGGAAACAAAAGCAGGGGATGAATATAATAAACCTGGCCTAGGCAAAAAAAAAAAAATGCACCACTGACCCTCTGAAGAGTAGCTTAACTTCAGCTGGTATTATTAAGCAGAGGCTCCCTTTCTTCTCCTACCCCATTATTCCTGTGCCCATTGAGAGCAGGCCTCCACTCCCCCGCGGCCAAACCCACAAGCTCCTCCAGTGCACCTTCCACAGTGGAGGAATGTGACCCCCGTTGTACGCAGCATCCCCCAGCCCCCAAAACCCGCCCCCCCCCCCCCCCCCCCCCGCCCCCGCCCCCCCCACCCCCCCCCCCCCCCCCCCCCCCCCACCCCACCGCCCCCCCCCCCCCCCGCCCCCCCCCCCCCCCACCCCCCC
>JAODKM010000075.1:15205486-15217361 GCA_026780845.1 Petrocephalus sullivani
TTCGTCTGGGGCGGGGGGGTGTGGGGTTGGGGGGGGCGGTGGGCGCGGCGCGGGGGGGGGGGGGGGGGGGGTGGGGGGTCAACACACACAGGACAGCTTCACGTGTAACTCCAGCGCAGGCGGCTAGCTGATTGCCCATTGAGATGTTAATAAGCAGCTGGTGAATCTTTGGAAAAGATTTTCACTCCTGGTAGAGGCATAACATACTATATATGTTATATATATTATATAACATAAGCCTGTTATATAAAGGGAGTAAAGTCAACAACAACATATTTGGACAGGGAGAGAAGCTCAGATTCTCACAAAGAAAGCCACACTGGCACGGAGAAAAAATGCTAACCGGACAAATACCCACCAATGTAATAACTAACAGGATATCACCCAATTGCAGCTGCTAAAACATCCTCAAACATTCTTATGTAGCAAACGTCGTCATTGGTGAGTAAGGGTTATATCTGAACAGAGGTGATTGGCTAAAGTGTACCTGATGTTGGGGAAGGTGTGGCCCCTGAATGGTCCACAGATGAGGTCAGCAGGCACCCCTGGGTGAAGGAGATGTCATCCAGGCAGATGTCCGCCTTGGAGCCTGGGCCGACCGTGCCCTCAAACACGAGCCAGAAGTCTCCGTCAGTAGTTATGGTGACCAGGTCCACCTCACACCGCTGCCAGTAGCTGCCCTGGTCACCGGTCAGGTTCAGCAGCATCCAGCTGTGGAAACTGCTGGCCAGCAGGACAGAAAGGCTGCCCACACCCTCCCCGGACATGTACAGGTAGAAGACCACCTTGGGGAGAAGGGATGAGCGGCGATTCGTAAAACGGCCAGGAGGTGGCAAGTCGAAGCACAAGCCAGTGTAACACAGGGACCAGCTTCATGAAATACAGGGGTAGGTAGGTATACTGAAAATGGGCCACCAATCAGAGGACACCTGACCCCAAAGCCATCTCGGTCTTGGGGAATACCCCCAAATAAATGGTTATCTAAATATCCAACCATCCACTCATTTTCCAACCCGCTTATATATCGAAATATTATTTAAATAATTTCTCAGCACAGTTTCACTAGGAAACAATGTTGCTATTAACCAGAAGGGTAAAATAGCTGTCCAAACAGGGGAGTGTGTAATGTGCACAAGGAGCATTGGCAGACCAGGCACTATCCCAGGACACACATGAGTCCTCACCTTGCACTGCCTGCTCCTCGAGCTGAACGTAGGGCTAAGGATGCGGGCGACATCCCCCTCTGCCTGTGGGAAGGAGCTCCTCAGGTAGATGTAGTGTCCAGAGGGGTCCCTCAGGGTGTGGTCTGTAGGCGGGCCCGTCCTGCCGACAAGGCTGCCGCCCACTTTGGTCAGCCAATCAAAGTCATCCTCCCGGCACTGGCGCCAAGAGCAGAGGTCAAACTCAAAGTTGCAACGGCCACTGAAGCCCCCTGCAAGATGGGCCAGGAGCGATCATCAGAGCCTTCACTAGTACCTGGTTTCAGTGCCAGGTTCCTTGCCAGGTTACTGAAAATGACATTACATCTGTGGGTGGGCTAGCTGACCCCTTGAGAGGTAATAAAATGGTTTCAGGTAATCAGGATGTTAAAATTTATAATTAATTACAATGATATTAATAATTAATTATAGTTAAATTTCTAATTAATGATTAACTTTTTAATGCCTGCACTTCTGGCATATGAACAATGGGGGAGCTGTGTCATCGCACGAAGAAATTTGAAAGGTATAACATATGCAACATGAAACTGTTACTCTGTAAGCAGTTATGGATGGATGGATGGATGAAAAAAATGACCTGATATGCACAGAGAGAATATCATTCTAGTCCTCCGCAAACCACAAATAAGGAGATATGGAAGCATATGAGCATTGGGAATATTTTAAAGATTAATAAAAAATATATTAATATTTAGCATAATAAAGCAATTAAATGTGTATGGGAAAGCCAAAAATGCATTAACTTAGGAAGAGAGGAATGCAAGAGAGAGATGAGATGAAGGGAAAGAAGAAGGTATGGGGACATCAGGGGTGGGGGCAGGCACTCACTGCAGATGTGGGGGTCTTCGTCGGATGCATCCACGCAGTCACTGATGAAGTCGCAGAGGTGGTCGGCTGGGATGCAGTAGCTGTTAGCACAAGCGAACTCGTCGGGCCGACAAGGCCTGTCGGGGGTACGTGGGGGGGCGCAATCCTGGAAGGACACGTCGTCCACGACCACATCGCCCATGTAGCTGATGCCACGCTTGGCCCGGAAGACCACCTGATGCAGGTGGAGAAAGGGGAAGACTCACTTCACTGCTGTTGGTCAAAACACAGTCACATGATTGTGAAAAATAAGAAATCAGGGAATAAAGTCCTGTCTCAGAGTTAACTGCGTGATTTTCATCATGGGGTAAGTGTAAAGGGCACCAAACTCTCTGACTGGCTCTTCGGTCACGTTGCTGCCTGAGGCCGTGTGAATCATGATGTGGTGTCGAGCTGATAAATGTTAATGAATATCAGCAGAGGTGTCCAAAGGTCAAATCCACGGTGCTGCGCTCACAGAGCAAGCTTTCCTAGAACAAGCTGTGATTTTGGTGTTTTACATTTTATATGCATTAAATTTATAATATTAAATCACAGCTGTACTTGTCTATGTGGATCTGGAATCTCTAATCATCCAGTTTTCCTTGTTTTTTATTTTTATTATTTTTACCACAACAGAGTACAATTAATAATTTGAAATATTACAAATATACTGTACATTGGCCTTATGTTTACTGGAGTAGCAACACATATCAAATCAGGCTTGATAATCGTTTCAAATGAGCAGAGAGATTTCAGGATTTAAAACATATCATTAGCCAATGATAAGTTTTCAATCGATGAGTGACAGGGGAGGGGGCATTCCAGGGGCCAATTACCCTTCAGCTGGGGCTAGTGCCCCTGTGGCCCTACCCTTGTATACATTCCTGCAAATTAGCATTTTCAATCAAATGTCTGTCCTTTTCTGCTACTCCAGTCCCTTTTTAAGCTCCATAGGCTTCTGGTTTTACCCAAAGACACACCATTAGGTCAGAACCAAACACTCACCCACCCCATAATGCAACACTACACACGTAAACCACACCTCTCACCCCCTGGGTGCGCGCGCACGTACACCCCAAGTCCCACAAGCCAACCTGGAAGTCTCTCTGGATTCCTAGGAAGACTTCCCCTCGCCTCCATCGGTATCCCTGAGTGCCGCTCTCAGACCAGAGCTCATGAGTCACGTTTCCAAACTTCCCCAGAACCTGGCATCAGGTGATGGGAAACTGGAATTGGTGAGTCTTTCAAGAAAGATGACAGTCCAACAACCAACAAAGGGCAGTACAGGTCTCAGCCTGTGGTGAAGGTAATGTTTAGTTTATAAAATTAGCTTATCTGACTCATTTAATTTAAGGCTATCCAAATAAATAATATGAATATGAATAACAAAAAAATCAACTGGCAACCAGTCACAGTGAAATAAATAATTTAATACTACGGAAAATCAGGCATTACTGGATGAGAGGAGGCAGTGGCCAATCAGACGCAGCCAGGCTCACCTGCAGGGTTCCCACAGTGAAACCACTCATGTGGTACCAGAAAACCAGGGTGCAGCGGGGTCCGGTCGCGACGATAGGGGGGGTCAGAAGGTCAGCAGTGTGACTAAAGCCACCATTGGAGCTATCAGCGTACATGTACCAGCCATCTGAGGTACCGCTGAAGCGAGGAGAAAGAGAGGGGGTCAGATACGGGACCCTAAACTTGGACCAGTGATGCTGAGAGCAATGGGCCCCAGTCAACAATCAACAATGGCCAGAACCACCAAGCCCTTCAATCAGCTGACACCTGGGTTAACATTAGCCACAGGGGGGAAAGACAGTCATCCATTCCAGTGTCGCCGTGGAAACAAAAATGGAAAGACGGAAAGGCAGGCTTCCCCACACTCGCATGATAGAAGGAAGTGCTGGTTTTCCCTGCAGGGGCACCGGATGGGTCACAGTGAGTGGAGAACTCACTGAGTGTGGTCCTTAGCGGGCCTGTGGGTCTCCTCGCCATGGTGGATAGACCGGCCCTGTCCGTGGATCCAGCGGAAGACGTGCGGAGAGATGTCGGCTCCGGCCTGGTACCAGCCGCAGGTGCCGCCTGCCTCGAAATCGCACACCTCCGCCACTGGTGGGGTTGAAGGGAGTTTTGAGCAGGCAAGACTAGCTTAAAAATGTCTTGAAGGGGGGTGGGGGGGTTGGACACTCACCACAGTCCTGCTCATCCGTGCCGTCGTCACAGTCCCGGTGGAAGTCACAATGATGGGCCAGGCTGATGCAGTCGCCTGTGGTGCCACAAGCAAGCTGCCCATCCGCGCAGGTGCCTCCCGTGCCCGACGGCGAGACGGCGATTCCCGGGGGAGTCGTGGGTCCCGTCACGGGGAGATCCGCTGGAAACACAAACGATGGTGGGGGGGGGGGGGCATCAACATAAGGCTGAAAGGCCAAATACAGTCAAGGAGACAGGAAATGGTGCAGAATTAACTGTGAACATACGGCTGCAATGCTACAGATGGTCAGGCACACGGAAAGTCATACAACATGTCCTGTAAACATTACGGGAATTAGGAAAACTGGAAGGTATCTGCCCCTAAATTGGGAATACTTTAAATAATTTCACGCACAATCAACATGAATGTTTTATTCACTCACAACTGATTTTGGAATAAAAAAGCACGAGTATCTTCTATGAATCCCATATGTATTACTATAACACTGTGGATACTGCAAATAAGGTGTAATTAGCATTTCAAAGGGTGAATGACCTGCTCTGTTTCAGGGTTCTCTGATGATACGGTTATGGGGGTGGCAGCAGTGCTCACCGTCATGTGGGATACAGTCTAGGAAGGACAGATCATCAATGGCGATGTCTCCTACGAAGTCATCGCCCACTGTGCCCTCCACCAAGATCTGTGAGCAGACACCAGACAAAATAGTGACTTTTGACCAGGAAGGAAAAGCTAGTGACTTTACCCTGCTCCCTCTGTCTTACACAGATATCAAAGCCAATCAAGTGCACCATTGCCTGGTATGCACTGTGGAGACGAATATTACGGGACTGAAAATAACGTAGATTAGCATACGATTTAGGGATGGTCCACAGCTTGAACTGTGTCAAGGTACAGCCAAAATTGACGAAACTGGCTGAGAAAATACATACATACTGTCATCGTCTTGTCGTCTGTTGCCTAGCAACAGAGCAGATGAGGTAAGATGGACCATAAATATCATATTTTTTTCCTCGGTATAGGACTGGTACCTCTGGTTCGAGAAACCAGGAAACCAGGTACTAGTGAAGGCTCTGATGACCGACATGCTGATCATTGACTGCAAAGAGCGGGCCCTTGTCACTTCCCAATTTCACACCACCTGGACAGAACGGGGCGCTACCCACGGCACCACGTGGCGATGAACTTTACATATGTGTGGTCACCACTCCCCCTCCTGCTTCAGGATATTGACATTTCACATTTCACGCTATTCAGTGTCGATGACATATGTTTCACCGCTTAAGGCTTAAAAGTCCTCAAAACACTAAATTCGTTTTTAAAGACATGCAGCACCTTTGACATTCGTGAAAATGATGAATAATCAATTAGGAATTTAATTAGTATAGCTTGGCATGATGGACTTAAATATGAGTCATTAGAACGTACATTAGTGCTACAGGCTGTGTGGATGTGCACTGATTGAGGGATCCATCTGAACTGTCAGTTTCCTCCACTTCCCATCTTAAATCCCCTCTAACTGCAGTAAATACATCTTGTTACATGTAGTTGTGTCGCCACGGCAACAAACTCAGACATCAGCCAGGCCAGACGATGCAGCGAATGACAGGAGAAGCATTATAGCTGTGGCGGGGAACCGCTGTCTTCCCCAAAGATACCATTTCCATCATTGCCGAGCCCATCACAATTAATTAGCAAATAACTGCAGTATGTCACCATCCTCGATAGGATGAGCCTCAGTCTTGTGAGAGCAGTTGTTCCAGCACACCCAGAGGTCTAAATAAGCAGTAAACTCTATAAATGTTAAATATAAATACCATCACCCCAAGCTATACTTATATTAATGCCTTTATCCAAAATCACGTAATTGAAATGTAGTATTTATAAGCTATGGGACACACAGAGCTGAGATCGGACATAAGTTTTATATACCACATGCAGAATTATTAGGCTCTTCCTGATGATAATTTTCAGCAAGATTTAGAGTGACAGAAGTGAATGCGCAATACTTAAGTGATAAAAGTTAATTTATTATTATTGTCGAGAGAGAAAATGCTACATTAGTCTGTCACAAACAAAAAGCAAAACAGTCGATTATTATTAATGTGCAAAATTATTAGGCAGTAAGAAAGCAAGAGGATTTTTCTCACTTCATTCACGGAGAGGATAATTAAAAAAATAATTCTCTCAGTTTTGCTTATTGAATCTATATAAAGAAAAATTGACTATCAGCACTTCTACACAGTCCACTTTACCAAGTTTAATGTTCTCTATAGCCACCTTTCTTCTCTATGACCATCATGAACCTATTATCTATTGAACCTGTCAAGTTTTTTATTTGATCACCATTTATATTAGCTGAAGAAGCACACCCAGCCTCCCCTGAGCTGCTCAGAGAAGTGTACCGCTTGCCATCTTGGCAAATCTCACACTTTAGTAAGGCCCAGTAGTTCTCGACGGGGTTTAAGTCTAATGATGAAGGGGGCCATTATCACCTTTCAAGGCTTTCTTGGCCAGCTGATTTATGGAATGCTTTGACATGTTCAGTCCCATCTTTCGAGCTTGTGTGCCTTGTTGAGTGGAGGCTGTATTTAAACCTATGTGACCTTAGAAATGTCACATAATGTAACACACAGCATCTAGTACTTATAGAGATTCTATTCAGATTGCAGTTCTGAAAATGGTGACACTCGATGCTGAAGTGTTTCTGGAAGAGTCCCACTTAATCTGACACAAACTTACATCTTCTTTACCCCACGTGCTTCATCCGCCCACTTTACTCGTTGGCCACAAAACGTTTGATTGTGCATGATCACATTTTAAAAGTCTGCCAGTTTCGATCCCTCTGCATCCCTCTGACAGGCACTTTGCAATTTTATTAATTTTTTGTTCTCTGCAAGGTCCTTTTATAGCCCATTTTAATAGTAATAACAATTTGTGTAATAGTTCTGCAGAAAATACTCAGACCAAATATTAAGAATTCTATATTTTTAATTCTTAACTGGAGATTCATCTGGAAGGAACGTATTGGCCTGCAGAAGGGATACAAGTAAAATACACACTTGCCTAATAATTCTGTATCAGCCTGGGTTCTTATTTGGCACTGTATCTGGGTGCATCTCAATACTGCAGCTGTCCATCACCTATAGATTACTGTATGCATCCTGGATTACAAGTTAGATATGAACAGTGGGTTATTATATGGCTGGCAGAGTGCCCGTTCTCCTGCACCTGTCACACTAAGCGATGTGCCCGCCAGGTATGTCCTCTTTCAGGCACGTCTGATCAGTGCATGCTATTTACTATGGGCGATTGGCTCTATCAGGCATAACACAACGTAAATCTACATTATATACACACACAAACACACCAACTCACACACTAAGGGTTTTATATGCCCTATTTCATGTTTTTAATTAATTATTAGATCTTTAGTTTTCCACCTTGTAATTATTCCTTTACATGATTTGGTTTTCATACAGATTTTGGGATTTAGACTTTCCACTGTTTTTTCTTCTGCTGCATTTTTCTTTTGGTTGATAAAATAGCCCAAGTCCCCCCCCCCCCCCCCACACATTTCATGTACCATTCTGTACACATGATGTCATAATGGATCGTAGCACACCCATGTCATGTGCCTTGTGCCTTGCTCACAATACACAAGTTTTAAAGTCATCAGATAGCTGTACTGTTCACAATACACGACTTCTGGTAACACACTTCATGACTGAATACAATTCTAGTGTCAACTGTTAAAACACTGTAATCAAATGACAATACATATACTCAACATCTACAAAGCCCCGTGCACTGCAATAGGTTGGTGCTTAGTCCAGGTTTACTCCCTGCCTGTGGCTTTCAGAACAAGCTCAAGACGGTCTTGTCCTTTATTATACTACTGCCTTATCATTTACCACATTGCTCCCTTGTCCCCTACTGCACCACTACCTTGTCCTTTATTGTGCTGCTGCCTCATCCTTTACTGAACTGCTGCTTCGTCCTTTATTGTGCTGCTGCCTCGTCCTTTACTGCGCTGCTGCCTCGCCCTTTACTGCACCACTACCTTGTCCTTTATTGTGCTGCTGCCTCATCCTTTACTGAACTGCTGCTTCGTCCTTTATTGTGCTGCTGCCTCGTCCTTTACTGCGCTGCTGCCTCGCCCTTTACTGCACCACTACCTTGTCCTTTATTGTGCTGCTGCCTCGTCCTTTACTGAACTGCTGCTTCGTCCCTTACTGCACTGCTGCCTTGTCCTTTACTGCACTGCTGCCTTGTCCTTTACTGCACTGCTGCCTCGCCCTTTACTGCACTGCTACCTTGTCCTTTACTGCGCTGCTGCCTTGCACATTATTGCACTGCTGTTTGTTCACTTTGTCTGCTCATGCACCTGTCCCCTCAATTGCAGCTGTGGCACAAGAATTTCACTGTGTTCCTTGGAACACATAGAACAAAAAACTTGTAACATGAAACTTTTGAAGCCTTCCTAGCAAGTGGCCCCAGGTACCTTGACCTTGAAGCCCCTGCCACTGGGCTAAGACAGCAAACAAACCCCCTCCACTGCAGGGCTTGAAACCCCATTACAGGTGAATGTACCATTCTGTTAAAGTGTTCTATATGCAGGCTTGACCCCCATATCTCACCTGGAAAGGCTGGGTGCTGGTTAATCTGAGTGCTTCCTGGTGCCAAAGATTTCCCCGGTCTCCGAAGCGTGCCCACAACTGCTGGCCCCGCCCACCGGCTGTTGTACGCAGATATACTGCCAGGCGGAAGATGTGCTTGCCATACATGTGGTAGCTGAAGCGGAAGATGCAGGGCCGGACACCAACAGAGCTCGCCTGGAACACACGGCTCACCAGCACCGCTGTGTCCATAAACTCCTGCGGGCTGGAGGCCTCAATGAACAAATAGTGCCCGTTGACATGGCCCAGGGTGTGGTCCTTCCAGGGGCCCGTGTTTGGTGTGGGTGTGGGGCCCTGGATGCGGGTCCAGTCAAAGACGTCCTCCTCGGTCGCCTGAGTCCAGCTGCACAGGCCGTCCTCGAAGCTGCACTGCAGGTCTGGAGCTGGCAGCAAAGGAGCAACATTAAAGGACAGAGAGAGGAGGAGGAGGATATGATGAGGAGGACACTGTGGGAGAGGGTGAGAAAGAGAAAAGGGAGAAGAATATCGAGAGGAGTCGGTGAAGAAGAGGAGGGGAAGGAGAGCATCAATAGGAGAAGGTAAAGAGGAGGAGGGTAGGAGATCATCGCAAATAGAAAGTCAAGAGCAATGGAAGAGGAGAACATTAGAGAAGAAGGAGAAGGGGAAGTAGAACATCAAGAGCAGGAGAAGAGGAAAAGAGGGAGGAGAATATTAGGAGGAGAAGGCAAAGAGGAAAACAGCGAGGAGAACATTAAGAGCAGAAGGCGAAGAAGAAAAGGGGGAGGAGAACATCAAGAGGAGAAGGGGGAAGAGGACATCATCAATAGGAGAAGGCAAAGAGGAGCAGGGGGAGATCATTGTGAGAATAGTGTTAGAAAAAGAACCTGAAGCACAGAACACAAAGGTGGGGGTGAGGGATGTGTGTATGTGTGTGATGGTCATTAGCAAGGTGCCCCCTGGAAGGGCGGCTGACTGCTGAACATAATTCTTAAGCTGATTTCCTCCCGGGAAACCTGGCAGTATGCAAAGATAAAGCATGAATACCCCAAGCTAGCAGAATGAATTTGCAAAGCAGTGTCTGGTAGACAGCTAAATCATTAATTAACTATTGAGCTGTGAGGATGGGTACGCTTTCAGACTGAAGCCTGGATCTTTCAACAGCTCTTTATTTTTCTGAAGGAGATTGACTGTAACTGTTTCCAAATGTTCAACAGTAGTTTCTCGACTTCATCCAGCAGTATGGAGCACAAGCCTAAGCGCTTAGCTATTATGCCACCTGCTGGTCTTGTCTCAACATCACCCTGCCCATCATTGAGGGCGACCACTCACCACAGCCCTCCTCATCCGAGCCATCGCCACAGTCGTCAATCAGGTTGCACAGCAGTAGACGGTCAATGCAGGCCAGGCTGCGGGTACAGTGGAAGCGGTCGCTGGGGCAACTGACCACCGGAGGCGGCAGGGAGCAGTTGTGGAAGACGATGTCATCCAGGGCGGAGATGCCTTCAAAAACGGCCAGGCTGACCTTGGCCAGGGAGAACTGGAAGGGGCGTGTGAGGCGGCCCAGCTGTATGGTGACCGGGTGCCACTGCCTGCCCTGGTCGTACAGGGTCCTCCACACCACCGTGATGTTGTCCATGCCGTCGATGCGCAGGTACATGTCCGCTGCCCCCACAGAGCGCCCAGCATTGTAGTGCCTACAAGGAATTAAAATGGATACGGTCAAAGGTGGCAGCCATCTTGGCTCAAGGACACTCTCACTGGTGGCAGCCATCTTGGCTCCCACAGCCACAGAATCTATTAAATCACCCCCTGTTACTTCAATTAAATTCAATTTATTTTCATAGTGCTTTTCACAATAGAGTTGCTCCATGGTACTTGCCAAGAGTGTGTGGCGATCCTTTACTGACTTCCACTGCTAGTCAATATTAAAAAAACAACCGTGCATCATGAGAGGGAGGATGTCAGTATCTAGCAAATCTGAACTGCCAGCAAGCTAAATGCAGCTGTACATAGACATAAAATCAATTGCTCCTGTAAGGAACTGGTCTTTTGATAAAGATTTAGCAGCTTGTCAAGCAAGTGACTTCATAAGAGCTTCTGGGGCTGCTTTTATACTGTAATCAATTGGCACATCACAGACAGAACCAATCGTCCGCTTCATTTAGAGCTCTACCTATCATGATCTTATAAAAAACCAGAAACTTCAGAGAGGAGAGGAGCCGTGCAGGGTCAGTCAGTCCCTGGAGCAGCAGGGGCCAAGGAACTTGCTCAATGGCCCAATTGTGATTTACTCCGCATGCCATAGGAAAGCACAACTTTACGAACATAGGCACAGATCCATATTCTTCTAACCTAAGGACTAGCTGCGCCTATTTTCTTGAAACCCTGAGTCTGAGCACAGAAGCATAATAAACTTTATTAATGAAATTCCAACATTTAATGAAAAACTATGGATATATGGGCTCAGATGTCTGAGTCTTGGTGCTTGAGGGAACAAACATAAAAACGAGTAACCACATCTCACTAATTAGCGAAACTCTATGCCTAATAAAAGATGATGCAAGAAGTCAAATGTAAGAAACAGGCTATAAACAGCTTCTTGTAAATAGAATAAAAGGGAGAAGCTTTCCGATATGGTCACTCAGATGCTTTCGGCCACGCTCGAGAGACAAGCTGTCACGCTTCCCAGCTTCCCGGAGACTTATACCTCTGAACAGCTGCTTGGCTCATCACGGCAGCGGCAGGCGTGTGGGTGAGAGGCGCCAAAAACAAGGTGGCGTGCCTACCCCCATTTATAAAACTCTAGGGAATTATTTATGTGTCAGAATGCCTGTCTGGAGCATTCGTGTTTATTTATTTATCCAATCCGAAGCGACATTATGTGTGTGTGTGTGTGTGTGTGTGTGTGTGGACATGTTTATATTACGTTGTGGGGACCCAATGTCCCCACAGTGTGA
>JAODKM010000075.1:15224656-15241527 GCA_026780845.1 Petrocephalus sullivani
GCCCCCCATCCTGGGTTGTTCCCGCCTCGTGCCCATAGCTTCCGGGATAGGCTCCGGACCCCCCACGACCCTGTTCGGATAAGCGGGTTGGAAAATGGATGGATGGATGGATGGATGGATGGATGGATGGATCAGGAGGCATGATATTTTATTGGTCAGAGTGAAACTTGAATTATTATAGTAAAATACCAAGCTGTAAACAAAGCATAAAGCCACAATATTGTTAAGTCAAGAAAATAGGAACATACACCTAAAAGGTCACAGTAGACCTTGGCTTACACACTTTGTGAGAATGAAGCCTGATCTTTACAGCATGTAAAAGTGTGAGAATGAAGCCTGATCTTTACAGCATGTAAAAGTGTAAGTCATGCTACTCACTTTGGATGTTGACACATGTCAAGAAAACGCTAACAAGAAAACAGACAAGAATTAAATAAGTTTGTGTTGGGGGTATTTTTATGGTGTTAAGTAGCCTAAAATGAAAAGTAGTCATTCATGTGTAATGGACTGGTCATATCTACAATTCCTTTTGTATTCTACAAAATAAAATATGACTTGAATATGTACCCCAACCTTGCATCAAGTGCAGCCTGGGACTACCCACCCCCATGACCCAGACCAAGATTAGCACTTGGAAGATGTGGATGGATGAACCCACACTTTATATGTCTACACTGTATTACATAAATGGTTATTATTTTGCCATTCAATGAACCATAATTTTGTCGAAATTTCTTTGGTATGAGACTTTGTAAGTGGATCCTTTACAGTATCATTAACATTATATTAATGTCCCATGAGCTGGATGCAAATTTTCGAATTAATGGTGAGTTTCATTGACTTCTCAGCGAAAAAAGCCCCCATAAAATACACATAAAAAGTACATTAGCATTTACAGGCTTCCCCACATACACAGAGGCGGCAGGATTACCAGGTGTGGTTTTTACTCAGTTAATAGCCTTCAAGCAGCCAAACATCCACGTTCCCTTTACCACCACTGACAAAACATCACTACTGGAACAAGAGCACATCCAAGCTGTAACGTGCAATCCCTGCCCCTTCATCTAACAGCCGGAGGGACACAATCTGTTATGACTTCTGGGGGTGTTACACACCAGTGCTCCGTAAGACATTAGTATTTTCTGTCTTGTAACGCAGCAAGCGAACATACATATTTTTGAGAAAGCAGGGTCAGTCAGTCCCAGAACAAACGGGGGTTAAGGGCCTTACTAAAATTTTTAATATTTTGTTAACTTATTCTATTGTTTTTATTTAACACTATCGCTGTGTGTGATGCTTACACTAAGGGAGCCTACTACATCTCGTTGTGCATGCTCACAGCGACAAGGAAACTGACTGTGACCCAACAGCGAAACCACTCCGCCAAACCCGGGGATTTAAACAGAGAACCTTCTGTTCACAGGTACAGCACCCAAACCTGAAGAGCCCCACACAGGGACTTGAACCAGCAACCATCTGATTACAGACACAGCGGCCCAACCTGCAAAGTGACACAGAGGGACTTGAACCAGCAACCTTCTGATTGCAAGTACAGAGGCCCAACTTGCAGAGCCACACTGCACACACAAGTGAACTACAATGTACAGTTCTACTTGGCATAAAATGTAACCAGACACCTACTGCAAATATATATAGTGGCATATATGCTAGAGCATAGCAAGATCTGTCCATTATTAACCCATTCCTGTCAATGTGAACATCATGTATGCCATATGTATGAAGCAGCAGGGAGGTATATCAACAACGTAGGATTGGCTTTGGGTTATTGATGCCCTCAGGCTCCACTTGGCCCAAGTATCTAAGGTGATAAATTGGAAGAGAGAAGTGGGAAGATAAAGAGAGAGAAGTGATGGACCAAGAAAGGAGTTTCTTTCTCATGAGTTGCTAGGTGTTTTATTCCTATTCTGTTTTTGTGTTTAAGGTCATGTAATGGGGTTCTAACCCCACTCTGTGCTTTCCTGAAATAAAACATGTCTCATTTGATTAAACCCTGCTGTGCTGCATCTCCACCCCACACATATGCCCCGTTTCATTTGTCAAGAACGTGTTGTTTAAAAATTAGCTCTCAAACTCAGCAGTTGTGACAGACAAAGAAAACTTTACCCAAGCCCTAAAGCTTCTGACTGGTGCAGGCCGTACCAAGGGTGGAGCCGAGACTGTGGTCCACAGAGGGCATGCTGCCACTGTGGAGAGCATTCTGGCCGCTCACCCTCCTCCATCCTGCGGGTCCCTCCGTCCGCCACCTGCACAATCCCGATTCGAATCCGCAGCCCTCCTCTGCAGAAAGCGAGCAGGATGTGGCTTGAATCATATTGTCCAAAAGTGGGGGAGCTGATGATTCAAGGGGTGTATATAGGAGTGGGGAGCTGATCCCCGGACGCCCCCCTTCTGTCACTCACCGATTCAAAACATATCATTAGCTAATCATAAGATTGGCCCTGCTGCATGAATTATGGCCCCTCTTACACCCCCATGTTAAAAAGTCCTACAGTCACACCTGCTGCAAAGTCATTAATATTTCAATACCGTCAATGGCCATTGGTGCAGGGAGACAGCTGGTTAGCCTATCAGCAAGGAGTAGCTATAGCGGAAGTGATTGTCACTAAAAAGTATTTTGTTAAAATAATTATCTAGCCATTCCCCCTATCATGCTCATTCTACCAAGATGAGAGATTCTAAATGGTTTAAGTTCAAGGGTGTGCTATTCAATCCAGTATCTGGATACCTGGGACCTCACCCGTGTCACCACTGTACACTAATGCTGATATGCCCCATAGGTATCCATCTTGGAGATGGAGCTCTTGGCCGTTTATGGCAAAGCTTTGTGGGGGTAACATGGGTTGAGAATGTGCCAAGACTAGGGATAGTGAGGGTTAACATGACTTTGTCTTGGGTTAGCAGGGCTATGCCCCGAGTTATCAGGGCTATGCCTTAGCGTAGCACTGCTCTGCCTTGGGTCAGCGGGCCCATGCCTTGGGTCAGCTTGGCTATGGCATGAGTAGCATAATTATGGCATGGGTTAGCATGGCTATCCCTTAGGTCAGCAGGATTATAACATGGCTTAACATGGCTATAGCATGAATTAGCATGGCTATGCCTTGCATCATGGCATAATTCTGCCCCTAGTTCATTTCACTCCTGGTTTAATTGTCTGGAACCCTCTCCTCTCTATTCTATTGCATGGTCTGCACATGTCATCCATTTAAATCTTGCTCTAAGAAATATAAATTTCAGCTGGATCGATTTCCAACTCACGGCGGCCACCCTGGCCACTTTCTGGGCTCGGTGAGCCACCAGGAGTGAATCCACAGCTTGTAGCGTGAGGGACGCAGGTAGTGAACCCCTCCCGGCAGGACAGGCCTGACTCTGCTTATAAAAACACAAAGAGAGGACATGCATTTCATTATCAATTTAACACACTAGTGTCACTCTAATTGACCCAGAAGCTACCCCGGAATCACAGCAGTATATGTGCTCTTCAATTTTAAAGACTGGATGTGCGCAGACTCTTTCAGGATAGGGAAACATAAATTATTTTTGAGGTGGCTACATTCAGGCTGGCTGGGCAATGTCCCCTTTTACCTGACAGCGAGTACATCTGACTTTTGGTCTCTCTTTTGGTCAGGTAGTACATTTGCGAGTGATAAGGGTATAGAGTAACTTCGGGTTAATTGTCTTAAGAGGTAGGCAAAAGAATCCCTGACATTTACATTTCCTCTTTATTTCATTCAGAATGATAGATGTTCGTCACATCAGCTAGAAGATTAATAACAATGCTGCAATTTCTATGATGGGAGCATGAAAAACTACAGTTTTTATTGGTTAAAAAAAATCACCCAGTGTTCTAGAAGGTCTTACCCGGAGCCAGGATGCAGTCCTTACTGAATGAAACGTCATCGATGGCCACAGTCTCTGTGAGCGGACTGGAGTCATAGAGCTCCCCCTGCAGGATCACCTGCAAGTAAGAACAGAAAAATCAATCAAATAGGCGGATTATCAATACAGTTTTATATCAGAGCGAAATATATTCATCTCGTTAAACTAAATGTGTTCATATATCCAAGCCGAGCCTTTTATAAACTTAAAAACAAGTTCTGAAATGCAGAATATGAATTAATAGTAAAGATGATACAATATGTGAACAGACATTATGAACTTTTTAAAATATTTTTGTATTGTTCTATTGTATTACAGTATTTTTGTCGTTATTGCTCACTTCCCTGTCCTCTCTTAAATGTGCCTTCACTGGCAGAATAAATGTAAAGTATGCAATAGGTGGAGTATTACATAAAATCTGGCAACCAGACCACACATTCTGCTTGTCTAATGCATCAGGACAGGGGAAAAAAGACATTATGAACAGTGTTTGTCTGAAGATGCGGGGGGGTGTCTAATAATATTGTGTTGTTCTTATTATTGTTGTTATTATTATTTAGTTTAATTACATTCGTTTTGGGTCACTTTGCTTGTGCTGTTTTTTGCTGTTCTATAATACATAAATTCATTTGCCAATTGGAAGTCGCTGATGCAGCATTATATTTACTGCGCTTCCTGGTATCGGCTGCCGTCTCATAGTGACCCTGTAGTGTAGGGGTGCCCAATAAGTCGACCAGTAGATCGCAAAAACAGTGCGGGTAGATGTTAATGTTTAATGTTAGCCAATCATCTATACTTTTTTTTAATTCTTTTTTTTATCACCTAATCTCCCTTTGGCATTCGCCACTTGATTGACGTCTGCTGCCAGTCTGCTGTTGCTTAAAACTTTATTATATGAGGTTACCGAATAAAACGCGAATGTATTGCGAGCTAATGCAAATCTCCAGCGAGCAAAGTGACCCAGCTAGCCTTCCAATCAGTGTGGGAGCCGGACCAAGTAAGAGAACATAAATGCATTGTATCCTGCTGTGAGGGTTCATGCAGTGTTGCAAGGTTCGCCAACATGTACCGTATATATAATGTATACTCAGTGTGTGTGTCTCTATGCATATATCTGCGTGTGTGTGTTTGTGTATTATATAATGCAGCACTTGTATCTTGAAAGTAAAATTCTTTTCCTTATTTTAGACCCTTAAAAGTGAACAACCTAAAATTTGTTGAACATGATAGAACAAAATAAATGTATTAGAATAATAAAATAAATGTACGTAAATAATTTAAAAGAATAATAATCGACGCACTTGTGTTTTTGGGCAATCAGTCAACTACAGCACTTATAGACTTTTGGCCAAGAACACAAGCTTAACATTTTCAGGCTTAAGAGAGAAACGCACGCATGACACAATGTTCCCTCCCGTGCTGAAAACGCCATCGCCATCGGCATTCTCCGTGTTGGTGTTCATTTTGCTTTTCTTCTGTCTCAGTAGAGTTTTGTGCCGGTTGGAAAAAAAATGCGCTAAAAAGCGCAATGTCTCCACCAAGTGGGCTGAGTGTGAATCGCCATAAATTAGAAATGAGATTGTATACGTATGAATCGAGATTGTGAATCGAATATATATAAGTTGTTTACTCCTTTTGTAATGTAGGTAGTTCATTTTGACATGGTTGGTTTAAAAGTAGCTTGCAAGCCGAAAAGTATGGGCACTCCTGCTGTAGTGGATAAGTAGATATGGAAGATGAATCATATTACATTTAGTGTTAAGCTGTCACAGATGGTTAAGCTATTTGTGTTTGCTGAGTTTATTGCTAAACAGTCTTAAGCACAAAGAACGCGTTCAGCAGGAGTTTGGTCAAAAGTTAATAATGGTTTAACGTCATCATTACCGCAGAGTCTGGCGGAAGAATGAGGCTTCTTTCAAGTTCAGACTATCACCTGTTGGTCTCATAAGTGAAGAACAAGTGTGTGTGTGTGTGTGTGTGTGTGTGTGTAGCTAAATGACTTGGATAGCAGATAACAGTGTCAAAATTTTTGCCAAACACATATTACAAAGTCAACTGGACATCTGCCCTTGGACATATTTATCACACAAAGCAGGCAGACCCCGCTAATCTTCTGTATGCAGTGGGTGACCGAAGTGCATCGTTCTGGATGGCATGAATCAGTAGGGAGTCCCAAGCTCATGATCTGAATCTCCATGCTGGACTAAACATATCTTACATCTTTGGGGACATAAACACACACACACAAAAAGGTATGAGGGCATATGGGCATATTCCTTGAAGCAACAGACTTTGAGGTTCTTCCCACTGTGCCGATAAAGCACTCCATTCTACCAGGGGGCCGACTCATGCTACCAAAAAAAGTCCTAACTACTCCAGCTTTTGATCCAAACGGACTGTCATTAAGGAATAGAAGTCATCATGGCAACAGATGATGAAAAGATTCTCCCCTTTTGGCTAGATCCATGAATGTATAAATCTAAATATATAAATCAAACTTTACATATCAGTCTCTCCTTGATGTGGTGGGAAGCAGAGGGAGACTGACTGCTATCCGGGGAGGCATGAGAGGTGGGATTGTGGTGGTGGTGGAGACCACATGTTTGGAGAGGAGAAGCAGATGGCAGAGGAGGGTGAGGAGAAGGAGGGGGAAGGAGATCTTCAGTTGACAGTAAACTATAGCACTGCTGAGATCTGTTAAGGGTGTCCACAAGAGGACACCTTTCACCATACCTTGGCTGTCTTCGAAAGACACCATTAAACATCACTACTGAAGGGATGGGTACCCGCACCTGGAAATTGCTGTCACTGCTGAGCAGAAGGACCGAGCACTGCCAAGGGGCCTCAAAATGGTCTGCCCCGGGTTCCACCAGGGATTTGGACCGCAACCATACTTGGTGGGGCAGGCTGGACCCGTGTATTTGGGTGAGGATGCGCAGAACCCCGTCCACCCTCCCAAAGTGGTGGTAGAAGGTCACCTGTGGTCCAGGAATGCAGCAATGAGATCCAAGTCCAGGTTTTGGCTCGGGATCCCCCTAACAAGTCTGATCTCAGACAGCATAATTTCTGGCAAAAAAACTCAAACAAGCTCCTCCCACATCTAATTAACATTTTGGATGATGCTGGAAAAGAACGCAGTTCCTAAAACATGCCTGATTAACAACAGGACAAAATAATTAGGCAGGATCGTTGTTCGGGATGAGAACCCAGTGCTTTTTGCATCATTACAATTTTACAAAGGAATAGGAAATAGTGATAATAGCGAAACAGTCACCACACTAGTATTATGGAGGACTAAACATGGCATAAGTATACATAAATTTACAAATAAATCATTATATAAATAAATACATTAGCTCTATATTTATGTATTTACCTAACATGACATGAGTAAATAAATGTACAAATAAATCATGAAATAGATAAAAACATACTTACATATATACATTTTTGTCATGAAAATTTGTATAATTAGATGTACACTTATTCAGTGATCTATTTCTACATTTCTGTACTTATACATTTCTCCATTTATTTCTGTCTCTGTATGTTAATAAGGTAGCTGGGTCTAACCTCATTGAGTGCAGGATTGGTTAAACAGGTGGGATAATTTTGGCTCTACTACTAATGCCTTAGCTTGGTGTGGCTGCTTTTTGGAACACTGAATAAATGTGACAGATGGCCCAAGATTTCCATGGGGTGGGACACATGGCGAGACACCCATATTTAAATATTTCTAGGCAGAATAGCAATACATGATATGTATGTATGTATGTATTTCATTTTAGTCAAAACACCATGTGAGATGTCACAAACACTTTTAACAGTGTATTAAAAACAAATTGCAAATACGTGATTTTCTTCCCTGTTTGTAAGTACAGACATGGACAAATTTGTTGATACCCTTACAGCTCATTGATACAATGCTTCATTACTCATTAAATTAAAACACACAAAACACATTGGTCTCATGTTTGTCTGCATGTTTTCTGTATGTGATAGAGTAAACCAATAAAACTGTGAAACAAATGATTTATTGTAGGGTGACCAGATAATCCATGTCATCCCGGTAACTTTGAGCTACTTCAGGTTTTACAGACTACTTTAAACCGGAAAGGCTCCTGTAATTAGTTAAATAGTTCAGTTTTTCTTGCCCTCTGACTGGTTTGATTCTTTGATGGAAAGACTCATCCAGCTGTTTCACATTAACATTAGTGACACATGCATGATTATAGGAGACTGACCAATCAGCACACAGCAAAAATTGATAATTTACAAATCCTGCCCTAACTCATATTATCTGATCACCCTAATGTATTGTTGAAGGGGTGTCCATACCACTATTAGACAACAGAAGATCGGCTTGTTTTAGGATGAAGGGCTTCATGAATATATATGGTGTTGCGGATGGGGGTCACATTGGCTAATTTGGGGGGGGCATGGCCCGTGAATACCGACCACATGATGTCGACCTAGCATTTTCCTATGTGAGATTGCTTAGAGCCGTGGTACTCAATAGGCGGACTCCGGTCTCCATCTGGACCCAAACACAATTTAATCTGGACTGTCACCTAAATCAGTATGGTACTTTATTATCAACTAAGCGAGTTTCCATTATATCGCACACAATCAAAAACCCCGCAGTTTTTTTTTTCCCTTTACGAGATGCAGCTCTACTTCTCTTCTATTTTAGTGCAGAATGCACAATAAGCAGACTACGGTCCGCATCGGACCAATCATAGCAGCAGTAACAGCAACGTCACTGTCTCACTCGTGTCAGATAGTTTATCGACCGGCCGCGGGCTCTGTACTCAGGTGGATATGTTCAGGGATGCACATAACTGGCATACAAGCACACATTTAAATTTAAAAGCGATACGTGTAGCAAATGCGTACTTATGTGCATTTGTGCTGCTGTGACAAGAAATAATCGCACATTTTAACATTTATATGCAAATTCGTACTTAAATTGCGGCTTAAAAATTAAAATGCATGGCAATGTCTTGTCGTAGCAGCACAAATGCACATAACATGATGAAGTAAGGCATAGTTAATGGTTAATTAATGCATTTACTAAGCATGTATTACTGCATTATTTGTGGCCCCTCAACTAAAGTGTTACCTTTTTTTTATACTGAAAGTGAGAATGGGATGCTCAAAACAGCCCAACAGTGAGACAAGAAAAGACTACTGTGAAAACTGGGAGTTTAAGACTGGGTGGACTGACGTACTCCCCAAGAGAAGCACCAAACCAGAGTAATAATAATAATAATAATAATAATAATAATAATAATACTACATTTTATTTGAAGGGGCCTTTCAAGGCACTCAAGGACATCATACAAAAAATAAAGGAGGAAGACAAGGAGGAAATGCTGCGTATATCTTGAGGTAGGGAGCTGAGGTACCTAGACCCAAAGGTGGTCAAACGAATGGTGGGTGTAGCGAGGGAATTGGAGCAGGAGGATCTAAGAGTATGTGCAAGTGTATAAATATGTAGAAGATCAGTAAGGTATGGAGGTGCCAGGTTATAGAGAATTTTGAAGGTTAATAGCAAAATATTTAAGTCAATATGATATTTAACAGGGAGCCAGTGAAGTTCACAGAGGCTTGGGGTAATATATTCAGTGGAGGAGGTTCTAGTAATAATACGAGCTGCAGTATTCTGAAACACCTGAAGCTAATGAAGGAGCTTATGGGGGAGGCCTGCCAGTATGGAATTACAGTAGTCAATGGGAGTGCATAGAAGCATGGTAGTATTGTTATGTGTGAGAAATGGACAGAGATGATTTATATTGCGGAGGTAAAAATATGCAGACCAGGTGATATTGTTAATATGTTCCTAGAAGGAGAGAGTGCTGTCAAGGATGACACCCAAGGTCTTAACCTGAGGAGAGGGAGAAACTATGGAGCCATCAACTAACAAGGAGAAACTGTCACGTTTGGCAAGGGTGGATTTAGTGCCAACGAGAAGAACCTCAGTTTTATCATAACTGAGTTTGAGAAAATTAGCTGAGAACCAGGTTTTAATTTCAGATAGACAATCAGAAATAATGGGAGGAGGAATGGCTGAACCAGGATTGGTAGATAAATACAGCTGGGTGTCATCAGTGAAGCAATGAAACTGAATGCCAAATCTTCGAAGAATGTCACCTAGTGGTAGAACATAGATAATAAATACAAGGGGGCCAACACAGAACCCTGTGGAACACCACTGGTGGCAGGCGTGATTTGAGAACTAAAGTCTTTAAGTTGTACAAACTGTGTACGACTGGAAAGGTATGAGGTGAACCAAGTACAGGCAATGTCACAAATTCCAATGGAGGTTAATATCTCTAACAAGATGCTATGGGAGACAGTATCGAATGCTGCACTCAGGTCAAGCAAAAAAAGAATAGCCAACAACCCGGAGTCAGCAGGCTATAGCAAGTCATTTGTGATTTTAACAAAGGCTGTCTCTGTACTATGAAAAGGGAGAAAACCAGAGTGGAATTGTTCACATAGTCCATGAGATGTGCATGTACCTGTGCTGCAACAGTTTTTTCAAGTAGTTTTGTAAAAATAGATTCTTTAAAATGGAAGCCTCACTAAGAGTGGCATGGGCCTTGGGTAAACTCAGAAAACTAGGGCTGTGCGAGATGGCCTAAAATTCATATTGCAGTATAATTTGAACCATAGATGGTAGAAGGTACATACTGCAGTATATAATTTACTATGTAAACTAAACTGTTAACACATTGCAAAGTAGCCGTGAATGATACTTTAAGAATATATATTGTGCAAAACTGCAATTATAGAAAAAATATGGAAAATCTTTCAAGTAACTTTTTGCTGGTTTCCATGGTTCCTGCCAAAATATCTAATATTAAAAATGTGGGTTAGTTTTGTAAACTGTAGGTAAGAATTAAAAATATAATAAACCAAAAAATATAAATAAAAATAAACAACTCAAATAAATAAATAAGTCAAAATACAAGCTATAATAAAAAACAGACTAATTGCACTAATTGCATGACTCCATCTCTTTTCGGATGAAGACCATCTGATGTGCATACTTATTTAAAACAGATTTCTCCTGTTACCTCTTTGCAATCACCGTCATCCAGCATATTTTGCAGATTATGTTTTTCTGCTCAGTATCCAAGACCTTAAATCCAAACCATGGCTAATTTATGGACTTTGCACCAGTCTTTGTAAGGAGCTCCTCTGAATATTAAAAAATAATTTATATTTAGCTTGATAGTGCAGCTGACATTTCATGACATTATTAATGTATATTTAGATCCATAGTGAACAGTTTTAATCATGTATATTAGATTTATTATTAATATATTAGATATATTATTGATACATATTGAGGTGCACCGATATGTTTTTTATTGATTATCACATCAACATTACACACTCATATGAACACGCTAACTTCAACTTTATAGCTACTGCTTCAGTCTGTGCCTGAAAATGTAAATTGCGTGTAATATAACTAGCCCTTTCAATTAAATGCGTATCGGTAAAGTAAAATTCCTAACGTAGATTTCACAAGGTAATAATTATTCAGTTCAGCAAAAATTTTCCTAAGGAGCTAAATACATGATTCATATACGTATTTTATATACATTCTAACCAATAAAACATGTTACTTTTAAGCTAAATATACGGTTATAATCAACAAGACATGTACCTACCGAACTAAAAATACATCAATAATCTCATAAAACGTGTCGGTTACAATGGATAAAACACACCGCTGCTGAGCTAAATATGGATTATCAAATGAAACATGCCGATTGTGCTATCAAGCTAAATGTGAACGATTTCTTAATAATAATTAATGGAAACACATTTTAAAAAACGTTTTGGAATGTTTTTAATAGTGGTTCGATTTCTTAATGAAAATGAATAAAAACACTTTTTAAAAAACATCTGCCATCACCCTAGGAGCGGAACGTCTCACCGCTCTGCTCGCATGCTCTAGTCATGAACAACCACTACCGTGGTAGGCTGGTATAATCAAAATCTTTACCCTTGGCCAAATTTATACCTTATACCATTTATACTGTTTATACCTCATGCCCCTACAAGTAATTCTTCTCTGATGCTGAAATAGTAAAGGAATGTATCAGCGAAGTGGTGGATGGAATGTCTGAAGGAAAACAAAGAGAAAACAAACCAAACCCTGTTCAGATTCTACTGCAGCAAGATTAACTGAAATACTCACTAATGATTTGCTTGAACAACTGAGTTCTGCTATAAAAAGGGCTAAATTAATTTCATTGGCTGTGGATGAATCCACAGACAACACAGGCTTTTGAGAAAGGTACTCCAAAGTCATGACAACAGTGACTAATTGAAAGCATCCCCATCGTTTGTTTTGCTCATTCCTGACAGCATTTCTGTCTGCAGCATTTGATGATTTGCTCCTTCAGAACAATGTCAGGTGGCTTAGTAAAGGCACAGTACTGGAGCATTTTTGGGTCTTGCAGAAAGCTGGAAATGTTTCTGTTGTATCGAAAGAGTGCGAAAGTAAAACAGTTTGTGGATTTCAGGCAAAATTAAGAGAAAATGCATGGAAGCTGTTGCATTTCTGACTGACATTACTTCCCATTACGATATTAATTACATAGCAGGCCTTCCTGCAGACCCCCACCCCCATCAGATGTTCCCTTCAGCCCAAATCTCCAAGGTCTGTCGCCTGCAAAGCTGGTTTTGTGCAGGCTGCTGCAAGGCAAGGACACACAGCAACATCCCCAAAACAACAAGGCCTGAGACAAAACAACAATCCCTCAATGCCTCACAACCCTGGCCTACCATTACATTTTCCTTCCAAAACCTAAATACAAGCTCCACGGCAGAAGCAACACAGGGTATGACCTTATGTCAGCAGTCTGTGTTTTCCAGAAGGAGCTGGAAGTATTCAAATGTGACATACAGCAGGGCCTGCTTCAAAAATTCACCCTTGGTGAAAAACTGACCCGTTAGCTAAATGGATTATAGGTTGCTATTATATTTTTTTATATTATATTATATTATATTATATTAATAATATTATATTATATTAAGTCATTGAGAAATGACCCATGCCCTTTCGATCACCATCGCCAGTACTGTGAGTACTCCAGTCTTTGGTTATATCTCTTTGATTGTGTGTGCGTTTAGAATGTGGATTCTGCTGGGAATCTCTACTCTTTATTTAATTGTGTGGTTATCCTACCTCTTCGCGCAATCTCCGCGTCTGGGTTACCATCCATGATACACGGGCTATTCGCTGACGCCACTCTATTCCTGCAGTCTATTCTGCCCGAATTCCTGACAGTTATATTATATTACTTATATTATAATACAAATGGGGCACATCACAGCAAATTATCCAGAACTCCAAGTAACCCTGTGTACCAAAAAGCAGCCATATCAGTCACTAAACCAAGGCATTACCAGTAGAGCTGCAATGATCTTATGCAGTGAGGTTAGACTCGTCTACCTTATTAACAGCAGAGACAGAAATATAGAAACAAATGAAGAAATTTGGAAATAGATAAATAAATAGATAAATACAGATACATAAATAAGTGTAAAGAATTATTTTTCATGAACATTTATTTATAATTTCACGATTAATTTTTAAAGTAATTTATTTATGCTTATGTCATGGTTAGTCCTCCATATAGCATAGCTATTAAAGTAATAAAGTATTAGTATAAAATTAAATTAAAGTATTAAAGTAACCCCTTCAAAATTCACTGGCTTAACATTCATGGTTTTGCATATTCATCAGTTGGCCATCAACAATTACACAGGAATGTTTATGGATCCAGCTCGCAGAAACTCGCAGGCAACATGTAAGCTGAAAACAATACTGAAAATAATTCAAATCACATAATATCGTATAATACAGGAATATTAGTGATACATAATATTTGTTAGTGTAATTGCATACTGTATGTTTAATGTTAAAAGTCTTGGCTACATTTCCGAAAAGCATAGTAGAACATAGTTAAATTCACGCAACTGAATCCAAGTGAGTCCAACTATGTTAGTTGCTAACATGAGCTTTTGGGAAATGCACCCCAGGTTAGCAGACTACTATGGGTTGAGATTAGGGGTGCCCAAATATAATTTGTGTATTTTCACATTCACATGGGCATATCAGCCCCTAACTGTAATCTGTCTTCTCTGTTTTGACTGATTTCGTAGTGTCCAGTGCATTTAGTATGAAAAATTAGTGTTACAAATAAAATGTATTATCATCATCGTCATCATCATCATAAAAATACATATACATAATAATAATGATTAATATTATATTATTATTAGCTTTCTCTCACCTGACAGGTGTTAGTTGGGAGAAAAACTGCACTTCTTAAATCAGCACGAGATCGTAGCCCACTCTGATGGGACAGGAAGAGGAAATGACCTGGTGGGAAAGGGCAGCAAAACATTAAAAACACAAGGTCAACCGTAAAGCGTTCTGTGAATAACCATTACTGGATTTTGAGCAAAATCTTAACCATCAAATTATTGTCACATTTTTGCTACATTTGTACTGCTTCAGGTCTGGTGGACAGCTGGATTTTGAAACATCTCAGCCAACAATAACATAAAAATCAAATAATGATTAATTTTACAGCTTGATAGATGTTTAAGTAATTGTGCAGTTTTATCTTCTGTAAACCTTAAAAATGATCAACAGACCCGAACATAAAGGGTTCAGTTTATCATTTAATAACAAATCACCATACAGTATATACAAAGCAAAATATTAATCTTACCTATCTTACCTTTAAAGGTTAAATTGCATAAGCAATTTTGTATGATTTATACTAGTTTTGTTCTCATTTCAGTGTATTTCTGCAATTGCGGTTTATGTTGCAAAGGAAATGTAGAATTATACTGGTGCTGTACCCTTCAGCAGTTCAGGCCCGGCTCATACCTGTGCGCTGCCCCTTGTGGTCGTAGGCGGGTCCGACATTGTTCAGCCCGGAGCCTCTGATCCAGGTGGCAGGGGTGTCAGCCCCATGGGACATGGAGCAGAGCCCAGCCTCAAAGTCACACCCTGCTGACCTGGAGCCTGGACCGGGTAACAGAGAAAGAGTCAAACTGGTGACCAGTGAATGAACAGGGAAGGAGAACTCCCAGCATGCCGTTTGCTGAAGGTGCCACAGTGGCCTTCGTCAGCCAGAGAGCTACCTGTGAGTCATTTTTACACCTTATCCACAAGACAAACTAGCATGACATCATTAGTAGCATCACTAATAATACCAAATCAGCATCATTAATAGCTTTGTGTGTTTGTGTGATTGCAGGCCGCATATTAGCAATTATTGTGCATTATTTGTTTTGACGACATGCTATCGCTCTCCTTAATTTCCCTCATGTGCACGGGGGCATCTTGCACTGCATCAAGAAACTCCACCTGTTCTGTGCTTGCTGCTCGCTGGTACTGTTTACAGTATAAGCTCTTGATTTGGGTGACACTCACTTCTACTATACTGATCTCCCAGCTGAGTATCACCCGAGCAAAGATCTCCAGCTGCTTAATTTTTGTCCAATCAGCTCTCTGTGGTTTCGACTCCAGAATCAGTTCTATTATACTATAATTATGTTTTATTTTAATAGTTATATATTTAATGTTATTATACTTATTACTTAATTAAGTGTATATGTCGCATTTGGGAGAATTCAAGATGCCATGTCATTACCGTCACAAGAATTAAAAAAAATGACACTAAACAAGCATACGGTAATCACAGTACGTACAATAGACATTAGTATAACAGGCTGAGGCTGTAAAAAGGCGAAGGCAAGGACGTGATATTCTCCAAATACGTTTTCTGGATCGGTACCGTCATGGGTATGACAACGGGGTCCCACCGACTATTTTTATAAATGCCCTTTTTGGGTCCTTAACCACAGATCTGCTGTTAAAAATACAGGACCAGTGACGCTGATGTTTTCAACATTCTTATTTACGGTGCTGTTTGGATCTAAGAACCGCACCACACACATACACATGCACCCACACACACACACACACACACACACACACACACCTGTGCTTAACTGTTAATCACAAGCCAGCAAATGACAGACACGAGGACGTTTCGCCGTCACTCACAGCCCGATCCATCACCGCCATCCCTGTATGGCACTGGGATTTCACACGCTGCCCCGTGAGGAACACAGACCCCTCCTGGACACTCTGTCTCCCCTGGGTCACAGCTCTGCCCTGTCGCCACGGTTACCAGGAAGCACAGTGCATGGAGGGAGCGGGATCCGAGCTCCATGGCGGTGACACCCAGCTCGCTGCGTCAAGCCTGGGACAGCGATAAAGAAGACACACGCATTTACGATGAAGGACAAAAAATATCAGAATATCCTCTCAGCCGAGCAGAAAGAAAAGAGTCTCTCAGTCTGGATCAGTGTGTATCACATAAATCAGACTGTTTAGCCCAACGGCAGGACAATAAAACTTTTACAGCTCATACTTATCAGCGTTTCCTGCGTGTTTGCAGGGCTCACTGACAGACTGCGGGGGTCAAAGGTCAACAGGCTCGCACAACGATCAGCTTGACTTTGGACGGAGATAAAGGTTGGAGAAAATGCGGGAATCCATCTGAGAGACTTGTAGCGCAAGGTGCCACCTGGCTTTCGTAACAAGCATCACATCTTACTGCCTGTTACTGTGTTACTGCTACCTTGGCCAGGTCTCCTTTGCAAAAGAGATCTGATATCTCAATGGGACAAACCTAGTTAAATAAAGGTTAAATAAAATTAAATAAACATGGATGAGTTATAAATGAATAAGTCTCATTTAAAGAACAATGCGAAGCATCCATTTTTGTATCCTCACCAAATAAATGGTTTTAACAAGGTCACTGATGGAAAACGTTTGTGAACCCTACATAACCCCTGCTCTGAGTTCCCTGCACTGGCTTCCTGTAAGGTACAGGACGGATTTCAAAGTTCTCCTACTTGCA
>JAODKM010000075.1:15298575-15310434 GCA_026780845.1 Petrocephalus sullivani
TCAGGGATTTTGAGTCATTCTGCGCTGCAGATGGGTTAAATGCGTTAATATTTTTAATCAAATTAATCACGATGCTGAATTAATCCGCGTTAACGCGTCAGTTTTGACAGCCCTACTCATTATTCCATAATACTACAGTCATGGTCATTCAATGCAGTGTTTTGGGTCAGTGATGGCATGATGGTTAGAAAACTTGAGTAATTGAAAGGTTGCTGGTTCAAGTCCCCGACCCGCAAGTACCACTGAGGGTGCTGAATTAGCTGCCCACTGCTGTGTCACAATGTCACACATTTCGTTAACATATTTGGTGTGTTAACAGTGACAATCACCCTTCAGTTCTCAACCCAGTCACAGAGTTCTTGATTGGCTGGGAGCTGGGAGAGAGCAACAATGTGCACTGTCTGGGGGTTTCCAAGGACTGGGCTGAGAAACATTGTCCTAATTGGTGTTTGGATGCAGAAGAGCTGCCACATTTTCTAGGCCGGACCACTCACATGTTCTGATGAACGCCTTTCATGGCCTTGGCAGCGAATCCCATGTTCTTCAGCACCTCTGTGTTGGTGTTGGCGTTTTCCAGCGCCTCCCGCTGAAACTCAATGGTGGAGAGCGTGCCGTCGATCTGTGTCAGGTGCTGCTCCAGACGCTTCTTTCTCTTGAGGGCCTGGAGGGCAGCTGAGGGGGAGAACAGGAGTTGCTTTTCTGAAATATCCGGGATTTGAGGTTCACCACCTGTTTCCATGGTCTGGTCTTGCCCTGATTCGCTAATGAAGAGCCGTGACTGTTTAACGTGATATATAAGAAAGGAAGTCATTAGACTGTACGATAAACCTTATGCTACGTACACATCAAAGGAGACTGTGTGGAGTGGGTCCCAGCCTTCAGGGTCCTGCGCCTGCATCTGGACAAGGACCTGACCTGGAAAACCAACACTACTGCGCTGATAAAGGGGGTACAGCAACGACTCCACTATCTAAGGGCTCTGAAAAATATATGAATATGGCACCTGTACTGCGATGCAGGGCTACCTCAACCCCATGTGCAATATGGTCTACAGGGCAACTTCTCGCAGCTGTCAGAGCTGCTGCACAAAGCACTGTAAATGTGCATGTTTATTTATTTATAATTCAGCTTTTAAATGAAACTTTTTTTACTTCATAAATAAGTGCACTGAAAGGGAATGCATCCTATCTCGCTGTACTCCTACAATGACAAATAAAAGACTCTGATTACAGAATCACACTTTTGGACCTCATCATCACAGATTTGTAAATGGTTAGGTGGGAATGTAAGAACATAAACAACGGTTATGCCCAGCACTGCAGAGCTGAGACTGAACTTTTTACATCCTCATGTGTCTTTGCTTGAAATTGTGCATGTGCGACCTGCTGCTAATAACCCTGCACCATGCACTGATCACTAACTGCTACTCAACAGCTTTGTAAGGAATTGTGGTTTTGATGCAAACTTCAGATAAGTAATAAATAATGCACCAAAGACAAAATTTGCTGGAGGGCATAAGTTAAACCAATTTTAAAATATAGCTTAATATTGATCCAAGACACATGCAATGTCGGTTCCATGGGTTACTCATATGACCCAGACATCCCACCTGAGGGATATTGATTTCAGGGAGGCAGATGGGGGGCATCTGGGAGGTAACAAATACGACCCACGGTGCGTTACGCAATGACATCACCGCCAAAGGCCCCATACCGTGTATATATATGTATATTGTCAACTACAGTGAGGGTGATCGGGCATTTTTAACAACACTGACTAGCGGGACGACAGATGTCCGGGACATTGTGCATCATTTGCGGATATTCGTGGGGCTGCTGTCAATTTGTGGGAGACTCAATAGAGTTCCAGTAGAGTTGGGATGTCTGTATGACCAAATTAGCATGCCAAATTTCGTTAAAATCTGTGACAATGAGGTCCAAAAGTATAATTATTTGACATAGAATTACCCGGAACATAAAATAATAAAATAATGATATACTAGTTATCCACCCCTGTGGGGAAACTGGGTAGTCTCCAGTTTCCATATATCCCACCTGAAAGCTAGTTTAGGGGTCAGACTGCAGTGCTTCCAGTGTCCCAGGCACTAGTGGGATTAAGGGTCTCGCTCATGGGCCCAACAATAATATGATAACTCTGCTGGCTATGGGATATGTACTTCCTGATAATTTAAAATCCAGTACACCACATTTAAGGACACAGTGGAATACCTATCAGCAGATAAAGTGGTCGAAGAGGATGAATCACAACCACGCAGAAAACACTGATGGCCAATGTTTTCTGTGATCCAAGGCCAATAACTGGTGAATAATGGGATGGTTTCATCTGGCTCATGGGAGCATGTCTTACTGACCTGGTGAGGTCAACAAAAATGCTTAGGAAAATCAGGCCAAACTGGGAATCTTTGCCAAGCAAAGCGCTAGCAAAGTGTGTTTCACGTGCTGGAACTGTAATATATAACGAATTTAGAAACTGATTCTAAATAATATGTCCAATAACACAACCGGAAAGAAAACTGTAACTTCACCTTTAGTTCCCGCTTAACAATAAACGAAACAGTGCAATCCCGTCTCATAAGTGTAAAACATTTACTTCGCAAAAGTTATCATCAAAGGTGTCTCGATCTATAGCCGTCTCGGAATTCGTTAAGTCTAGAAATACGCTTATTTTTAAAAGCTATTTCGATTGTGTAGTTCAGGGGTTCCCAGTACAGATGCAGGCCAAACCCGGCTTTCTGCGTCTGTATTCAAGTGTGACTTTTTATAGCGCAACATGGTGATTCAGAGCCAGATCTTCAGCTGCGATACTCTCACCATTCAGGTTTGGCAACTTTACCCACTTAGCCCTACTGTAAAATACATTCCTTGAATTTCTGTATTAGTAAAACAATTAAACGAGTATTCAGTCTTGTCCAAGCCACGAACTTAAGGCATGCCGGACAGAGAAACCACATCTAAAACGAGCCCGTAACGCCGAGCGGTTATTATCCATACGTTTTTAAGATCTTGTTTACAACTAGAAAGGCAATTACATTAAATCGTGCTGCGTGCATATGTACTTAACGTACATCGCTTCCCATTTTCGTTCTCTCTTTCTCTCTCTCTTTTTGGCGAACTGCCCACTCGAATGAGGGCATTATTGTAAAACTGTAAGTCTAATGTTTGCGCAAACCTTAGCTTATTAGTCTCAGAATGATATTAGGTTTCTTTGTTCTTGTTTCTTCACAAAGAGTTAGACTAGACTGGGTAAAAGCAACACATCGGTCATTCTATTAATGCTGCGCAACCAGGGCATTGAATCCCGCTTTGTCCCAGCCCCATTCCACCATCCGAAAAGCCATTACGGCCGGTGGGTCTGGGAAGGGGCGAGGTACGGCGCATTCTTACTCATGGCAGCGTCGCACGTCCTCGGTGCATCGCATACCTCTTTTATTCTTGGTCCCGTTCTTCTTGGCGACGGCTATTTCCTGCTCGATCTTCTTCTCCAGGTACTCCTGCTTTTTGGTTAACATTTCCTCCGTCTCCCTGAGCCTGTGGAGAGCCTCTTGAGGAGAAGGTCCGCTCTTGGACTTTGAGGAGCTGCCTTTGAACATCTTAGATATTTTACTCATTTTTAAATAATAATAATAATAGTTGTAGTTTTTGCGCTGACAACGGGTTAAATGTTCGCCTGGATAGTTGCTATTCCAGTACCCCAAGCACTGGATTCAAACCATACGGACACACCTGTAACTTCCTGAAACTTGACGCCTGGAAGGAGGGAATGGCTGAAACGTGGATGTAAACAGAGACAAGCCTTTGAGTGTGACCTCCACGCTGAAAACGTCCAAGGCATTTGGTAGCTTATGCAGTTTTGCTTTTCTAAATGTTTAGACTGCTATGTGTGTGTATATTCGGTATATATACAGAAGACCCAAAACTATGACCGACTTAAATATAATGTAATAAAACTACTAAAAGGTATACTAAATGATTATGCAATAGGTCTACGTAATAGAAAAGGGAAATGTGTACTTATTTTATGAATTGGTTTATTGTATTAAGATTAATTTGATTTGGAGGGAGACCTGAGGGTGTTCCACAAAGTTAGCTGGGCAAACTTAAGCTGGAGTTTCGGTAAGGAGCATTCCTATTGGACAATCATGACTTTTATCTTAAATTAACGCAACTAAGAAATCACCCAGCACCAGTCTTTCTAACACAAAAACTCACAGACGAGTATCAAGAAACTGACCGTCAAACGACATTAAAAGTAGCACAGGTTGAGGATTAAAAAGCTTTCTCATCGGTATCTGCGACCCGGCCGAGTTATTATGGTGGAATTTCCTGCATCAATAGACACACCCGAGCCCGGCGTCACGTGACGCTGCCCAGCAAATAGGGGGCGGGGCAGAGCTGAGGGCGATGACGTCACGGCAAAATGGCCGAACTGGATATCGGTGAGCACTGTCAGGCTGAAACGTGTAACCAGAAAGGTGAGGATACGGCTTAAGCGGATTGTTCAACATATTAAACCGTCGTTATTTAGTCAAGGCGCGTCTTGCGATCATGTTGTCATGGCGCTAGTCCTCACTGCCCAGATGGAAACCCCGTTAAACCTGCCCGCATCGGCAAACAGTGGTAACATACTCACACGCGCGTGCCCATTCACGGGGTTTGGCTGGTGGAAGTCGGATATTAAAATGGAAATGGAAATAAGCAGCAGTCCAGCCTGCCTTTAAGTCGTGGCTAATCGCGAACGAGCCGCCCCATGCTTATACACTTGTGTGTATAGGAACTGCGCTTTGGTAGTCCTGCCGTCCAGCCACACTGCCCTGGGATCAGCCATTAACTTTACGGCACCGCTGTGTGCTGGACGAGTGAGCGCAGGTTTCTGTTACACTATATGTGTCGGGTTATTCTGGCTGAACATGGACCATTTGGCCCTCAGCGAGCCACAGGCCGCAATCAGCACGTTCGATGTCTTGTATAAATAAGGCCACGAGAGCCTTTGATTAATTCAGGTACTGCACGTCACTGTATCTTTACTATTTTCAGCTATATTTGATTATGATGGCAGTTTCATTTTAACGCCACGTCCTTCATATGGTATGTATCCGTTTTCTTTCCCCATAGATTTTCTGCCGTTTGTGTGCGATGCATGCTCAGGCGTCTTTTGGTAAGTGCACCGCGCCTGCCATGTCGCGCCAGCCAGGAGATCAGCATCGGTCACCTTTACACTTTCTCTCTTTTTTATTTAAGCGTGGAGCACAGGAGCCGCGGGTCTCACTCTTGCTCCGAGGTACCGGCACACTGGACGCCTTTCACCATTCCTGGGGGCGGGCCCGCGACGGCTCTGTTGACATGACTCCCATTAGTGTGCGCTTAGGCTGACCTCTCGCGATACTATGATATATGTCAATGAGGTCTCGATATGATTATTGGGATGGGGTTATTAGCCGTAATTTACTCCAATGTGTAAAGCTAAATGCTTATAATCACCTTATGCCGCCCCAATCCACTACAGAACATATATTAATTATATTAATCTGTCTTTTAAACTGTTTTGGACCATTTAACCAGTAATTAATAACATCAGTCTGTCTTCCTTACTGCTTCTAAAGTACAGGATTTAAAAATTTCTATATATCGCCTATATCATTGTTATTACGAAAACACCCCAAAGCAGTCTTTCAAAACAGAATTGTTGATTCAGACTTAAATGAGCACCTCCATCATAATTCACTCATAAATGATACAGTAGCGCCCCCCAGGGTTCAGCCGCTGAGATGGTTCTATTTTCACCTCATTATTCAGATCCCAGTGGCGAAGGAGGCGCCCCCTTCTGGTGGCAGTCCGTCCTACCACTGCGCTTTCGCTAACTGCAGCGGGAAGGAGCTGGTGCCGGTTGTGTGTCCGCACTGTCAGAAGCACTTCTGCTTTGCGTACGTATCCCCCGACTCTTCCATCATTGGTGTGAAACGGAATCGCTGTTGTATGTAAATTTATTACTTTGTCCTGCTAACAGGCATCGCCATCAAGATGACCACAACTGTGTGAGGCTAGAAACACCTGGGCCACGTATGGCAGCTACCAAGGAACTTGTGAAAAAAATTGTAGGTGGGTCACACGGCCGATTCTGATCCGTTAGTGTAATTTTTCCATGCGTCCACACGAGGGCAGTGCGGCACTGAATAAAATGCTCACCAGAAAATTTCGCATGCCCATTACGCTATAGTCATCACTTCCGGTACCCAGAGGGACATAAACCTGATGTTTTTATTAATAAGTGCACTGTGTCCATTCACTAACAATGACTGTAAGTGGTTGACAGCTATTTAGTTTTATAGTTTAGTCCATTAATTCTGCACTTTGTACCAACTAGAGTGTAGTGGTGTGCACGCAAAATGATAAGGTGCCCATTCGAAATGATCAGGTATGGACATGAAAGTATGTGCTTCATTTGCACAGGCCCCTTCAGGGCCTCCATAGAATTAGTAGCATTTGACTGAAAAAGATTATTATTTTTTTTTTATTAATTGACCCTTTGAAGAGTCAAAGGCAGCACTGCCCACCAGCAAAGGCCGGAAAGGCGCAAAGAGTAGCGCCACGGCGGCCAAGGTGGCACTGATGAAGCTGAAGCTCCATGCTGTTGGGGACAAGGGGCTGCCACAGGTACCTGCGGGCACATTTGGGGGGCGGGGGGGGCGGAGCCATCTTCCTGGCCTGTCACTTCCTGACGGCAGGCACGAGATCACTTCAGAACGTAACCGAAGGGGAATTTGTCATCTCGTCTTTCAGCTCGTTACCGTACCCCATGCAACAACTGTTCCTCTTGACCCGCAGACAGAAAGAACGTACTTCCAAGTGCTCTTACCCAAGGGCTCCAGGGAGACCAGCTCGCCCATGTTCTTCTGCTCTAAGTGGACTGTGGGGAGAGTGGTGGACTTTGCAGCTTCACAAGCAGGCCTGAAGAACAACAACAACGTGGTAGCGGCCAAGGTAATACACGACTATCCTGGTCTCAAGTCACCTTCTGCAGGGTTCTGGTACTCAAAGGCACACCTGACATCACAAAGGCACCCCTGACTTCAAGGCACCACTATAAATGCTGTCTTCTGTACATACACAAGCTACGTCTCCATCTCCATCGAGACTTAAAACCCTTCATTAACTAACCAGTTGAAAATGATTTAATGAGTTGGTTATCGTCTACATTTATTTCATTATAAGTTCATCTCAATTTAAAATTGATTATGTAATATACAAAGTCACTACACAGCCCTACTTAGCAACCCACAGTACTAAACACAGAGTATTTATTTATTCATTATTGTCTTGTGTGTTTACACATTTTCTGTGTAGAGCTGTTTTTCAGTTCTTGAATAGATCCAATTTAATTTCACTGCATGCCTCCAAAGTCTGACGTCATTTTTGATTTGGCTTTTGACTTGACGTTGACCAGGTCTGCCTGTTTCCAGAACAGAGCAGATGCCATCGGTGGCTTGTACCCTCTTGGTATATGTCATTTGACCTTCATCTGAAGTCGTTCTGCCTCCTGCCCACAGAAGCTGAGGCTGTGCCACCCACAGACAGGCGGGGTCCTGAAGATGGACGACACCCTGCTCTCACTGCTGTCCCACCCAGAAGCTCCGCTCTACAATGGGGGCAACGTCGTCCTCGAGTACCTGGACAATGACTCTATGGAGCTCCCTGAATTCGACACATATCTTCCCCAGTCCTGAGGGGCTTGCATCTCCCAGCAACTTTTTATGATGTCATTTCCTTTACAATTAAAGTTTTGCATATGATGAGAGTTTACAGTATTTTCCTGGGTTTTTTAAATATATTTTGGGGGTAATTGCAAGGAGGTAAAAATGATTTTAGGGGTGATTTCAAAATAGGAAGGTGCCATAAAAATGTCCCTGTTAGTTCAGTAAGGTAAGAGTGGTGCTGTAGCCCTGTAGCCTCATTACTATAGGCTTGGAGTGTGTGTACCCTGGACACCATCCAGGGTGTCCCCCTGCCCCGTGCCCTGTGATGGACTGGCGTCCCATCCAGGGTGTCTCCCTGCCTCATGCCCTGTGATGGACTGGCTTCCCATCCAGGGTGTCCCCCTGCCTTCAGGGTGTCCCCCTGCCTCGTGCCCTGTGATGGACTGACGTCCCATTCAGGGTGTCCCCCTGCCTCGTGCCCTATGATGGACTGGCGTCCCATCCAGGGTGTCCCCCTGCCCCGTGCCCTGTGATGGACTGGCGTCCCATCCAGGGTGTCCCCCTGCCTCGTGCCCTGTGATGGACTGGCATCCCATCTAGGTTTCCCTGCCTCATGATTAACTGTCTTTCTGTCCAGAGACTCCTCCTAGTTTGGCTCCAATTTCTGTGAACACTCCAGGTTCACCAGTACCTTGTACTGGATAAGTGGAAACCGAAGATGGGTGGAATTATAGTTAATTTGAGCGATTAGAGGTGAGATTAATCCTAAATGAAAGTGTGCCTGTTAAATGTCATTAAGTTAATTAGCACTCATCCTTCCTGACTCTGATGTGAAGATTTCTGTCTTCTGATAGCTTTGACAGACCTCAGGGAGATAACCAAGCTGTCATGTTGGGATTTGGGGGTGAATAAGCCGTGATTCGATTTTTATTTTGCGACTAAATTGAACCGCTGGTTGCATTTGGGTCACCGGGGGGGTTGTGTTTCAGCCCCAACAACCAATAGCACCAGGATCTGGGCAGATGTTGCTATGTCCTGCCACACCAGTGAGTATTTTACCCCCCCACATTCTGCCCGGTACAGGCCGTTTCAGCCTGCGATGTGCCTGGCTCTCCTTTACAGCTCCCATGGTCAGTTTGTAGAACCATTGGGACGCCCTCTAATCACCCTCAGATTTACTTTGCTGCCCTGCAGGTAGATAGCCCCTGCCATAGGCAGTTCTAGAGGACTTAAGCCCCCCTATTTTTTGTCACAGTCTCCTTGACAAGTTATTTTTCTAATTGAATTTTGCATTTTCTCCTTTATTTTGAAAAAAAATTTATAGTCAGGACCCCCCCAGCCCCAAATGAAAGTGGCCACTCCCTAAGGGTCAAATTATAGAATGACTCCTGGCCAAAGCAATCCAGAAATGTTATAAAAATTTGTTGCGATACTAAATAAGGAAAGCATGTTTTAAAATATTTTAGTAACCGGCAGCCCCCTGGGACCCCCTGGGTTGCTGAATAGGATGAGCGGTTGCAGAAAATGGGTGGATGGATGGCAGTAGGCACTCAGGTGTTTACGGGATGTTATGTAACTAATTGCTATTTTCCCATCTATTTAAGACGAGATCAATTTTATTGATTCCAAGTTGAATTGTTTAACCTACCATCCATCTATCCACCTGCTTATCCTGGCCAGGCTCGTGGGGGGTTAGTATTGGCTATGCATCTACAGGACAACAAAGTATCTATTCAAAGTATCAAGGTCATAAAACTATGAAAAGTGAGGCCAATCACAGTACAGGCTGAAGCGGCCTGTCCCAGGCAGAATCTGGGAGGGAGTAAAACACTCACTGGTTTGGCAGGATATGGAAACACCTGATAAGATTATTGTGCTGTAGGTTGTTAGCTCACAATCCACCTGTGGGACGGGTGGGCTGGAGCCGAACCCTGGCGGCACAGGGTACGAGGCTTATGGATAGGATACACAGTGGATTGGATACACACAGTGGAGAGAATGCCAGTCCAACGCAGGGCACACAGCACACACATAGTGTCACATGATGGGCAATGTATAAATGCTGCTTGACCTAACCACAAATCTTTGGACTGCAGAAGGAAACGGGATTACCTGGAGAAAACCGGCCCACCATCGGGAGAGCATGCAGACTCCACACCAAACAGCAGAGCTGCCATCGATGCACCTGAAGCCTCTCATGTGGCTAAATGCCCTGAAGGACACACTGATGGTCTGACCCGTCACTTAACTAAAAGTTTGTTTGTTACATGTTTTTTTTTGCCATGTCTTATACTCATTTTGCTGGACTTCTGATCACTCCGCATTAATCACAAATGAATGACAGTCTGATCACTAATTGCCTAACAACTCCTGTCTTTAGCGACCGCCAGCCTTGATCTCCCTCCAAGACTGCGCTGAGTATATGGATATCAATGTGTGTCTCCTTTAGGCTCCTGGCAGATCCTATATTCCCATCACAGAACAACCATACCTTTGGAAATATCCAGGAATTTCACAGAATATGTTTCATCCAGGCTCTATGCTCCCTGCTTTCTTGCACTGAGTAAGTGATTAAGGAAGACCGTTTAATGTGTTATATTTGTGAACGTGCTGGCACGTTTCACACTCTCGCTTACAGCTTTGAGTAATAACGCTATGTATCTGTTTTCACATTATGAGTTAAGTTTTATTTTGCTTACTTTAAAAAACATAGTATTTTGTATTATTTTATAATTCGTTAAAACTACCTTTGAATACATTTAGTGTCAGTCGTATTGCATTTTAAATCCTGTATCATTTCACTACTGCTTTACTCTTCAATAAATACATTTATTTTCAATGACTGCATGTGAGTCGTTGTCATGGTGACCCAGGGCCCAATCCCATAAAGCACAATGGGCCAAGTGTGCAGGACTCTGGTCCCTCTTAGGGATCACCTACCCATTCATAAACCGTGTCTGAAGCATGTGAGCATGCGTGATCCACATAGACAACACTTGAGACCACAATTGCTTAAGCCAGCATATGAGGACTTGACATTATATCACCATAAGGGATGCTTCACGATGGCTACATGGCTACAGCTATGAGAGTTTGGGGGGGGGCAGAGAGACATGTGGGTGTTGGGATGAAAGACATAAAAAAGTTAATACTAAAAGAATTTACTTGATTTCTTCTGATTTATTATAATTATCTAAAATAAATTGTGTTTGGTTGGCAAGTGTCCAGCCTTGGGTTGGGCCAAGCCTGTGACTGGTTGTGAATGGCTGGTATGCCATTCTGCTGGTTTCTGTATAGCGGATGCCCACACCTGTAAGCTGCAGCGAGGCGAGCGTTTGACGGATGGCTGGGGGGGCTGGTGTCTCTGATCCGGGGAAAAGGGAAGATCAATGGGGGTCTCGGCCCACACAGCGCATAGGCCCGGATTTATGGAGCGGCTCGCTGTCAACAAGGCCGTGTGCTGTGGGGAAATGCGGGCAATCCCGGGGACGCACCCAGACAGTCCATAAACCTACAGGGCCATTCATCGCCCGTGACTTTCAAATCGTGGGCTATTTTTAAAGATAAAATGGGCCGGCACGTTGGGCTCATACTTTCGGGGGTCTGAACATGGCTCTGTGTGTGAAAGGAGCATGTTCTCTCCATGTCTAACACATATGTGTTAATCCAGTTGCAGTAAAAATGGTAACATGGGTAATAAAAAAAGGCATTGCCGAGCATTGGGGGGGGGGGCATAACATTTACATCAAGCTCATGAGATGGCAAAATTGCATTAACTGTGAGTCTTGACCAGGGCTTGTCAACCTACAAACGGCACAGACTACATTTTTTTGTAAATATAGTGTCTGTGTTAAAAATAACATTTTGATGATTTGTCCATCAGAATTTCCAATGTTGTCGGCCCATGTGCAGTTAGATGATCTGGTCTTGCTAAAGGTCACCACACATAAGCAACTAGAAGATCACCCACCCATTGATAACCCAGTGATACAGTAACATCCCAGCAAACACCGAACGTTCTGGAAACGTTCCCTAAAGGTTCTCTGAAGGTCACATTATGTGGAACCTTCTGAGAACCTTTAGGGAACGTTTCCTGAAGGCTCCTTTAAGGTTACGTTTTTGTATTCTTTTACGAACGTTCTGTGAAC
>JAODKM010000075.1:15310534-15333270 GCA_026780845.1 Petrocephalus sullivani
AATGTCCTACGAACGTTTGGAGAACGTTCCGCGAACCGTACAGTTTCTCAAAAACGAACATTCCGGGAACGTTAAGAGAACTTTCCTGAATTACGTTAGCGGAACGTTCCCGCACCGCTCCGCGAACTTTCAGAGAACGTTCGCCGAACCGAAAATTGTTTGCTGGGATGTACCAGATCTGCTGCTTGAGCTGTTAATGGTCTGCTGCAGCTTCAAGTCCAGCTTATCACAATGATGAAAAGTTTTCTCTGGTCTCATCCCACATCAAATGGATTATTTCTCTCCTGATCCTGAGGACGCTAAGCCAGTCAATTACTACTGTATCATGATCGCTCCTAGAAGGGTCTCATAATGAATCTCGAAAGGCATTCTATTGATTGATATTAATTCCAAGTGTTGCGGATACACCCACAACACCACAAGTAGCCCATTTCTACGTGTCTTACGCCTTGTTCTAACGTGATAGAGTCAGTGTTGACACATTGCTGGGTACGTCAGTGATCCCGCGGAGATAAAACGCCGGAAGAATGACGGCGGATGTGCACCTGCTGGAGTGCCGAGCCACGCGCACCGATGCCTAATTGCGCCTTCTTAATTAGTCATGCGCAATACGCAAAGCGACGGAGGCGCCTCGCAAGCACCGGTACGGCCTTAGTGAAAACCCAAATGTGGATGCAGTCGCATGTTCCGGGCTAAGTACCGGGATCAGCGCGGATAAACGCCTTCCCGAGTGTCGCTTCCCCCCCCCCCCAAACATTAAGCAGACAAATTGCAAATGTTACCGTGATCTGTCTCTGTGCTGAATTTACGGCGATCCCAAGACCTCAGACCCACGCCAATGAATCGACAGCTGTCGCAATGCCGGTCAAACACTACGGCTGGTCTATGGCTATAAAACTCTTAAATCCATTCTTTAGAATGACGGTGAAAACACTCATTGTAGCGATCGGAAAATCGAAATGGAGAGAAACGCAAATAACACAACTGCTCTGTCAGTCTACAATTTGCATGCTGATTAAATTACATTAGTATTGGCAGATCACATTATGTATTAACATGAACATAGTATATTAAAGGCAAGCAAATGTATGCAATACAAAAGAAGGGTTAGGAGGGGTGGGATGTCACTGACCACAAGAACGGATCGGGAAGATGTAACATAAAGTCATCATTTCAACAGCTGTCACTTATTCCCGTACATCTCGGACTATAGGCCATGCAGTAATTGTATCATTTCTGAAAGACTGCAGTCTTGATAATAATAAACGCATTTGCGTTTCCCAGCTGCGCCGGTGTTGAGTGCCACCCTTGCCCAGTGCCTGTGCCCTAAACCTCGATTGCACGCCAGGAAAAGCCGCTGCCTCCCGGCTCAGTCAATGTGGGGCCCCGTGTCGCCGACCCGTGATGTAGTGCACCTCGGCGTGCCATGCACTAGAAAAGCACCCCCAAAGTTCTGCTTTTCCCCCACTGTGGGAGGGGCCGGGGGTGGGGAGAGGGATCGTTAGCAAGACGCGCAGCGGCGAGATGCCGCTCTTACATCTAACGGAACGGACCCATCGCGGCTATATAAGTTGCCCGCGATGACAACTTCTCATTGGACGGAACTAGTAAGGACGCCCGCTGGGCTCAGTGCGACCTGCGCTCCGAGGTGAGTGTATAATGCCCGGGTCTTAGAAGCCTGCGCCTCTAATGCAAGGCTGATGTAGTTTGTAAGTCGCTCTGGCTAAGGGCGTCTGCCAAATGCTGTAAATTGAAATGTAAATGTCATAATGGCAAGTAGAACATCTCTTAATATATTATATATATGTATATATTATATAGTATAGCCTAGCTATGGTTTCTGACTGCAGGAAGTTGGCCTGTCAATATTAAAAGTAATTTAAGAGAGATTTACATGTCGTCAATGATATTTGACGAGTTTCACAAGTCATGTGGGTGCTTTTGAATGCGTGGAATGCAATGAAATTGTGTTAGTTTAAAAAAGCATTTAAGCTATCGCTGGGTAGGTTATTTATTTTGCGCGTCTTGTCATTTTACTACTGATTATGTGCTGCGGAGTATAACACAGCTTTATATGGCATAATAACCGTAGCTGTTACACAACTGGCAGCGTGTATTTAAAACGGAAAATGACTTCTCCATCGGCGCAGATTTGGGTATGGGTGGCAGGGACATGTCCCTCCCAATATTGTGGGGGTACGGAGTGCTTAGAGGGATGATTAGGACCTACGGCCTTGGATATCCCTCAAACACGTTATGGTGTCTATTAGTAAAGCAGAATTAAAACGTAATTCTGAAACGCTCCCTGGTAAATGCATTGGTGTTAGAGACGAATATTTCTGGATCACTGCAATTAAAGCCTATAGCCGGTGCTATAATACGCTGGTGAATCTTACAGTGACCTTGCTCTTCCTGACGATGCCGGCAGCCGAGGCGGCGTGTCCGGCGCGGCAGTGCCTGTCCAAGTGCACCGGGCTGCGGGTGACCGCCGTGTACGCGGCCCTCCTGCTCCTCTCCGCCAGCGTGCTCCCCGCACACAGCACGACGCCCAAGCAGCACCTCCACATCGGCCACAGCGTGGACAACAGAAGTAAGCGCGACTCCCGTGTTCCGAAAGAAGGCTGCGCCGGTCAGTTACTACTGTATCACGACAGGGGTCTCGATCCTCATGGATCCCCGAAGGCGTTCTATTGATCGATATTAATTACAGGTGCTATTTCCCCCTATGGTGACCATATAGGGACCATATAGGGACCATTTCACACTGAAAATGGCCTCATACTAATAGCATCCGCAAATGACACAAAAAATGTAAAAGTTTAAAGTTTTAACAGGATTTTAGCTGGGTCAAACGGCCTGTTGTCTACAATACAGTTGTACAATACATGGCAACAAAACTAACATTTACACAGCGTATAGCTGCGTAATGTTAAATCCACTCTGAAATAGCAGATATGTTTTAAAATAACCGCGATTTTTTAAATAGTAAAATTGTAAACAAAGGACGAAGAATACTTTCGTATATGCAATGCCAATAAGGTGTCCCGTTATCTACAAAAAAGAGGCTTTTTACAAATACGCGCTACTCTTGAGTGAGACGCAATGACATTTCTCTCTGTTTCAACTTGCAGCGTGGTCTGTTATTTAAAAATATCCTCAGTCAACATAGGCTGTGTAGATTAAAGAAGAAATTCACAAAATGAGCACTTGGTGTATAATAACAGGCTACTTTACGATTATTATTATTGAAAAGGTCCAGAGATCGACCCCTTTTGGTACGTCGGCCGAGGTGTGAGACCCATCGGCAGGTTTGGGAAGAGGCAGAGCGCCAGCGGGGGCTTGAGACCCCTGGTGAACAGTCTGGCGCTGCTTCTCGGCGGCTTGCGGGACAAAGATCTGCAGAAGCTCCCCGACTCGCTGGCCGGCGAGGACGCCGACTGGCTGCCATGACGACGGGCCGCCGGCTGTCATGGGGATCATCCCCCGTTACAATCGCATACGCCGACGGATGATTCCTCATGCGACAAAGACTCGCGATAAATGTTTTAATAAAAAAAAATGCAAATCTGAACTGGGTGTAACATACGAGAATTTCCATTCACAATAATAATTGTCCATTCTTTGCACAGTTTTGACAGTTGACATCTGATAATTTCATTGTCTTTCTATCATATTTTGGATATTACGGGAGTACATACTTTAATGCTGTACTTAAGGACTGGATACTAAAATGACGAATAGTTAGTTCATAGTGGATTATTAAAATGATCTGACCGTTTCGGGATGACGGCTGGAGAGCGGAGATTACGGTGGGAAGTCATGTCTGTCGCGTACGTGTTTTGCCCGACGATCGGAGAGCCTCCGCCACGTCCGTCCTACACGCCGTCGCATTACTGAATTCCCGTCTGCTCTTCTCAGCTCTTGTCCAAGCTGCTGCCTGGCGGTGGTTTGCTTAGAGTGACAAAAGACTCCAATTTTATTTCAACGTATAGACAGAAAATGCGGATTATATCTCTGAGCCAATTTACTTTTAATTGGAACATGATTATCTTCCTACTCTAATCATCAGATTATCTATAAAAGTATCTGTTTCACCTTATTTCAGATGGATTAACGGCGTACCTAGCATTTGTAATCTACTCTGACTATAATACAGTGTATGTGATTATTAAAATTCATATTTTTGAGCTTATAATCAGTGTGGTGAATTCTTGCTATTCGCAGTCGTGATTGTTTCAAATACTACAAATAAAAACCAGATATTCAGTCGCTGTAAGGTATGCAACATTTTTTTTTATTAATTTACAATAACACTTTTCGATCAGAACAATTTGGCACACAGTTTGAGGACGATGTCAAACACCACTTCATTATATTTATTATTTTAATGATATTATTTGGCTTTTTCGTATTCTTCTCGTACATGAGCGGTTCAGACGGCTGAGCATACGGATACAGACCGAAAAAGGGCGGTGTGCATAGCACGTGTCACCGCGATCATTCCGCGTCAACAACAGCAACTTTTCACACACTGCACGCAAAGACGACGTCATGATTTAATATGTGTACAACTTCCCAAGTTCCTGCTCCAAGCTCATTTACAGTTTTATTTTAATTAGAAAAATACAGGACAATCAAATTATAATCAACCTGAAGGCTGTGCTTCTCGTATGATTTTGTACGTCAATTTCAAACATGCTTTACATAAAACGCCCCCAGTCGATATGATCCGCTTGAGCAGCGATGTGAAATATGAGGATACATTTAGGAAATGGAAATAGTACGGGGTAGCTTAAGACCAGTATCCGACTAACAATGTGAAGTAGTCCATAGAGAACCCACACCGGGAACCTCTTCAAAACATATTCATTTCTAATGTAACAGCTGGTTTAACACAAAGGATCAGACGACATAGACAATTTTATCAACTTGATGTTAAAAACAACCTTTTTTGGAAAACAAAACAGGAAAAATCATATAAGGTATCACCCAAATCCGATCAGTGGTTTGTATGCGTAAAATCATATCACAATGTTTGTTTCCTGCTTCAACATCCCGGCTAAAAAATTGTGGTAATAATTATAATAGGCTTAATAGTATGTAATAAAAAAAAAACTGGCAGGCAGAGAAACCTGCTAGATAACAGAACCCACTGTCGAAGAAATATGTAAACGAATACCTTTTTTCTCTGTCTATTAAGTAACCGCCAGTACCGCAAATAGTACAAAAATACATTACTTTAAAAGTAGTATAACCCATTAGGACCGAGCAACCGTTACTAGAAAGTGCGTACTGGTTTAGCTACACTGGGCAAAGAAAGAAGAATTCTAGCCAATAAAAAAAATGAATGATTATGACGCAAAATAAGGAAAGAGGGGCTGAAATGAACGAGCCAAACGTCACTACAAGGTGAGTGACGTGACTAAGGGTGTACGCTGATTTGAGCTCGGTGCGTCCTCTACTGGAACATTTACTCGCGTCGCTTCTTTGCAACACGGGAAATAACAGCAGGACCGTCTGCCCTCCGTTTTCCATAGGATACACAGCTGTACCAGATGGTGTGGGAGAAGAGAAAAAACCGACAGGTCATGAATGTGTTGCTGAAATGCCTGTAGCGTGCCACTGCAACCCTTACCTATATTAAATACACGCATTTATCCTATACACAGTACTGTGCAAAAGTCTTACAAAGAAAATGTTTATAATGCTCTTCATCTGGGAGGCAAATGCATATTTGCTCAAAAATAGCACAATTTAACAAACAACGGGGAAAAAGAACACAACTCAAATAAAAAGTAAAAAGAATTTCTTCTGTTCTCCAAAAAGTCACTAATATATTACTGGATGGCCAGATGAACACCGCTTCAGGTCCCAAACCTCTCCTCAAGGGCACCCTGGCCATCATTCCATGTACATGCCAGATATCACCACCAGCTCAATTAATTTATTAACTTAAACACCTTTATGAGATATTAATTAGCCATTGATTAAACATGGTAAACTAGTGGTCAAGAAATACATGGGTATAGTGGATATTTACTGCAAATACTGAGGCAAGGTTTGCGGAGCAGGGACCCCACTAGGGATTCTGGCCCCCCTGAGAGTATATTAAATAGGCCCCCCAACCCAGACTAATCCAATTATGTTCCAATTTGTAATAATCTTAATCCCCAGCAGCCTTGTAGCAGGGGGTTTGAAATGGCCAAGCTAATACACTGACAGACAAAGCCATAGTTTTGCGCCAGTACAAGTATCATATAGGCTCCGGACCACGCGCGACCCAGTAGGATAAGTGGTTTGGAAAATGGATGGATGGATGGATGGACAAGGATCATATTAAGATTTTTCTTTGACTACCTAAGGCTTTTCCACAGTACTGTACATGTATAGACCCAGCATATAATATATTACTGGGATGGTAGTGGCGGCCTAGTGGTATGAGGTATGGGTTATAGACCAAGAGGTTGCTGGTTCAAATCCCACCCACCACCAGTGGGATGCCAAGCTGTTCCAGGGAGATTGTAATCCCTGTATTGTACTGTAAATCACTCTGGGTAAGGATGTAAATATTCATTATAATCCACTAGTGGATCTTAGAGGTTCCTGATCATGGCAAGTGATTACAATTGAGGTAAATGGATGCCAACAGGTAGGAGGTGCCCTACTCCTATGGAAATAAACACCAGGACCTCTGACTGGGGGGAGCTGCTACAAATCTGGCTGAAGCTGAGGGCCAACAGTGTGGAGGTATAGCTAATCAGAGCAGCACTCTGGGGGCAGGTGTGTTCCCACAATGCACTGCTTCTTAATGAGGTTGGGAGGCATATTGCATGTGCATAAATTATATTGAATTATAAAAGTGAACCAAAAAAGAAAAAAAAACTACTTTAATCAAAAAAGGGCATAGGAGAAAAAGATAGCTACCTGAAACAAAGCCATTTTTACTACTGCTGCTGTAGGAAAATAAATCCCAAAGTTTCAAAATGGCTTTTGGACTACCCAACTATAGACCACGCAAACATCTTCCTTTAAATTATTTAGATGCGACACGCCGGCACACTGTCACAACTATAACAGCATAATATAAAAATAAATGTATTAATGTACCAGGGGTGCTGATGAGGTAAGCCGACGAAGCATCCTGGCTGGAAGGAAGAGCCCAGGAGGAGATTGTGAACGAAAACCACGCCAAGCAAACAGAACCAAAGACACTAAATCTAATTTAGAAAACCAGACGTCAGCCTGTAAACCACATCGTTAAAAAATCCAAACAAAACCAAGAGATTGACAAGTAAATATAAGATAATATAAAAACCGGAAAAAATATCAATAACTAAACTACCAAGAGTGCGGAAAACATGACCTGCTAGCAAGTGAGCAAAAATGCGGCAGCAGACTGAAGTTAAATTACCGGGTTTTTGGAGCCGCGAATTATCGAGCCAAAGCACCTGGAAATGGGCGTGGCCTTAGGAGGACGGCCATGCCTGCAGCAGCTAAACTGTGTAACGGAGTCTGGAATGGATGTGACACCTATTGTTACGAGAAAAAACAAAACAAATTATATTTAGGATACAAATCTTGTTTTAGGGAAAAATAATAAGACAATAATGGTGTTTTGTAACAAGCTGGAATTTTCTAAGAACAGCTCTCTGGAGTCTTTTAGGAGCATTTTTAAATCAGAACACAGAAAAAACACTTCTTTTCAACACTTTCCAAACTCGAGCATATGTCTAAAAAATATGTTATGCCACTTTCACGTACATTAGATCTGTTAATATAGTACACAACATATACTGATCAAGCAAGCGAGTAAATTTAGAGCTATGATTTTCAATGTATTTTTATGTATTTCGATGTATTTTTGTCACCTTTTGTCTTATGACATATTCTAAATTCCCGCTGTAATTAAGTTCACTGCCGGAGAGTCAGCGTGGGCGTGCGATGATATATTTTTCCATTTTTGTGCAGCTCATCTCGGCCTGTATAAAAATATATTTTCCCACAGATTTGGAATAAATATTTGAGGACGCACAGCTCTTCCCGTACAGGAGGTCCGTCCGAGGAGTGTTGGTGGAGCAGCACTTGGACACATGCTCAGTCAAGGCACTGGGATGAAGATCTCCTCCGATGGCGCAGCTGGCGGCACTAAAGCCACGGAGCTCGGGAGCGCAACTCCGAGAAACCGTTGTCATCTGAAAAGTAGGTCTGATAAGTTACCAGTGAAAAACAGGTGAAGGGATATGAAGAAATACAGGTAAAGAGACAGTGAATACAGATAAAGACGCGGTGGTGTAGACATGGTGAAACACAGGTAAAGAGAGGAGAAATACAAGCAAGCAAGCTTGGTTCCCCTGGAAAGGACACAAGCTCCCTTGAAAGCCTCTCCTGAGATGTTTAGGGGGAGCTCCAAAAAACATCCACTTAACACTAGTGATGCCTGATTTATGAACGAATCGCTCTTTTAAACCGGCTCTTTTTACTGAATCAGTCAAACTGGTTTTCAAATCGGAGAGAATCAAACTTTTTGTTGATCAGCACATTGCACTTAAATCTTAAAAAAAAAATTGAAAATACTTGACACGACATATAAAAACAGCTATTTTAAGTTCACTTATAATTTCTTGTTGTAGACGCACCATAGCTGTGTCGCCAGTGCCCCTCTGCATACTGTAATGCTTTGCGTCTGTACTGTGTTTATGCCTGGTGCTATGCCGAAAGAGACATGCCTGCCGTAGAAAGCATGTCTGTCTCAGGAGCACGCACTACGGAAATGCTGGTCCATCTGCCACAGTCAGCTGTTACACGGGTGTTTCCTCTGCCTGGTCCAGCTGCTGATCCCCAGCAATGACGACCCTGCGAACCAGTTCACCATCTGGAAATCGTGCCACATGGCTGTAGTGCTGTAACGGAAGATCCCTCACACTGCAGGTAACGTGCATGATTCAGGACTCCCCGAGCAGCTACTCGTTCGACACAAAGCCAAAACAAACTGTGTTTTTATTCACTATTTTGGGGCGATTTATGGATCAGAATCCGAATGTCAAAATGAAAACAACCCCGCCAGAGGGACAGAGGGGGGAGCTGTGAGCTGCAGGCAGCTGTTTTATTTCACTGAGGTTAAAAACAAGTTAGAATTATTTACCTGTGTCCCCTTGCTTTGTGATTTTTTTTTTGCGTGATTCTTATGCTGTTGTTATTGTGCACTTATATGTATGTGCGTGCATGTGACTTGATGACATCAGAAAATTGTGTAATTCAAAAACCTAAATACAACTAAAGACAGACAGTGAAATTTAGGTGAATGATGAAACACAGGTCAATAAACGGTGAAACTCGGGTAAAGACATGGTGAAACGTAGGCAAAGAAAGACAATGAAACCCAAGTAAAGAGAGGAGAGTGCTGCTCACACACCCGCACATAACCCATGGGCAATTTCAAGACACCAGTTCACCAAAACGTCATGTTTTTGATTTGAACATGGAAAACTGAGCTGGGGGCAGAAATGAACTATAATAAGGATGAAAAACAGAAGTTCTTCCAGGTGTCTCGTGACCACATTTGTAACTCATGTGAAATGAAACCTCACAGTCATTGTCAAGAGGCGCTAAATGGCTAATGCCCGAGCGGGTCTGGCCGGCTATTCTTTGAAGATATATCTAAACAACATAAATGAGTCATTTACCTGCTGAAGTCATTCATCTGGGTGAGGGAGACACCTATTAATTAGCGGCTCAGCCTTTGCTGAATGCCACCCCCCCAATAAGGGAGGCTAATCCTCTCCATGGCTAATTGAACACCCTTGCTTGGCTTTCAGGCCCATTCAGCCCTAAGAGCTTTTCACGCCACCGTGTGCAGGGTGTGAGTACTGACGCAACCTTCAAAGGCGTCGCTCCCGGGCACCGGGCTGGGGTTGCCATCGACCCCACACAGAACGGGATGAAAGTGTTCCCTCTTACGTGGAGAGGCCTGGGATGGGGACAGATCGATGCGGTACGTTGTTTTTTTCTTTTTTCTTCTTTTGACTTAGCCGCTAATGGGGCAGGTCAGGCGACGGTCACGGTGTACCTGTAGGACTCGTAGGACAGGAGATCCTAGAGAGTAAACCCGAGAAGATCGTAGCCGGAAAACTCACTGGCTGTGCCTGAATTCAGGGGCTGCATCCTACAAATGGAGCTTTTCCACCCGCACCAGGAACCGAGCCGTACTCGACCCCAAACTGACGGTTTCCCATTGTGGAGTATGTGAGCTGAACTGGAGCCACTTACTAGCAGGTGCCAAAGACGTGCTCAAACCCAGCTGGTTGCGTCACCGCCATCTGATTGGTCGAAATACACAGGGACAAGAAAGAACCAGTGATCTGCGACTATAGAAAGACTGAACGGAATGGATTCACAATGCAAACTGTCACAAGATAATGGGATTGACGTTAACGTAACACAGTGATTCTCACAGACGTGCAAGCAGAAATTAGCACATAATAAATCATGATGTACACCATGTAAACAATAAACAAGCGTCTCTTCGATTTTCCATCAGTGTTGCTCTCCAACCCATCCACGCCTATACCGAGCCGACCCTTCTGCAGTCGAAAACCGCAACGAGCCAGAACCGTGCTGCAATAGAAGAGACAGCTTGGTTCCTGAACGCCAATGGAAAAGCGCAATAAGGCCACATTCGAAGCCCGATTGCCTCACACTGGGGCGACAAGGCTGTCCCATTTGGAAGGCTCCTTCAAATGCCGTCTAGAAATGTATTCTCATTTGGCCCCTTCGCCGCCTAACAGATCACAAGATCCGCTGTGCAGAAGTAAAGGGGGTGTCTCCAGGCTAGGCGAATGAAGTGGTGCTATGTGACTCAACGTATGGGCAGGAACCCCTGGCGACGCAAATAGGAAATTATCCATAAGCCAGACTGTCCCATTTGTCAATGCATCCTGTTCAACTTTCAAAGAACGCAGCCTACAGAGGCTATGCCTCTGTTCAAAGAATGTGGCCCCTAAATTCAGACATGGCCACTGAAAGTAAGTCATATGTTCATAGCTTATAATAGCCAACTAAGTCCTTACTCTGAGTTTTTATTCTATTATTTGTTTGACTATTTTATTACTCGATTTTCCCCCTCCAAGTGGTTCAGGGTGGTACAGTAGTTTCACTGTTAGCTCTACAGCCTGCCACCTCCCATGTTAGAGTTTTGAATCCTGCCTCCATCATATTAGTAAAACAGATTCAGTTTTGTTCTGTCGTTCAAAGACATACAATTAAGTTAGTCTGTATCTTGAAATTGCCCATGGTTTGTAAGTGTGTGCCCCCTGGAATGGGCACCAGGCTCACAGTGACCCATGATTTGTACTGGTCTGTACTGATTGAAAGTCCATGGTCCAAACTGGTCTGAACCAGTCTGCACAAATCATGATCTGTACCTTTTGCTGGAGGGGCTGGTAACTTCCTCCTTAGTAGTCTTGAAGAGCTTATGGTTTCCGGCTGCAGAGAAAACGGGACAAAATTGGCCAGGGGCTAACAGAGGCCTGTAGGGGGAACAGTCGTACGAGCTCTACTCTACCTTTGGCTTGAACCTGGAGAAGCGGTCACAGGGGACCACGTTCAAGCCGGCATTCTTCAGGGCTGAGATCCTCGTCTCAATGTCAGTTACCTGGAAGATATGGGGAAACATGGAGGTTTCAGGATCTGACAAGGCTTAATGCAGTGGCTAAATATAATGCATTCTCTATAGCAGTCTGTGTCAGCAGTCTGGACCCACCCGCATCTCTGACTGCTGCACCTGGGCAGCGGCGCTGGCCACCTGTTCCTCCAGGTGGGCCAGCTCGCTCTCGGAAGTGACGTTCTGGATGGCACGGGCACAGTCCTCCAGGTTCCCCAGCTCTCCCTCGAGCCCGTACACCGTGCTGGCTGCTAGGTACACCTGCAGGGTGTGGGATGCATGGGAGGTGTCACGGTGACCACTGTGATCTCCCCATTACACGGTGAATGATCACACACGCTTAGGGGACATCACACTCTTTTTCATGTGAAAAAATGATTGTTTTTTAAATTTACTTGTCTACTTGAGGTACTTGACCCCGGGAAAAGCAGTGGGGTCAAATCAGGAGGGGTGCTCAAAAAAAATAAAAGATGACGTAGGGCACTGCGATAATTGAGCATCCAATGCATCACCTAGGCAACACGCCTCCAGGGACTCCAGGGGCAATTAGTCACTTACGTTTTCCTCCAGTTTGATGAGGTGCTCGCCCAGCCATTGGGTGTCAGGGGTGGTGGGGGCGGAGCTGGGGGCGGGGCCTTCACCAGCCACTTCCTCAATCAGCTCCTCTGTGCTGTTGAGCACCTTCAGCACCTCCGTGGTAATACTGCTCAAAGAGGCCGCTGAGTACTTCTGCTCCCGGGAAGAGTACAACAAAAATCCAGGCCATGAGGACCATGTTTGGGGGGTCTCTCCCAGGATGGAGACCGAGCACTAGCATTTAAACTGTTTTTTTTTGGAAATTCAAGCTGTAAAATGTAAGGCATATGGATGTTTTATTAATAATAATATTGATTATTATTATTATTATAATAAATTTTATTTATATAGTACTTTTCAAAAACTGAAAGACACCTTTTCCCACACGTTTCACAATGAACACATTTAATTGGACGAATAAGAGGGGTTGGGGCTTTCAGGGGTGGTGCCACCATCCACCAGCTTGCGGCGCATTACTCAGAGCTCATGTTTTTACGTGTTCCTGCCAGGTGTGGCACACAAAGTGCATTCTGGGTCAATGGCAACTGATTGGATAACTATGAGGGGGTGGGGCCTTCCAAGGGTGGGGCCACCATCCGCCGGCTTGCAGCATGATCCTGCGAGCTTACGTCATCATTAGATCCTGCCCAGTGTTCTGAGCTGCCAGGACATGAGATGCTGTATGCCAGGGCTACTTCTCCGCAGAACCACGTGTGGCGACCATGGCGACCAGACTGTGGAGTTTCACACACCTCCCTTCAGATATCACCCACCCTGTTCATTGGACGGGGGTAGCTGCTGGGGGCGGTGATGGACCAGGATTCAGCAGGGAGGATGTCCTTCTAACAATAGGCATCAGGGCAAACTGAAGCATGTGAGCATTAGTGAGCAAGGGGTGAGTAGAAAGGGCCCACATACGCTTTTACGGCGTGACTCAGCGCTTGGGCGCGGGTCGAGTCCTCCATACTCCCCACACTAGGAGAGTGCCTGGCCTTTTAGCGGGGACTTTTCAGAAGCCGAGAATTCTTTAATCACACACCTCAACCCCTGCCTTTATTTTGTCACATAAAATGCGAGGTGGGGGGGGGGCAGGGAGGAGAGCACAATAACCCTGAGATGCAATGAATTAATCAGCCGCCCCTGCTTTGATCCAGCGGGATGACAGGATGTAATGAGGCACTGATCCCCACTGAGGAAAACACGCAAAAAACACGCAACAACAGTGAAGCAGAAGGTCAGGAGAGGAGTGGTGGATGGGGGAGGTGGGTGTGGAGAGGGTGTAGTGTGTTGTTTGTTTAAGAGTATCACAGAAAACATCTTCGAGGACCTAAGGTAGGAGAAGGAAGTCAACTGGCCGATAATCAGAGTTCCATGTGACTGAGGCTCCTGCCATAAGCTCCACTACAACCAGCACTGGGCCAAGACAATCATCACACAACACCCATGAGGACCGGAATGCAATTTCCCTGACCGTCTCTGGTTACCTTCTTGCGACTGCCTGCCTCTGTGCTCTTTAAACATCTACCTGGTTTCTTTGCCATGCACGTCAAAATAAAATAAAATCCTATGCCATCCTATGATGGCCACAGGGGTCTAAAAACACACTCTCTACCATACACACACACACACACGGCCTGAAAGGAGATTTTCATCAGCCAAATGCTGACGGGCATCTTAAGAGCATCATTAGAGTAGGAAATATCTTGCCGCAGTCATTTATTTCCAACCTTGTTTCCATTCTGAGCTGCCTTTCTGTCTTTCATACGGACAAAGTAAACACATATCACGTGTTTTACCAGGCCCTCATCTGCTATAACAGACCCTCATGTAATATAACATCCTCACCTGTTGTAACAGACCCTCATCTAATATGAAAGACCCTCACCTGTTGGAAAAGACCCTCACCCAGTATAGCAAACTCTTAACTGCTAGAACAGACCCTGACCTGCTATAACCCAAAACCACTACAACAGACCGTCACCTGCTATACCAGACTCCTCTGCTATAACAGACCCTCACCCACTGTAAAAGACTCTCACCTGACATAACAGACGCTCACCTGACATAACAGACCCTCATCTGCTATAACAGACACTAAACTAGTAGAACAGACCCTCACCTGTTGAAATAGACCCTCATCTACAGTAATAGTAAAGACCCTCATATAATATATAAGACCCCAACTCACCATAACAAGCCCTTATCAGTTGTAAGTGACCCTCATCTGATATAACAGACTCTCACCTGTGATAACTGATCCAAACCTGCTGAAACGGACTCCCATCTTCTATAAGAGACCCCATTTTAAAACACCCTCACCTATTGTAACAAGCACTCATCTAATCATCATCTAATCACTCACTTTAACAGACCATCACCTACTATAAATGACTCTGACTTGTTATAACAGACCTTGACCTGCTGTAACAAGCCCACATCCACTGTTTCAGACCCTTACCTACTATAGTCAATGTCACCTGCAATAACAGACTCTCACCTACTATAAATGACTCTGACTTGTTATGACAGACCCTCGTCCACTGTAACAAACCTGCACCCACTATATCAAACTGTCACCTGCAATAACAGATCCTCACCCGCGATAACAGACGATGACCGGATTATCAAATCCTCCCTCAGTCATCTGCTATAACAGACCCTTACCCATATAACAGACCCTCATCTATTATAACAGATCCTCATCTGCTATAACAGACCCTCATCTGCTATAACAAACCCTCATCTACTATAACAGACCCTCATCTGCTATAACAGACCCTCATCTGCTATAACAGACCCTCATCTGCTATAACAGACCCTCATCTACTATAACAAACCCTCATCTACTATAACAGATCCTCATCTGCTATAACAGACCCTCATCTGCTATAACAGACCCTCATCTGCTATAACAAACCCTCATCTACTATAACAGACCCTCATCTGCTATAACAGACCCTCATCTGCTACAACAGACCCTCATCTGCTATAACAGACCCTCACCCACTGTGTCAGACTCTTATCTGTTGTAAAAGACTCTCTTCTGCTGTAACAGACTCTCACCTGCTGCAATACAGAGGAAAGGAAATGCAGCCTCTGCTGGAGGTCCAGGCTGTTCTGTCCTTCCTTGCAGCATAAAGGAACGAGAAAGGGACGCAAGAAGGAATGAAACAGCAGGGGTTTGGAAGATAGATAAGCAAAATGACAGAGAAAGAGGCAAAGTGGAGATACAGGCAAATAGTGGGAGGGTGGAGAAATCAAATTTAACAAGTCAAAGGATCACGGACCAGGGTTATTATCATATGAAAACCCAAACTAAATTATATATATTGAAATATAAAAATGCCAGTAGCAGAGGAATACTACAGCTAAATGAACTTTTAATACTGCTTCTGAAACTAATAAAATAAAATGATAAAACGTCAAATATTTTCCGTAATGGTTATGCAGTGCTTAATTTGTGCTGGAGCTTGCATTTGTGCTGATTTGTCCTCTCCTGCCGGTACCTCGAATGTTATACCCAATATAATTGAGTTAAACTTTGGATGAGATGCAAATTGAACTAAAGATATGCAAATTTATTTTAAAAACATGCATTTGTGGATGCTAATGATAATGAGCACAAGCGGAGACGGCGAGGAGAGGAGCAGCGTTTGTGGATGCTAGTGCTAATGAGAACAAGAGGAGATGGTGAGGAGAGGAGCAGCATTTGTGGATGCTAGTGCTAATGATAACAACCGGAGATGGTGAGAAGAGGAGCAGCGTTTGTGGATGCTAGTGCTAATGAGCACAAGCGGAGACGGCGAGGAGAGGAGCAGCATTTGTGGATGCTAGTGCTAATGAGAACAAGTGGAGATTGTGAGAAGAAGAGCAGCATTTGTGGATGCTTGTGCTAATGAGCACAAGCGGAGATGGCGAGGAGAGGAGCAGCGTTTGTGGATGTTTGTGCTAATGAGAAGAAGTGGAGATGGTGAGGAGAGGAGCAGCATTTGTGGATGCTAGTGCTAATGAGAACAAGTGGAGATTGTGAGAAGAGGAGCAGCATTTGTGGATGCTTGTGCTAATGAGAAGAAGTGGAGATGGTGAGGAGAGGAGCAGCGTTTGTGGATGCTTGTGCTAATGAGAAGAAGTGGAGATGGTGAGGAGAGGAGCAGCATTTGTGGATGCTTGTGCTAATGAGCACAAGCGGAGATGGCGATGAGAGGAGCAGCGTTTGTGGATGCTAGTGCTAATGAGAACAAGTGGAGATGGCGAAGAGAGGAGCAGCGTTTGTGGATGCTAGTGCTAATGAGAACAAGTGGAGATTGTGAGAAGAGGAGCAGCGTTTGTGGATGCTTGTGCTAATGAGAACAAGTGGAGATGGTGAGGAGAGGAGCAGCGTTTGTGGATGGTAGTGCTAATGAGAACAAGTAGAGATGGTGAGAAGAGGAGCAGCATTTGTGGATGCTAGTGCTAATGAGAACAAGTGGAGATTGTGAGAAGCGGAGCAGCGTTTGTGGATGCTAGTGCTAATGAGAACAAGAGGAGATTGTGAGAAGAGGAGCAGCATTTGTGGATGCTAGTGCTAATGAGAACAAGAGGAGATTGTGAGAAGAGTAGCAGCATTTGTGGATGCTAGTGCTAATGAGAACAAGTGGAGATGGCGAGAAGAGGAGCAGCATTTGTGGATGCTAGTGCTAATGAGAACAAGTGGAGATGGTGAGAAGAGGAGCAGCATTTGTGGATGCTAGTGCTAATGAGAACAAGCGGAGATGGCGAGGAGAGGAGCAGCGTTTGTGGATGCTTGTGCTAATGAGAACAGGTGGAGATGGTGAGGAGGATCCAATCATAACAGCTCTTACTTTGATGCTATCCTCTGCTGATGGTTGGTCCTCTGAACAGCGGGGGGCATTCTCTTTTGGGCTTTTAGTGATTACAAGCTCTCCAGGTTCCTTCCCTGCCTTGCTGGCCCTTTCCACTTGCCTCTTTTTCTCACTTGCTCCTTTCTCGCTTGATATTGATATTGCCTCCTTCTCTTTCAGTCTTTCATCCACTTTCACACACACTCTCTCCTGTAACCTGTCCTCTTTCCTCTCTTCTACTTTCTCAGACTTCTCCTTCTGCTCTTTTCCCCCTTCATCTTTTTTCTGTGAATTCCCCACTGCTCTCTCATCCCGACCCAGCAGGTCCTCCTCAGACGAGCTTGACTTCCTGTCACCCCCCCGGCTGACTGGAACACATGGCTTGTTCTTCCACTTCGTCTCCAGAGGGGCGCCTGTGGAGCTGGAAGTGATGTCGTGGCTTAGAGCTCCAGGGATTGTTGCCATAGCATCTGAGGTCACTGTGGTTGGTTGGCTGGCCGTGGTTGAACCATCCCGCCCAGTGTTCAGTCTACACAGGATGTTGGGTAGGAAACCACTGCAGTCCTGTAAGAAGTAAGAAGAAAGCCTGTCACAAGCTTAAGAGATGCCTACATCTTGGCCCTCACTCAACTGAGGTACTGGAATATCATTTATCCCAGAGAGGAAGAGCACCCCCTACTGGTCATCAACATAACTAACAGTAGCATCTGGTTTTTCCAAAGGGTCCAGAACCCACACATAAACCACGCCTGATTTTAATTTGTCTGTTGTATTTTTTAGAAATCTGACAAAAACAGCCAGTATTACCAGGACCAAGCCAGTAAGTACCTGAGCATTCATTGGAAGCTCAGCCTAGCTGTACTTTTACCTTCTTTTAACTTGACAGGACATTGCCTCACTTGTACATTAATCTGCTATATATGTAAAATCTGAAATGTAAAATAAGTGAAAAATGTAACTAGGTAGGGGATTAATTATATATGCATTTACTGGATCAATATTCCTACTCTCTGGGAGCAGCTGGTTTTGGAGAGTGCAACACCCTCCTTCATAGCAATGCCCCGAAAAACAGTACGATTTCTCTTCCTGAACAGCTCACACACTCAGAGCCGCACAAAAGTCTGGCCGGGGGGTGTTACTTTTAAACGGACGGGTTCATGTTTCTCTTATCTGGCTCATAGGTAATGACTGCTATTTCAGAACAACACTGGGGTTTTTACCGGCTAACAGTGCAGGGTGCTTTGCAACCTGCGAACCCAGTATTACATGATTTCTTATACATGATGTATACAGGACTATACAATTCATAATTCATCAGTATCACCTAACAGTGAATGTTAGTATTATAAGGAGACAGACTGCACATCTCATTAACCATTACAATCAGTGCTTTACTAAATGACTGCTTGGATGGCAACATTACAGGTCAGAACTGGGTTATGGTGCAATGGACACTCTCTGGAGAATACATTCAGTGGCTTCACTGCCCTCTAGTGATGACATTAAGTCATTTTACAATTAAGAATACAGTTTAGAACATCATTCATCAGCATTGGGGGTGTCAGTTATCACATCCACAGAACTGTCTGCAATCACACTGTCAGGTCTGTGGGGGTCTCTGGGGGGGTTTCTGGGGGGGTTTCTAGAATCCAGCTCACCGAGGCTGTGGAGGAGTACTGTACAGGGGGGTTCCGGAAGGTCGGCTCGGTCGCTTCCCTCCTGCTCCTCTTGCGCCTACGTGCTTTCCTGACTGGGTCGCCCTGCCGGTCTTCCGCCTCGCTGCTGTCCGCGGCGCCCGGCGTACCTGCCGTTCGGGGGTTCAGGTTAACATCGAGGGCCTCCTGCTGTGGGTGATGCAGGGGATCAGGAGGCTTCTTCTTCAGGTTCCCCAGCAGGGGAGCCCGGTGCCGGGATGGAGCTTCGTGACTGGGGGGGGTGGAAGAGGTCTCGGAGTCCGAGTTCAGGGTCTCCGTGTTGGTGTAGCGGCCAGAAGAAGGGGAGGTGATGGGTGGACGCCGGCAGTAGGTCCACTCGGGGTCGTGCTGCGAGTCTGTGTAGTACGTCTCATCGGACAACCTGCGGCGGAACTCGTGCAGGGCAGTGACCCAGCCCGCCTGGTCATTGCCGGCCTCGCTGTCAGAGCCCATGTCGTCGTAGGCTGAGGCCACGCCGGACTCCTTCTCCAGAGCACTGAACACCAGGCTCTTGCGTTTGGTCAGCAGGCTGGGCCGACCCAGCTGGGAGTTCTGTAGGGCAATCCAGTTCCCGTCCGGGCTTTGCAGCATGGAGGACGGGCCTGAACACACACAAACGCACAGGAGATGTTGATAGGTGTTATTCCACCTGACAAAGAGAGAGGAACTTTCCACTTTAAGATTGCAGCGCTCTCTAGAAAATATTCAACCATCAAAGTTTTGGTCTTCAGGGTCACAGGAAGCCCAGATGGGTACCTATGGGCAATTTGGAGACACTTATGGGCAATTTGGAGACACCTGGATGTTTTAGGACTGCAAAAAAGAAACTGACACATATACAAGGAAAACACACACACATGGACACACGAGAAGAGGGTTCAAACCCCCAACCCTGGAGGTATGAATCAACAGTGCTACCCACTGTTGTGTAAGTGGCCTGAGAAAGTAATACCGAAAGGAATAGAGACCAGCAAGAAGAAACCAACAGGAAATGAGATGAAAAGGAAATGAGACAAACGGGAAGAGAGACCAGTAAGAAGAAACCAGCAGGAAATGAGACGAAAAGGAAATGAGACAAACGGGAAGAGAGACCAGCAAGAAGAAACCAACAGGAAATGAGACGAAAAGGAAATAAGACAAAAAGGAAGAGAGACCAACTAGAAGAAACCTATAGGAAATTAGACAAAAAGGAAATAGGACTATAACAAAGTGAGGGAAAAAGGAAGTGAAACCAAAAGAGAGACAAAAAAAAAGTGTGACCGAAAGGAAGCGAGACAAAATTAGATGATAGGGAAGACAAAGTAAATAAAACCAAAAGGAAGTGAGATGAACAGAAAGTCAGACTAGAAGGATTTTAGACGTTAAGGAATTGAAGCAAAAAGTAAGTGTGAAAAAACCTATTTAACAAAAATACTAATCTTAGTGTACCATACACAAGTATGTGCACCAGGGCATTTACAGGGGAGGGACTACAGGGGCAGTGGCCCCAGCTGAAAGCTGATTGGCCCTTGGAGTACTCCCCCCCACCCTGTTAGTCTCAGATTCAAAACATATCATTGGCTAAATGGTCAGCCCCTCTGTATGAGTTATGGCCCTCCGCATGCTCGCCCCCTAGTGGTCACGTTCACCCTTCAGGTGCGGTGCTCTTACTGGAGTTGTCCAGACGGTCGACGCTCTTCCAGGCCGTCATGGGGGAGGCGCGGGAGTCACGCCTCAGGGAGCTGTACTGGGTGACCCCCTTGACAGCTTCTCCAGAGGGGGGGCTGGCCAGCTGCATATGGCCTGCTTGCTTAGCCTGGAGCTCGTCACTGATCAGGGAGCACACGGACTTGGACCTCTGAGACCACGGGCACACCCACGGGAAGGGGAACAGCCGTTAATGCTAATGATAATACTACTAATAATAAATATTAGCAATTATTACTATCAGTATTTCAGCGCTTAGACACTTCTAAATGTGTCTCAGTTTCACTCTGCATGATGTCATAGACATGGAAACCTCATTAACCAGTTAACTGGTTAACCATCAAAAAGCTGACGTCACAATTAAACGTGGTGCCTGTCCACCAGGAGGCCTCTCTGCAATCGGACTTGCAGCTCTGTCCAGTAGCTCCGAATTAAGGTACTGGACTCAACGTCAAGTCTGAGCTTTACTAAATACTAAATTACTATTCAGTCATTCGAAAAGTTTTCTAAAAAATGTGTTTACATTTTGTCTTTTTCTGCAAGACATGGTCAGTTTTAGGCTCAAAGGTACAACACAGGGTCTCTTTAGGGATTTGAGCCGGCAACCTTCAGGAGTCCATCCGCTGGCCTTAGGTCAGATAGGTGAACATGTCCACCTGCAAACAGGACAGCTGGCTGATTATCGCCTTGGGCCTCCTGAACCTGCCCTACAGGATAAACCCCCCCCTCCGAGGAGGAACCACACTGGGGTCAGGTGATGCTCTCTACCCAGCATGCCATGGCTTCCTGTTTGCTTTGTCATTCCAAACCAGCTGGACAACAGACTTTTTATTTCCTGTTTTTATCCATTTACCGTTCCTGTCACTGCACTTAGACGAGGCCAGATAAGGCTAAACACACACATTAGTACACCTCAGAAACAATGCACATGAAGCAGCCACATTATAAAATAAGTATATCTCATTCCAGGCAACTTCCGTTCCTAGAACGATATGAAATAAACTACAATTTGTCTAAGAAAAGCATACATGACATAGGAGTCATGAACGCATACCTGAAAGATGATAATGACTGTATAACATACAGCCTTGGGTGAAGATATTAAACAGCCTTGAATATTCCCTTCTGCTGTGTACTTTTGTTGAGTGTTGTTCACTCAGTCCACCAGCAGAGGCCAGTATATAGCAGTACATTGAGTGAAGCCACACTCCCTAAATAAGGTCACACAGCGCCACGCCAGGCAAAGCAGCAGGCTGGCTGATGGCATGCCATTTCCACATAAACCACGGCCTCAGCTACGCTGATTGTGGCAGCTGGCCTGGCCGCTGGGTATCTAAGAGACGGCTTCGGCATTTTGAGCAGGATCCGTTCCCGAGCGTTTAGGGTGTGATGGGGCTGGTGAAGATGTGATCCGGTGTCCCCCTCCCCCCTGCACCATGCACCCTGACTCTCACCCAGAGAGAACAGGAGGTCTTCTGGCTAGCCTGGGGGGCGGGGGGGCTCTGTTGGCAGGGGGGAGGAGATGGGGGCCCGCCGCCCGTGGCCAGAGGCCAAAGTGGCCCCTGCTCCACCTGCATCACCGAACGCTTCCTCCGCTGGATGATCTGCCACACAGGAAGAGGCTGCCACAAAAAATCTCCCATAATGCATCATGGCACATGGACCGGGGCCTGGCAGCTCAGAGTGGCGTGGCATGCACGGAGAGAAAAAGACCAGCAGAGGGCGTGACAGCTGACGCTTCACTGGGAAAAACTTGGCAGGCAAAGCTCTGTTGCATGCTCAGGGGCCTATTACAAAAATGTCTAACAGGGCACACGTATAAAACACAAGGGCTGTACTGGAATGCTAATAAACCTGCCCAGCCTGCTGCATGCAGAGCATAAGGCCAGACATGAAGTGATGTCACTGCTCCAACCAACTGATGCTCTGCAGTTGTAAGACGTAAACTTACACTGAAACAGTTCCACAGTTTTACTGATAGTTTCAAGTGCTATTGTCACATGTTCAGTGGAATTCTTCTGCCACAGTTTGCAGAGGAGGGGACAGGTGCATGGGGGGGCGGGGGCCTGGGGGGGGGGGGAAGAGGAGGGGGGGGGCGGGAGGGGGGCGGGGGGGAGGGGAGGCGGGGAGGATGCGAGAGGAGAAGGGGGACTGTAGGAGGGCAGGTGGGAGGAGAGGGGGGGATGATAAGAGAGGAGGAGGGAGACTGTAAGAGGGCAGGTGGAAGGAGAGGCGGGGATGATAAGAGAGGAGAAGGGAGACTGTAGGAGGGCAGATGGG
>JAODKM010000075.1:15338258-15348678 GCA_026780845.1 Petrocephalus sullivani
CCCTGAGGAGAGGTTTGGGACCTACTCTTAATTTGCATATGTTCTAATGTTAATTCTTTGTTTTCTGAGCAGATATATGCTTGCTACTCAGATAAACAGCTGTAAATGTTTTCTTTGACTGCCTAAGACTTTTGCACAGTACAGTATAACTTATAGTATAACTATAACTATAGTAAAATATCCATCATGATATTCCAGCGACTCTCAGGGGACCTGGGACTCAGCATGGGCTATAAAACAGACTGCACCAGTACACATTGCAGTTTTATGATCCTATAAAGAAAAAGTATCCTATTAATTAATTATTCTTCTTATTAACTGTTGTTAATGTTAACCTCTTATATCCTTTGGGGAAGCGAGGCGCTTGCATATGAAAGGGTGGGTTGGGAGCTGAGAAGGCTGCTTACTTTATGCACGATTGTAGTGGCAAGTTCCTCTATCAGCTCTTCCTTGTTGTCGCGGAGATAGCAGGCCTCATTTTGCTTTTCCTGTGGGGGGGGGCAAAATATCCTAAGTATGTGCCATTTTTTGGGATGGAGATCACCATATGGGGCACCCTTGCTATAGCATAAGGCACCAGACTCTGGCGTTTAGTGAAATTGTGCCTACGGAAGATATGTGCAGATATTTTAAACACTGCTTGTCAAAGGACTTTTGTTGTGAAACCAATAAATTTGCCACATTTTTTGCAGAGTTAAACAAGCACCCTAAGACTTTCTGTGAGCACTATGTATTGGGTAATGCTGGCAGGACACTCATGGGACAAGCTGTCCTACCAAGCTGTCGCTGTACTCCTCGGCCTTCACAATGGCCTCCTCCACGGCCTCCTCGGCGACCCGTAGGGCCACGCCCAGCGTCTCTGCCATGCTGTGCTCTGGGCCAGAGAGAGACCATGACACACAGGCTGTCACATGCCATCAGAAGGTCTGAGACGAGGATCCCTGTTATACTGGGTTAGGAAATGTAAGAAAATTATTCACTCTGAAAGTTGCATGCTGAAGCATGACGTGCACATACACCCAGAGGCACTCCTATATGGGCCAATCAGAAAGCGAGGTGGACCGCTGGCCAATCAGCTGGCAGATGTGCAAATGAGTTGCCATATACTGGTGACCCATGGGAGTTCAGGGTTTTGTGAGGAGCCGGGATCAAAATCTCGCAATACATGTGATTTAGGGAGATCATACTTTTATGCATTTCTTGTGTAAAAAACATAGCCTAAGCTCTTTCAGGAAATCCCAAACCAGGCCCAGATGAAGTAGGCCACTGATTAAATGTTTAGCTGCTGTAGTGACAGCTTGATTATCAGGGGGGTGTTTGTAATTATATCTCCGACCACTTGGGGGAACTGGATTTCAGACTGTGCTTCCTCTGGGGAGGGGCCCAAGGGAGGAATAGGGAAGATAAGGAGGAAATAGGGCAGCATTATGGGGTGGTGGATTCAAGTCCATGAAATGCCACAACCTCAGGCCTGGGGAATGAGAGAAATCTCGAGTGATGCCAATCAGACACTGTCTGCGGAGACAAGGAGGTCATGCACATGCAGCAGAGGTGTCCTGGGCGGAGGTCATGCACATGCAGCAGAGGTGTCCTGGGCGGAGGTCATGCACATGCAATAGAGGTGTCCTGGGCGTCACCCACCTCCGCTGTGCCGACAGGAAGTGGAGTCGCTGGCGCAGGTGCTGGCATCGTCAAAGCTGCTGGCACGGATGCTGCCGTCTGTGTGGGAAACCCAGCAGGCATGTCTTTCTTCATCCATCCATCCATCCATCCACCCATCTATTATCTAATCACTTGTGGGGGAGTCCTTCCCAAGCAGCATAAGACACATGGGGACTCCCAGGATGGGATACCAGTTACAGCACATTAAAAAGCAAAATGTAAGTAAAGTCAACATGCTTATTGGGAGCTTAACATTTAGTTTTTAGTTCTGGTTGTTTTATATTACGAAACATAAGCTGTGACTATACAGTACAGCATTTCCGTCTTGCTTATCTGGGCTGATCATTTGACAGAGGATTTCAGTTATTTAGAGTGGTATTTATGTCTACGTTTTCACTTTGTTTATTTTTACTATTATTATTCTTACAGGTGCTTACAGGTAATCACAGGTGAAGCTTAAAAGGCAGTGAACATTACAGAATTTCAGTCATGAAGCTTGCTTAAAAAATGGAAAACAATTTGAAAAAATAAAAGCTTGCTCCACACACAGACACCTCTATATCTGTGAACTGTGGTTTACCTTTGGTAAATCTAATAAGAGTGTACTACTTTACTTGTAATGCATAATTTTTCCACCAGGGGGCCCGAGTGACACACACGGTGTTTATCGTGTGGTCTGTCTCCATGACACCCAGCAGACCTCCTGCATCCCGACCACACGTTCACCTTTCCCCGCTGAGAGCCGGAGAGCAGATCCCCATCCAGCGTCACCATGGCAACGGCACGCACTGCTCTACAGTGGTCCTCAGACAGTACCATGAGGCGAATAGGCTACCTGGTGTTGCTGGGCTAAGAGGGGGGTGGGCTGCCTGCCTGGGCTGTGGCCTCGACTGCTTAGTAACACGAATAAAAAAAATGAACGCAGGACAGGTTTCATAGGGACACCTCTGCGCCTGACGCCCCCTGCAGGCACAATCACAGGTGGTCCCTCTAATTGTCCCGGGAAGTTTCAGGAAGAAAACCAAATGGGTGTTGGGAACACGGACCGTTAAGTGCCAGCCCCCATCCCCCCCATCCCCGCACACACTCAGAAACCGTCACAGGCTGACAAGAAATGTCTCATGTCGCCAGAGGGCACACAGAAAATAAATAAACAAAAACAGGCAAAAATAAAGTCAAGGTCGCCTTCTAAACGGGTGACTCAAGGCAGATAAAATACGGCCAGCCTGTCCTGAAGCTCCCACACGCCCCAAGATCAGCAGAAATAGCAGGTGGCACAACTGAACCATCTATTACAGGAGTGGGCAGTCTTATCTGCAATGGGCCGGTGTGTATGCAGGATTTTTGGATAACCTTTAGGTCAGCTGTTCACACCCAGGTGTGAGGACTCCTCGGACAGTCAGTCCTCTAATTAGTAACCTAATTAGGGAGCTGCAGCAAAAACCCGCACACTGCACACAACAGCCCTTTCTGCCCAGCCCTGATCTATTGCTGCTTTATGCTGTTTTAATCCAAGCAGTGACTCTAACCATGTGGTTCTGGCTGGACTGTTTCTCTGTATAGCAATTAAGTGGCACTTCCTGAGTTGTGGGTTCGAATCCCAGTTTGTGACATGAGACAGTTAGGAGAGCTGGTGTCCCTACCTTACCATAACATGACCTACTCCTGGGAACTGGGAGGGAGCAAAAATGTGGACCATCTGGGGGTCCCTGAGGAAGTGCCCCCGCGGGCCATCCCGGGTCCTCCTCAGGGCTGGAGACGACTGTCTGCTGACCCCTCTGGGAACTTGATAGCGCGTCTGCTGGACGTGGCCATGCGACTACATCCCTTCTAGCTGATATTACACAGCCAGTGTTACACGCAGTCATGAATTTAACAAGCTTTCCCTCCAATTTATTCGAACATCCTCTTGCTCCCCTCCCCCATCTACATCTGCACACCCCCTTAAGAAGCATGGGCCCACCTAATGGCTGTAATAACATGCCCAGCACCAGACCGGTGAGAGGATGAGCAAATCTACGGACATTAACTGTCCTCCCTAACAATCTTTCCTAAATGTATTTCACCAAATAAGCTTTCTACCTCAGTTTGCCACTAGGGGGCAATAATGATACATTTGTTATAAAGCATTCTTAGGGCTGATCCTTTGACCTCTGCTCCCCCCACTTAAGCTTGGGCTGGGGGATGGTGCTGAATGACTACGTAAATCAGTGCGCCCGGCGTGTTACGAGCTGCCTAATCTCATTTCCGGCACTCGGCTGAGGATATACGTGCCACAGCAGAAGATGAGGGATGCGAGGGCTGCCTAAGGCAGGCGGGAAGCGATGGAGGGGGGGGGGAGGCACAGACACAGATGCGCCTGTCGCTAATGAGCACGCTGGCCTGCGTAGCAACAGGTGCGCGAGAGAAAACATGAAAGGAATATGCTGATCTTTTATGAGTACTAGCATCAGAGCCTATGGTGTGGCCCTGTCCTGTACTTTGTGCTTCCTGGGGTGTGTTTCTGTGCTGGTTAGGCAGCTGGGATGGATGGATGGATGGATGGATAGATGGATGGATGGATGGATGGATTTATGGCAGGGAACACACCCTGACTACAGGATTGTTTGTTCCTGAAGAACACAAGAAAGTATAGGTAGAAATGAGTAAAACGTGTTTAGAAAACTGGTTATAAATAAGTAAATCTTAATTGTAAGTTAATGAGATATGTACATGGGAAAACAAAATGCAACATTAAATAATAGATATGGTACGATAGCAGCTTAAATAAGGACGACAGCAGCAGTGCGGCTAACTTGAGAGTAACAGTCGGGCTCTCGCAGACTCCTGTGTCCCGTCCACCTCGGCTTCCTGACAGCCTGGGTGTCAAACTTGGGCCGCAGTAAAGAGAATATGAGAGGGTCTCAGTTACGCTTCAGAGGGCCGACGTGTGAGCGAGTGCGGAGCCACTGGCACTGACTGCCACAGCTTAAGCGGAAGCAGTTTCCAGAAGCCAGGAAGCAGAAACAAGCGATTCGGAGTCATCCATTAGGCTTAGCAGGGGAGTGGCCTAATTCTGTCGCCGCTCTTTTAAGAGGGATTATGGGTATTATCGCCCTATGGGATTTCATGGGATTTGCATGCGTGTGCCTGTTTGCATAAAGATGCCTATTTCTGGTCATGCTACAGCTCCCAGGGCCCTGATATCTGAACTGGACTGGCACCCAGGAGCTGTTAGGGTTGAATCCCTGGAGGGGAATGGTATGGCCGTGCCCTTGAATATATTTAGTCTGAATAGCTTGCTATATTTGGGAGGAAACATACACCTATCAGCCATAACATTTAAACCGCCTGCCTAATATTGTGTAGGTCTCCCTTGTGTCACCAAAACAGTTCTGACCTGTTAACTCCACAAGGTAAGATTTTGGAGTGTCTGTGGGAATTCTCGCTCATTCATCCAGAAGAGCATTTGTGAGGTCAGGCACTGAGGTTGGATGCGAAGCCTTGGCTCTTAATCTCCATTCTAGTTCATCCCAAAGGAGTTTGATAGGGTTGAGGTCAGGGCTGTGTGAGAGCCAGTCAAGTTCCTCCACACCAAACTCATCCAACCATGTCTTTATGGATCTTGCATTGTGCACTGGGGCACAGTCATGCTGGAATAGAAAAGGGCCCTCCCCAAACTGAGCTGGAAGCTCAGAATTGTCCCAAATGACTGCAGTATTAAGAGTTCCCTTCACGAGCACTACCCCACCCCCAAAAAACAGCCCCATACTATTATCCCTCCTCTACCAAACTTTACAGTTGGCACAATCTGGCGCAATCAGACAGGTAATATTCTCCTGGCATCCATTGAATAACAAAGTGGTATCCATTTATGTGGTCTGCCACTTAGTAGTCGAGTTCCTCCATCCATCCATCCATCCATTCTCTACCACTTCTTCAGATCGGGTGGTGGGGGCAGCAGCCTAAGCAGGGAAACCCAGACTTCCCTCTCCCAGGCCACTTCGTCCAACTCTTCCGGAAAAATCCAGAGGCGTTCCCAGCCCAGCCGAGAGACATAGTCTCTCCAGCGTGCCCTGGGTCTTCCCCGGGGCCTCCTCCCAGTGGAACAAGCCCGGAACACCTTATCAGGGAGGCGTCCAGGAGGCATTTTGACCAGATGCCCGAGCCACCTCATCTGGCTCCTCTCGATGCGGAGGAGCAGCAACTTTACTCTGAGTCCCCCCTGAATGACGAGCTTTTCACCCTGTCTCTAAGGGAAAGCCCGCCACCCTGCGGAGGAAACTAATTTTGGCCGCTAGTATTCAAAATCTCATTCTTTCGGTTACTACCCACAGCTCATGGCCATAGGTAAGGGTAGGAACGTAGATCACTGGTAAATTGAGAGCTTTGCCTTTTGGCTTAGCTCCTTCTACACCATGACAGACTGATGCAGCGCCCGCATCACTGCTGACGCTGCACCGATCCGCCTGTTGATCTCCCGCTCCATCCTTCCCATCACCCATGAACAAGGGGAAGGACCTTGGGGAACTTGGGGAAGGACCCCCTCTCCGACCTGGAGAGAGCACTCCACCCTTTTCTGGCTGAGGACCATGGTCTTGGATTTAGAGGTTCCTTCCATTTTGCAATTTTACCATTTACAGTAGGCCATGGAATATCCAGTAGGGAAGAAATTTCACAAACTGACCTAGGCCTACTACAAAGGTGGCATCCTATGGCAATACCACACTTGAATTCACTAAGCTCTTCAAAATGACGCATTCTTTCACAAATGTCCATAAAGCTGACTGCATGGTTAGGTGCTTAATTTTATGCACCTGCGGCAATGACTCTGAATGAAACACCTGAATTCAATGATTAAGAGGTGTGTCCTAATACTTTTTTCCATATAGTGAATCCCTGACAGGTGCCACGGTAATAACATAATCAATGTTATTTATTTCACCTGCCGGTAACGTTATGGCGGATCAGTGTATACAGGTAAATTAAAGAAAATATTAAACTAATAAAGTATACGACTGGATAGCATAAGTGCCTCTGGCCACTCATTGGTCTGGTTTTCAAACTATCCTGCCAACTTTCCACATTACCATCAGCGATGGATTTACCATCAGCAGGTTACTGCCTACAAATACCGAGGAATTTTGATGGTTCATTGTCTTTTTCTCACCATATCACAGTCTAAGGTCAAGGCAAAGCTCTTTAAATAGAAACCAATCCTCTTCTATATCTGCTACCAAACCTAGGATGGTTCAAATCACCATCCATCCATTTTCTAAAATCACTTATCCTGTTTAGGGTCTCATAGGGGTTCCAGAGCCTATGGGCGCAAGGCGGGGAACAACCCTGGATGAGAGGCCAGCCCACCTACGGGCAATTTGGTAACTCCAATTAGCCGCCGCATGTTTTTGGACTACGGGGGGAAATCAGAGTACCTGGAGGAAACCCCTTGACGGCACAGGGAGAACATGCAAACTCTACCCACATAGAACCTTTAGAATCATTAACACTGGATACATTTATATCTGTTATGGTTTTTAAAGCCTGACCTACAGACATCTTTAATGATACTTGCAAATGATTTAAGTCTGTTTAACTATTTCGTCATTGTTTTTCTTGCTCGTTATAGGTTTCGTTTTCCGTCACTTGCCAAGCTGACATTATAAATAAGAGACCGTTCTTAAAGTTTTGCCTGGTAAAATAAAGGTTAAATAAAAATAAAGACGAATAAGTCGATGCAGTCCACCATCTATTCATACAGCTTATCCAGTTACCCTGAGCCTGTAAGGCAGTCCCAGGATGCAGGGGGAACAGGGCACTGGGGAGCCAGAATAAAAAGCTACACAACCAGTGACGTGTGAAAAGGGGTAAAATGACAAGAACGTTAGACAGATCTGGATCCTTGGGGATGGAAAAATGGCTGCAAGCAGGTGGGCGGGCAGCACCCAGACACACAGGAAAAAGAAATGGGTTAGGTAAAGGAGGCAAACTGAACAGGCAGATGGATATAAACAAGTGTAGGGCATGACGTCAGCAAGAATTACGGCAAGATGGGAGGGAGTGAAGAAAACACTAATAAGCAATTTAACATGCTCTAACAAAACAAGCTCACTCCGCATTCTCCCCTGTCCGCTTGGCTGGCTGTACCAGACCATCGAATAGCATGCCAGACAATAACTGTCCAGATATACTCTGCTCCGAGATTCATCAGGGACTGCGAAGGGAAGTGGAAACAGCAGGGTTTCACCTCCTGCCTGCCTCACACCAACACCATCAATTTATCAGGATTTCCAGAAGTCCAGAGTAGACACAACATACAAAAAAGCAACTGCCTAGAAGTCCAGAGTAAACATAACATGCAAAAATGTATTACTTATAAACTCAATGGTAGGAGCCGCGGAAGGAAAACATTAAATGCATGAAAAACAGGGAAAACCAGTACCTAAGAGTTCTGACAGAACCCCACGGTCCACCACGTGCTTCCTGTACAGAGTCTTCAGTACCTTGGCGCTTCCAAACCTTTTGAATCGACTCTTGACACTACTGTAGTACCACTCCAGAGACTGTGTCCTCAGAGCCCTGCAGATAACAACAGAGGAACAGAGGAAACACAGTCTGTTTCTCACCAGTGAATGAAAACATTGACATTCATTCAATTGATTTAATTTAGTTGATTTTACATCTGATTCTTTAGCAAGTACTTTTGTCCACAGTGACATAAATAGTGAAGATCAGAGAGCAGGGTCAGACCACTCGGGTTAAGGGCCTTACCAAAGTGCCCACAGGTGAAATTACTCTGCAGGCCATGAGGCTTGAACCAGCAACCTGCTGAGCACAGAATCCTGATCACACTACAGTTCTGACTGAATGTTCAGGCCTCAAAGAGCCATCGCCAGGGTCTAACGGGGTGGCCCCGAAGCTGAACCAGTAGCTGATGGGTCTCTAGGAGCTCCAAGGAATGGCTGTGTTTATTTGCACAGATAAAGGGTTTGTGTAGTGGGTCAAGTGGCAGGAAACGCCCACCATTTAACCAGACTACCCACAGCCGCACAAAAACACAGGGTACTTTGTGTCTCCAGAAATCTCTGAGCATTTTCTACCCACAAGAAGGGCTCAGGCTTTGTTATCTGGCTATCTCACAAGACCTCTAACCTGCCTGAAAGTGGTCTGGTCACATGTCCTGAGATATGTAGCCTTCAAAACCCTTGAGATATAACCAAATCACTTCAGGAGGATCCGTAGGAGCCTACCAATTATTCCCAATGTTCTCTTTTTTATTCAAAGAAACTATTTCTGTCAGATCTAATGTCTGGGGATGTGTTGAGTTAGTTTGCAGATGCTAGGATTTGACTTCCAGGACTGCGCTGTCAGTTTGAGGCTAATTTTGCATGTTTAAATTTGCATATTTGAATTAGAGCTGGACTTGGGTGGCAGAAATACTTACACGAGACCATGTCTCGGGATAGAATTTGCATATTTATACTAGAGCTGGGCTCATGGACTGTAGAGAACCAAACAAAGAGGGCGAGAGATCGGAAACCGAGCAGAAACCAAAAGTCCTCAAACCCGAGATGACTCAGAGGAGCACCCGACTAGGAGATGAGAAAAGCACCAGAGTCCTGACAGCTCATCCATAAATATCCCTGAATAGTACTTGGGGATGCATGTCTATCCGTCCATGCTGTGCTTCTAATGGACCTTTTGGCCATGGCTACATCTTAAATGTCTCTCAGGAAAGCTGAGAACGACTTTAAAGAGCCGGACTGGTCCCGAAGGCAGAATTAGCTGCTTTTTATGTAAGTCCATCTGTAAGGAGGTGGGTACCAAGGTAAAAAAAAAACAACATACACGTCATCTCCATCAGATGCATCTTGCCAAAACCTTGCATGATGCAAAAAACTGCTACGGCTTCCAGCTGAAAAATAATGCTGCTGTCCGTTCTATCTCCCTGCATGCGTGACAAGAAACAGGAAATGTTCGGAAAGCGGCAGGCAGAGGAAGAAAGATAAGGAGACCGGCAGAGTCCCGAAGCTCCTTCCCAGGACACCTCCAAGCTTTTTAATCCACACTTGCAGCTGTTTGGCATGAGATGGAAAGGTCACCGGAGGTCACCAAAATGGAAATCTCCCAGAAGCCTCTGGGTGTCGAATGGGTGTATCATATTGGACAGGGGTGTAGCTAGAGATTTTGGGCCCCCGGTCTAAATGTACATATATTTAAAATATTCAGAGGGCCTTATAAAGTACTGGCTCCCCTGAATCTGTCAGGGTATCAATGCCTGCACCTCACCTCTGGTGGTGGAAGACAGCAGAGCATCTCAAGAGTGAGTGAGCTCACAGGTAGAGCGGCAGTTAAGGGCCAGTAACTGTGACAAAATATTTTCTTTCTTACCAATTCCCTCTGTCTTTTCTTATTCATAATACCATCCTGAGAGAGCGCCAAAATTTCCTGAGAGTGATGGCAAAGACTGACCTCCTCTTACCACAATCATTTTATTGCTGTTGTTGCTGCTAAAGGCGGAACAACCAGATATTTAATTTAGGGGCACAATTACTTTGTCACACTGGTGATATGGGTGTTGGTGAATGATTTTCCTTCAGTAAATCAATTGATCTTTTAAATCCTGTGTCATGTGTTTACTTAGGCCGTCCTTTGTATTATACTAAATTAATTTGTTGATCATACACAATTAAGTGTTATGGATAAGGAAAAATGTAGGGAGTTAAAGGGAATTTATCGAAGCGCTCTAAGTAGTTTTAAACTGCTGCAGTAAAACTGT
>JAODKM010000075.1:15349359-15364732 GCA_026780845.1 Petrocephalus sullivani
ACATACTGCTATCACCCGATCCCGCGCATACTGCTATCACCAGCTTCCCGATCCCGCACATACTGCTATCACCAGCTCCCCAATCCCGCACATACTGCTATCACCCGATCCCGCGCATACTGCTATCACCAGCTTCCCGATCCCGCACATACTGCTATCACCAGCTTCCCGATCCCGCGCATACTGCTATCACCAGCTCCCCAATCCCGCACATACTGCTATCACCCGATCCCGCACATACTGCTATCACCAGCTTCCCGATCCCGCGCATACTGCTATCACCCGATCCCGCGCATACTGCTATCACCCGATCCCGCGCATACTGCTATCACCAGCTCCCCAATCCCGCGCGTACTGCTATCACCAGCTCCCCAATCCCGCGCGTACTGCTATCACCAGCTCCCCAATCCTGCGCATAATGCTATCACCAGCTCCCACCCTCAGGCGCCTACACATCACTGTCCACCTAACGCTTTACAAACAGCTTTTTCCCCATAGGTATTAAGACCCTAAACTTCTCCCTTGAGTTCCCACCACAGACTACATTTATACTATTCGCCATTCATTTAATGCATGTTGTTGTGTGTAATGTTGTATTGTTGTACTGTATCATTGTATTGTTATAATTAGGTATTTCTCATAATATGCAGTGTCTGTTTTGGTCGATATACATATTGCACTGCAGAGTTTAAAATACTGTACCGAAAATAAATTGCACCTAGCCTTGGCTGTGTGCCTAATAAATAAACAAATGAATAATTAAATAAAAACCATGTTTTAAATTGGTGCATGACAGGGGAGGGGCCAATCAGCTTTCAGCTGGGGGCAGAGCCCCTGTGGGCCCGCCCCTGATCACATGACTGAGGGAACACTGACAGATGCCCGGGAGCAGGAGAGGAGTGGGAAGGTGGCTGCCCGGCGGCCGGGGACTTTGGCCCTCAGAGAGCATACAGAAAGCCCCACTACTGAAGGATGGTTCATCTGGCCTCCATTATAATAGCTGCGAGGCAGAAATATGACACGACACACATAAAGAGGAGAAAATGACCCGCTATCAGCTAATCATTGTAAATAACAGGCACACTCCCTTGCTGAGGTGAGTCACGAAGCGACAGCTCCCGCAGGGGCCGGGCGGCCTGAGCATACGTCCGTCGGAGGGGTTTGGGGGACAGAACACAGGTAAACAGAAAGGCGAGAGCAGCGCAGCACTGTCCACCTGCCCCGGGGATGGAAGCTCAAAGTACACGACCTCCGTGTTCTCTGCGGACAGCGGGAGGCAGAATCGGCAGATAGCACAAGCTGTTGGCCTAACCTTCGGGGAGATGACTGTCTGCGACACACACACACACTTTCTCTCTCATACACCCAGTGATGCACGGCAATACACACACACATGCAGATTACCTCTCTCACACACAAATCTACAAACCAGGGGCGTATACATGGGCGAGGCCACGTGGACACTGGCCCCAGCTGAATACTGATTGGCCCTCTGAGTTCACCCTCCCCTGTCACTCACCAATTTGATATATATCATTGGCTAATGCTAAGGCTGACCCATCTATATAAATGATGGCCCCTCTTCTGCCCCACACCTTGAAAACAATAGAATCAGCCCTGATACACACATGCTCTGACACAAACAGAAGGGCAGAGAGCCCATGGGATCCATCTGTTAAAAACAGCAATGTCTGTGTATCCAGGCATCAGGCATATGCTGGACACAGCGCTGTTTGGAAATGTCACAGGCAGCGGGGAAGAGCAGTAGGGAAAGAGCACTGGAAAGTCCTGGCAGATGAGTCACGTTGAGAAAAAAAAAAGGGGCAGAAAACGGCAAACAGAGATTACTATATCACCTTTCACACCATGTTTGCCCACATGGGGGCGCTATTCTACCGTAAAGGGACACTACTGCTAGAGCTGTTTGGGCTGAAGGTGCTAAAGTCCAAGTGTGTAAACTCGCATGGTAACCATCGGGGGGAGATGGGGAGAGGCACGGGGGGGCTGTTCATCAACAGGACTCAGCAGGGGCACACCACACAACACTTAAATACATTCATACATATACATCATCTGAGCCACAAGGCAGAAACTGGCCAGCAGGGTGTGCAATAGAGCCTGTAGCTGCGCCCTACAACAGGATACCCACAATGCTTCAGTGAACAAGGTAGATAAGGGAAGGGAAATACAGTAAGCTAAGCACGAGGAAGATCAAGGAAGCACATGCTGAGGGACTGAAGTAAAAGAGATGAATCGCTGGTAGATGCCATATTTCAGAATCCCCCGTGCTGGAGATGTGAGAGCCCTTGGTGTCACACCTGCGCTCCAAAACCAGCAAGAGACTCATGAAACCCCACTGAGTAAATTACGTGTAAGTCTATCGTTCCGGGAGAAGCTGCTTCTCTACTGCTCTCATCACATTTTCAATAATGCAGATGTAGCACTGAGTATGCAAGCATGCAAGCATGTCTATGTCATTTATTTATGCCAGCAAAGGGAAGGGAAGGGAACGGAGGGGAAGGAAGGAAGGGGATGGAGGGAAGGAAGAAGGAAGGAAGGAAGGAAGGAAGGGGAAGGAAGGGGAAGAAAAGGGAAGGGACAGAAGGGAGAAGCAAAGGGAATGGAGGGGAAGGAAGGAAGGAAGGGAGGAAGGGGAGGGAAGGAGGAAGGAAGCACTGAAGGAAGGGGAAGCCAAGGGAACGGAAGGGAAAGAAGGGGAAGCAAAGGGAAAGGAAGGGAAGGGAATGAAAGGGAAGCGAAGGAAGGGAAGAGAAAGAGAGGGAAGATAAGGAATGGGAAGGGAAGGGGAGAGAAAAGAAGAGGAGGGAGAATATTCAGTTCCATCTGATCCTTCCCTCTATCACTATACAACTACACATACTGTATGAACAGCCTCTTTCTATCTACCATTACATGAGATGGTATGAGCCACCAGCAGCCCTCCTCCGCCTTTGCAGTGCACCCTCAGGGGACCGTCACTCTACAAGGGTTACCTGCCAGGAGCAAATTGGACCTCAGCGGCAAGAGATAATAAGAATGAACCATGGTCGTACTCAGCACTGCCAACAGCAGCTCCCAGCTCTCGTACATCTCAGGAACTGCGATGGGGCCACTGTCCACAGAGGCAACTAATGACAAGGCACTGGTCGGGACGAGCAGATGCCTGCCAGGCCGCTCAAATGGACCGTGAAAGGCACAAAGTTCCTCTCTGGCCTCGAAGTTTGTGTGGTTCGCAAAATCACGAACGGGTGTACCCCCTATTGGCCACATACAATCACCGCATTAAATATTAAACAACACGTTTCTTTATTAGGAGATGCCGAAGCAGCACCTTCTGCTAACCAGCTAGCTAGCAACAGTCTCCTGACTCTACTCACTAGCTGTGTATTTAAGTTTTGACAAGCTGTTTATGTCGGGGCACTGTGCAATGACAAGTTACCTTTATGTGAAATTTTATAAAATGTCTATAAATTAATTTTATGTAACCTCAAATCAGTAATAACTCAAACCGCTGATAAATGATCACTGTAAACTGCTCTGTGAATCAAACACGCTCGCTTGTCATCCAGACTCAGCTCAGATGTTATTGTAAAAGTGCCCCGCAGGGAGGGAAATGTGCACGAAAATGGACTACGTTAAAGAATGGAGTCACACACAATGTTACGATAACAAAAACGAAGGGTGCAGAGATGCGACAGAAATCTAAATCACGTAACCAGTAGATAACACACTTGTGTTCTAAAGAATGGATACCAATAGCTGTTATCCAGTAGAAAGGTTATGCATGCAGTAATACTGTAATTTGTCCATTTTGTTTATTTATTTCTGTACCCATGTTCATATATAACCTCCACTGCAACATAGACAATGAGTCTGTTCCACTTAATTCAGTATGCTTTGTGTTGTGTACATTAAGTGCCTGTATTAAAACAAGAACAGAAACACTATCCACAGCCCATAGTGCTGATGCTAGTTGATGCTAGTGTTAACAGAACCATACACACATACTCATGTTTGTATTTCTGTCTTAGTGAGGACTGTCCATTCATTTCTACAGGAAAAACCCTAATCCTAATCATGACACCCTCAACCCTTACCCAGCCCTAGCCTTAACCATAAGTCACCAAACAAAATACAAGACATGACTTTTTTTGATCGCATTCATAGATTTATAGTAATTCTGAGTAGTAAGGACTGGCCTCCGGACCTCATTAGCCGCGTTTTTTGTCTATTTGCTATACTCGTGATATATACTCGTGATATATACTCGTGAGGTCCTTTGGCCATAACAGATATGGCAAAACAAAGAACACACACACACCTTAAAAATCTATGAAGAGAAACAAAAATAGCAAAAACTACTGTAGTAATTGAATTGCAAGCATAAAGACAAAGCAAATAAATAAGTTAATAGGGTGATTTATATATAGTCATTTATTCATAAACAGGTCAATATCGGTAATGCTCAAGTTAATACAGGCCACGCCTAATCCGTAACACAGTTTTATAATGTGCAAAGAGGGGGTCCCTGCTCTGTCTCTCTATGCATCAGGGGGTCCCTAGCATGAAAAGGTTACAGACCCCTGCTGTCAGGCACCAATCAAATCAAGACAGCACTCGTACACAGCTCCCTGGAGATGGGAACCTGACAGCATTAGCTTCAGGAGGCAGCCAGGCACATGGCGGTTTGAAGCAATCACACTGCATTAGTTCATCAATAAAGTAACTCAGCAGCGAGACAAAACAATTGACACTGGTCACAGCAGAATGGACTGGGCTGCTGTCATCTCCAAAGATGAGTACCTCTGGCTATGGGCACAGAGTCAAGACTGATGGCTGAGATTGACCCAGAAAACAACATACATCTATGAACAACCTGGCCAATATGTCGAAATGAAGCTTACTTTTGGATCCTGGTACATAATTCACAAAGAGCAGGGCGGGTTCCATTACCAGGCAGACTATGACCCTCTGGCATTAGGCTCCGCTCTCAAGCTGCACCTTCAAGGCCAGTAGATGTATATGTATGGATCTCCAGAGCAAGTGGACATAGGTTCAAAGTTTCACAGAAGGGAAGCAACAGCAGAGGAGGTCAAGCAACAAAGAATGTAGGTCCAGCACCATGGACAGCAGCTCCTGCTGCTCACTGCCTCAAGCTCAAGGCTCTTCAGGAGGGAAGGGGAAAGGAATGAGAAGGGGGAAGGAAGGAAGGGAGAGAAGGAAGGAAGGAAGGAAGGAAGGGGAAGGGAAGGGAAAGGAGGGAAGGAAGGAATGAAGGAGAAGGGAGGGAAGGAAGGGGAAGGGGAAAGGAAGGAGAAGGGGAAACGAGGAGAAGGGAATGAGAATGGGAAGGAAAGGAAGGAGATGGGAAGGAAATGGAAGAGAAGGAAAGAGAAGAAAGAGAATGGGATGGAAAAGAAGAGAAGGGGAGGGAAAGGAAGGAAAGATAAGTGAACATAAGGGGAGGGAAGGAAGTGAAGGGAAAGAAAAGGGATGGAAGAGAAGTAAAGAGAAGAGAATGGAAGGGATGAAAAGTGAAGGAAAGATTTGAGGAGAGGAGAGGGGAGAAGAGGAGAGGAGGGAAGGGTACTGTAGCAGTCAGCAAAGTTTCAGATGATTTGAAGCCATATGTGAATATAACATTACTAAACACCACGGCTGCGTGAGAACAACCACATACAATATTTATCCTCCAGTTGACACCAGTTACTGTCAGGGGTGTGAAGCCACAGTATAATTTTGCATATTGCCTGCACAATTACTATGCATATTACCAATGGACAAGGGCACTCTGTAGCTCAGGGATATTCAACCTTCCTTAAGCAAGGAACAATGCATGACCACACACGAAATGAGGAAATTAGGTCCAGGGTGGGCAGGCTTTAATATCACTTTCTCCAGGGTTCCTTTTGAATATTTTCTCTCTGAATGGTAAACCGGGCATTTTGTCAATTTTCAAGGCTTCTCAGCAACTGCTCTACAGACCACCAGGGAGTGCTATAGCCTATTTATCTGGATTGTCGCGGTACAGCAATCAGCAGTAGTCGTTGTGCCATTGTGCTTTCATTTCAGAAACATTGGTATCGATGTTCCATTGACTGAATGTCTTGATGAAAACGTTCTCCCTACTCATCACTCACCACACCAAGATTCTCTGGAAAGAACTCTAAATGGGAGTGCAGGAAGTGTATTTTCAATGACATTCGATAGCCCAGTTTCTGGTATGAATCAAGCAGATTCCGAGCTCCTTCCTTGTTTGCTGGAGACTTGTGGCTTTCCAGAAAGTTTTCGCATAGCCACTTGAATGCACCCCAAGCTTCTAGTTCAGATGCTGAGAGCAATTTCCTAAAACCTTCATCCTGCAAAACAGATTTGAAGTTTTGCAGCACTTATGTTTGGGAACTTCTCAGCCAGGTATTGAAAACCTTGTGAATTAACTTTACCCACGGCCTTGACAAGGTTCTTCATCAAGCCCAGCTTGATATGGAGAGCAGGTAAAAATACTTTATGTGGAGGCAGAACCTGAACACTATATGTTCCTGGTTCGCAAGTATCTCTTGGCTGCCAGACACGTTTGATATAATGTTCCGCAGTTGTATACACACAACATACACATACATTAATTATACTCAAATTGCAACAAAAAAGTGTCAATAAAACATAAAGCAATATCTAGTCATCTAGAGAACGGTGATGCTGTCTATAAGATAAAAAACATAGACAACTCTTGTAATACACTTAGGCAAACTGCATGTACATAATATCATACTACATACTACTATGTAGCTTCATCAGAAAAACTTGACATGCTAGAGAAAAACTAAACGCAGATTTAAAATCAGCATGAAAAATACTACAAAAGCCACATAAAATTTCCTCTGATGAAAATGACCTGTTAACCTGTGTTATCAACACCTGTTGGCCTAGTTCATATCACCAGAGAGCAGGCATCAAGTCACTAAGTAGCTGGGCAAACAGAGTGTACGGTCGATGGGGAGGGGCTTGCAGGCTAGGCTAAAACTAATCAACTGCTGCATCTTAAAAAAAAAAGGTCAAAAGTGACCTCAAAACCCCAGACAAACCGTGAGTGAAAAAATCCCTGACACCAGACGGCCAGTTAATCCCAGAGATTAGAAAGGCCCAGAAGGAGCCTCTCTGTGGTGCCTCTGGCAGCATTAGCTGGAGTTGGCAGTTAGTCACATGACTGTCTGAACCAATCGCCAGCTCACCAGTTCGGGGTGCCTGAAACGAACAGTAAAGCCCTAATGCATCTCCAGCCATCGCGCCAATTCCTCAGTAAACTTCTATCCCTGTGCTGCTTTCAGATCTTTGGGCCCCCATGCAAATGCTCGGTTTGAGTGGTGGAAAATGCCGCCAGCCCATCCACTACCCTATGGAGAACTTTCCTTATCAGTTCGTCCAGAATAATCTCTGCAGGGGCGAAACCATTCATAACTAATCCCCAAAAAAGGATTAAAAAGCAGGGTAAAAAGAGAAAGCTTGCAGTATTCCTGTGATTAATGGCTGTTTGATGGAACGAGCCTCTCCCCCTCCCCTCCCCCATCTCTCCCTGCCTTTCTCACTCCTCCTACCGATTTCTTCAAAGCTCGCCTCTTCATGGGTGAAACCAGCGACAAATGGAAGCTGCAGAGCCGTGTGTGTGCAGCTGATTGAAGGCTGAGGGCGTCTGAAGGGGGCCATGACCCGCACAGGAAACCAGCGCCGTCCTGCACATCGCTAACCGCGGACGTCACTCACCTACCACAGTGCGAGCGGAAAATCTGACATCTAAATGGCTAAAAGACCCGCAGAGATGAATCTAGCTAGATGCATCGATCTTCACGGGAGCCTGCAACAGAGGCCCACACCCCAACAGCATTATGGCTTGAAGTCTAACGTGTCCTATGATGGTATCCCAATATGCATGGCCTTCAGAAATCGACCAGACAGCACAGCTGACGAGTACAATTTTATCTGAATGGGTGAAAGGGAAATTTTCTGCGGCGCTGATTTTAAAACCTATTTCATCTTCTGGTTTAACAACACAAGTAGGCTGTCTGCGGAAGTACGAAGGATCCATCCCCAGGCACAACCGCTACTGGCCTATCATCACAACCGACGGCATGGCGACATACCATCACAAATCAATATTAAATTCATCAACAGAAATGCATTACATAGGAATCGGCTTCGCTAGATGCCTGGAAAGGCTTTACAGATGACGGTCAAGAAGAGTATAACAGCAGCGATCTTCTCGAGATCTGAGCTGGTACATTCCGGGTCACCTGCTACACAGGGTTGGCTCTACTGTTTCTGGGGTCCCACTCAAAAAGACACTTCGGGGACCTATTGACTGCCCCAAGAATGGTAAAAATAAATGATTTAGGTTGCCTCTATATACAATAACTATTAAGATGCGCCCTCTAGGGCAAGAGAGTTTGATAATGTCTTTCTGTATGGAGTATAATGTGTTTCTGACCGTCCATGTTGTGAAGTAGGTGTCCTTTATTTTGCCTCCTTCCTTTTAACAGTCTGAGTCCGGAGCTGTTTCTTAATCACAGTACAAAAAATGCTGACCCTGCACTTCCCTGTCTCCTTTTAAAAGTTGCAGTCGGCGTTCTGTTGGAGTGAGATATCATAAACAGCATTAGTGTCAGCTGATGTAAATATTGCGTTAGTGCCTATTTGCGCGTTTGACAGCTTTTCTGTGTTGTCCGGACACACTTTCCACAAAAATAAAGCCATGAAGCCAACCCAAAATTCAGAGAGCGCTGACAATAGCATTAAAACATGCTGACAGGTTAACTCATGGTAGTGAAAACAGCTGCAGGCTTTGAAAGACTCACTTCCCTCAATTCCGCAGCGAGTCGATGTGTCTGATGCTTGTTACACACAAATTCGAGGGAGATCAACGGGAACAAATGACAGCTCTGTCTCCACACTGCTTGTGATCCCATTGAGAGAGACTCTCAGCATTCCACGTGGGAGAAACTACCGGAAAAGCAATTCACCTCTCTGAGCTGAACACAGCACTCACTCTGAAAACACTGCTATTAGGCCCGACAAGCTGAGGCGCCTTCATGGGCTAAGAGGCTTAACAATGCACAAGCCTCATATAGTACTTTGAGGCACTGTGATCCTCCTCTATATTAAAAATATAAATTAACATTTCTTCAATGAATCACAATTTTTTTGGAAGTCAAGTTCCAGGATAGGGCAATACTACAATTTTCAATTCCAGTCACTCACATAGAAACACATGTGCTTCAGTGAGTACTTAAACCTCAGGGCAAATAGCCTGGCTCCGTAAACCGCCACGCCCCCTGCTGTCAGCTGAGGGAACTGCTCTGCAAAAGAGACGCAAAGGAAAGCCACTGCTGCTCTGGTAAATGGAACAGATGTTTGCTCGTAATGGGGAGGAAATGCAAGCCGGATCTGCAGACGCGTCAGACCCACATGCACCTACTCCATCTAACACAAAAGGCAAGGGAGCCAATTAGCATGATTCTGTAGAGACACAGCGAGCTGTGGGGGTCACCCCGTGGCCCGGGGTTTTCCCGGCTTTTTGGGGATCCCAGTATTTTCGGAGCTCTCCACCCACTTCCATGACGAAGCCTCACTGTTGACCGTAAGCTGCCTCTGCTCAGATCCTCCACCTGAGCACAGAACCCCGACCCGGTAGTTTCATGCGGAAATTGGGACCCCACCCACGGCGACACGCTTAAACATACATGCACACAGAAATGGAGCACATATACATACATGCACACCCATACAAACATGCACACACATACATGCACGCTCATATGCATACACAGACATTAAGCAGGAATGTACACACACGCAGACGAGCAGTACATATAAATAAGTACACATATTAGCACATCTACAGGCATATAAACACACACACGTGCAAACACACACATCAGTAAACACATATGCACTCACATTAAAGCACACATGTACACACACCCACATGCATGCACGCACTCAGACAGCCACTGAAACTCATGCAGAGATGCATGCATGCACTCAGGCAGCCGCTGACATTCATGCAGAGACGCATGCACGCACTCAGGCAGCAGCTGACATTCATGCAGAGATGCATGCACGCACTCAGGCAGCTGCTGACACTCATGCAGAGACGCATGCACGCGCACTGACCTGGCCTTGTGGCAGGAGGTGCAGATCCAGGCACGCTCCTCGGCACTGTAGCTGCCGCAGCTCCGGCACACGTTGTAGCCGCAGTCGCCGCACGGCCGCTTGCGGTTCAGCAGGAAGGTGAAGGGGCTGCAGCAGCGCATGCAGCAGCGCTGGTTAAACTGCTGCTGCCTGGACAGCAGGAGGCAGCGGCTGCTCTCCTCAGCCAGCTCCCGCCTCAGCTCTCTGGGAGGGAGAGGGAGAGGCAGAGAGAGGGAGGGGGGGTCAGTGATGGGGAGAGATGTGTGTGTGTGTGAGAGAGAGAATAAGTGAGGAGGAGAGAGAACGTGAGAAAAAGGGAGAGACGGTGAGAGAGGGAATGACAGAGAGAGGTGAGCAAGGGAGGGAGCAGAGAGAGGATGGGAGAGAGATGCGAGGAAAAGTGAGAGAGAGGGAGAGGGTGAGGGGGGATAAGGAAGATTGCGGGAGGGAGAGGATAAGCCAGGAGGATAGAGATGAGGGACACAGGAAAAAGAGGGAGAGGAACGTCAGTGAAGAGGAGGAAGAGGGAGAGCGCAAGGGGCCGAGCGACGCACATAGGTATAAGGTCTGATAACCGCCACGCCACCTCCTGGCCCTGCTAAGAATGACAGGCGTGGGTCCGGGCCGCGGTGAGCCACATTACCGGAGCCCCACGCCCCCAGCGCCCCCATCCCAGACCACCATGCTAATGACCTTAATAGTGCTGAGATTTGGGCACGTTCAGGCCACACCATAAAAGGACCTATCGCACCATAGGGTACAGGGGCCCAGACACAAGTCCATGATGAAATTGAATAAACAACACTAACAATGTTCTCATGGCTTAATTATGTCCTAATTAGAGCGACTGGTTATCAGTAACAAAGTCATAATACGTCCATAATGACCTCTTAGAGAGCAGACCCTCCCATGGGGCCCTGCTGTGGCCCGATCCATAACATATTAATCCCGGCCCGAAACAATCATTTGGTGGGGGGGGTCATAAAAAATACCAGGTGAGAATAAAATGTTCCCCCCATACTGAAAACAAAAAACCCACCACACAGCTTTGGTTTACAAAGGTTAATATCCGATAACCATGCAGGATTCAAAACAGGGGTGAGTCATCAGGGGTCACAAATGCAGAAATAATTAGGCCTAAGGAGATGTCCAATCGTGTCACGATGTTCTGTTGCCCACACTCGTTTCCAGGCCTCGATATCTTCATGGGAGCACTTTTTCAATGCAGAAACATTAAGGTGCAGACACACGCAGGCGGATTGTGGGGCACAAACACTGAGAGACGCGGAAGGTCAGGCTTTGGTACTGGCCATTGGGGTGGCGTAGATGTGGCACTCCACCAAGGCCTGATGGGAAGGTCGGGCTTTGGTACTGGCCATTGGGGTGGCGTAGATGTGGCACTGCACCAAGGCCTGATGGGATGGGAGGGCTTTGGTACTGGCCATTGGGGTGGCGTAGATGTGGCACTGCACCAAGGCCTGATGGGAAGGTCGGGCTTTGGTACTGGCCATTGGGGTGGCGTAGATGTGGCACTGCACTAAGGCCTCATGGGAAGGGAGGGCTTTGGTACTGGCCATTGGGGTGGTGTAAATGTGGCACTGCACCAAGGCCTCATGGGAAGGGAGGGCTTTGGTACTGGCCATTGGGGTGGCGTAGATGTGGCACTGCACCAAGGCCTCATGGGAAGGGAGGGCGCCCTACATCTACAATAAAGGGAGAGGCAGTAGGTGGGGGGAGGTCCACATAAATAATTATAGCTGATGTGCATAGGGGGAGGAGTCATGTGGAATCTCAGAGGCCAGCCATTGTCTGCGAGTGACTGTGATGCCTGAATAGCACCACACCCCCCCTACAGGTATCACCTGGCATTTTAAACCTGCACTGTGGGGAGGGGTCAAAGGGGGGTTTGGGAGCTACGGCTCTCACAGGCAGTAAGATAAATGACTCAGTATGACATATGGCCGCTGTGCGAAGGTAAGGCATCAACTGACAGGCTACAATGAAGGGGGGGCAGGAAGGGGGTTTTGAGGAATAAATTCATGTTCCGAGCAGTGCTGTCATCAGTGGGTCACCAGTGACACTGTCCACATCTTCCTGTTCAGAGTGCTAAGGCACATGAGGCCTGACCTTGGCCAGCTTCAAATGACCTTGAATAATTAGGGCTTCCCCTCCCCCCATACCACAAGGCCACGCAATTCCCATTCTTTGATCGCTGAGGCTCCCTTCTGCCCGCCTTTGCATCTCAAACAGGCCTATTTCATTCCGGACTCATCTCTGGCAAAGAGTCACATGACCAAACCCCGTCCCCAGGGGGAACTCAGGAACAGAGAGCCTGACGATTCGCGAAGACAGGAGAACAGCTTCCTGGGTGAGTCGAATTCCTAGAGATGTTTAAGTAAATAAATATAATTTTCCTCATTAGCAAGCTTAATTACTCCAACCCCCTCCCAATGAGGCTGGTATGGTGGCTCAGTGGGAAACTTCAGGGCTGAGGGTTCGAATCCCATTCTCGCGGTGTGTAGCGTCTGTGAGCAATTCCTCCTGCAAATCACAGGAATGGTGCCTCTGAATAGCCCACAGTGTGCCTGTGAGCGTACGTGTCCTCATGGTGCTGCATCTTCACCAGGGCTTCCTGGGATTGGCTCCAGGATCCACCCACCACATGAAAACCAACTGAGATGTAAACCATATACACACAGGGTGGTGCTTTGGGTTTACAAAGCCAGTAATCAATCCCTCAGCACCATGACTCAGCACTCACAGGCTCGCCCAAGGGATTGTGGGTAACAGAAATCACCAGAACCTGAAATCCAAGCTCTTTGAGACCAGGGGGGTGGTGAGGTTTAAATTGGCCAGCCTGAGGGATTCCTGAGGGTGACTGAAAGAGCAGGTGCAAGTTCATACAGGGTGACATCAAATATCTCACATCTGCAGGGTCTACAGCAGGGGTGTCAAACTCCAATCCTGGAGGGCCGGAGCCCTGCACATTTTTGGTTTTACCCTCATTTAACACACCTGATTCAACTCTTTGCAGCTAATTACCACACAACTCTTCAGCTCAATCATTTGTGGTGGAACAGGGAAAGAACTAAGCTACACAGGGCACTGGCCCTCCAGGACTGGAGTTTGACACCTGTGGTCCACAGCCTCGAAGCCCTGAAATAAGTCAGAAGAATGTATTCCTCATGCACCCTGAATCTCTCCCTGAGCTGCAGCAGCTGTCCTCATCATGTGACCATCCCACACATCACATGACCATCATGACCCAGCACATGACCATAGCAACCATCTCACACAAATATCACACCCATCATGTGACTTGGATTCAGTGGAAAGGGGTCCAAGCACTCACCATGCTGGGTAATGCTGGGGTTTCCCTGCACAGTGAGGAGGGGGGATGCACACAACCTAGTGGATTGTGTCTAAAAACAGCCCCCCCCCAGGTCAAGTGAGGAGGAGAACCTGGAGCCTGGTGAGGAGAACAGTCCTCTGTTTGGAAACATCACTGTATCCTGGACACTGGTGGATACCGAGGATGTTTTGGATTGCAGCACAAATTTGAGCTGCCCGGGTTCTGAAGTTATATCTCATGGCCTCATTCTCCCACTCATCTCTCTATTAACAAACCAGACAGATGATATTTTAGCCAATCAGAGAAGAGATTCACAGCGACAAGGCCAGTCGAACCAGGAGTCAGCCAGACCCAAATGTGTCTGAAGAACCTACGCGGAGACACTTCTTTTTCCCCAGACAGTGTCTTCTTGAAACTGCCTCTCAGTGCATTTCTGTGTCCTAACCCCTGCCACACAGGGCCAGAGGTGTCACATGTGCAGAAAGCAAGTAAAATTTCCCAGACCCCCATCCTGCCTCAGCGCCCCGTTTCAGAAGAAGCGTAGCGACTGTTCTGCCTTTGGTGCAAGCCGGAGAGGGCTTACCATACAGCAGCAAGCATTTACTTATGCTGCAACGCGGTTTAAGCTAAACTGCTGGGTCGCCGATAAGGTTTTTTCAATTTAAATGTTTTCCGCGTTATTTTGTGTTGGCCACAAATGATAAAAAATCCTTTTAAGGCGTTCATTCCCAGTCGCTCTGCAAAATAAATTAGGATGCAGGCATCTCGACAGTCAGCCAGCACTTCGGGAATTCCCGTGGCTTCCCGCTGGATCGACAGAGGAATATGGTGCCACATACAATGCAATGCGTAACAATTAAGCCCCAATTAAGCCCCAATTAAGCCCCTGCTTAGCCGGGGACTGTAATGAGTCATCACCTTCTCCATTTTGTTTTTTATATTCCAACATGGTGGGGGGGCATGTCCTTTAGCCTTTCTTTATTTACGTATGTCTTATAATCATATTTATTGTCTTATTGAAGCATGCTCATTTGCATTTAGTTTGTGTTTACTGATGGCCAGCAGGACAAGCAAGGTAAGTAAGGTTTCACGGCATAGTGTAACTGTCTCCTATGGATTATGATAAAATCCCATCACCTACAAATCATACTTACATCCCTTTAGTTCCCCAATTCCAACCACAAATATACCCTCATCTTTGTTTCTGGGGTCCCCACACACACTCTGCAGCCCTGATTCACCCCAGAGTCCCTTTCAGATCCCGCACCAGAGAGACATTCTCCAAAAAGATAAGGATGACCCTCTACCTAAACCACGCCAAGATACAGGCTGGTGCCGCCTGAAGAAACAGGGAACGTTTCTCTCCGTTCTATCTGCCATTTTCCGATGCGGAATCCGCTTTTTCAGCAGCGTAGGGTCTTGTTGGCCAAAAATGGCTTCACTATTTTAGTTCAGATCCAAACCAGAAGCTACACAAGTGTCACAAGCCGGCTGGGGAAAGGAGAATACCTTCCAAGCATTACAGAGACGTGACTGCATACCTCCCTGAGATTAGGGACCCATATAATATATTGAGGGAGGGGAAAATTAATTAGCTTTTGCTCGGACAAGCAGTGCGTGTCATTGGAAAGGCTGGAGCTGGTCTGATCAAGCAGAAGAGAGCAGTGCTTCTGTTTGTAATGACAAAAACAGCATTTAATTGGCCACCCAGAACACGTCTACCTGGAGTCCACAAAAGGCTATGATTTGTTATATGTAATCATGACATCACCCCCAGTATACACTAGTAAAGGCCAAATCTTGACATCACCCCCAGTATACACTAGTAAAGGCCAAATC
>JAODKM010000075.1:15380430-15393545 GCA_026780845.1 Petrocephalus sullivani
TTGGCAGCCACTGAGACACAGATACTTTGGTATGCACACAGCGAGGCATGGATCAGAGATGCATTGCTGATCTCTGGACAACTTTGACAGCCAGGACTCCATAGAGAGAGTCCGGTCAGGATAAACGATCAACGGTCAAGGTTTGGGGGAGGGGGGCACTACAGTGACTCTCAGAACACTGACACTCACACACACATTTTTATTCATATATTTGCAGGGACTGTCCATCCATTTCTATGGGGAAAACCCTAATCCCAGCAGTGATATCCATAACTCCAACCCAGCCTTAACCTAACCCAACCTAACCCGAGACTTTGGCATTTTTACTATTTTGCTTGCAGTCTCAGATTTTTTTTTATAAAATTGAGTTTCTCCTCATGGGGACCAAAACATGGTCCCCACAGCACACACAGACATATATAGCACCTAACCTACAAGGTCCAGCAACTGCAATTCACCTGCCCTGACATCCCAGTTTAACTAGCAGTCAGATACACAAGGAGAACATGCAAACCCCACGCACAGGGAACCAGGGCAGAGACCCAAACCCTGGTCCCAGAGGTGTGAGGTTTCAGTGCTACCCACTGCACCACTGACCTGCCCCTGGCTTGCATATTGCATATTTATCTATATTTCTATTGCTATTTCCTTCTCATTCATTTTATTGTTTTTGCACCTTTGTCTTGACACTATGTTTAATTGTATATTTAATACCACCTTCTGCACCAAAACTAATTCTTTATACTTTTTGGTGCTTGGTGAATATAAGGATTCTGAAAAAAAGGAGTAAAAACGGGTGAGGGAAGAGCTGAATGGGATTCACACAGAGCATCAATCTTAATAGGTACAGCCAAGGCCTGGCGTCAGCTAAAATGTGCCCTGAAAAAGGTGTTAAAATTAGCTACTTGGAGATTCAGGTCGCAACCAGCTTCACAAAGCTGGACTGCAGCAGCTCAAGGTGGAACGGGAATGAGCTTGGAACCAGCAGAATGTCAGTCACCCATATGGTGCCTTAACTGCCACGCCACCTGCAGGCCAGAGAGAGAAGCAAGTATCCCACGTCAGTATCCCTCTGTCGAATAGGTGACCTTGTATAACAGCAAAAAGGTGTATAAACTGCAGGAAAGCTGTTATGAGGGCTGAGGTTCTCACAATAAGCTGGATGTCATCAAGGCTACAATTTCCTGCTATTTTTCCTATTACGGTAAATGATACATGAATCAGCGAACATAATGGAATATTTTGTACGTTTTGTCTCAGGGGCTGAATAAAGTAGCCATCACAGGGACTTGAGCACAGGGTAAAACGCCTCTCAGTTCCAGGCCATCAGGATCTTCTGGCAGAGAAGGAGCTGACTCACTTGATGCAGAAGCTCTCTGAACCGGTGGCTCTTCTGCAAGGCTCAGCACCGTTGTGGGTGGAGGCAAAACCTGTTCCATCATCCCGCTCCAGAGTCAGATGGATCTCCAGCATCCAATGTAAAGTCATACGTGGAGTTTGTGACCAGACTATTAATTAAGGATAACTTGGAAAACGTCCCAGCAAAGTCATCTGTTCTCTTGATTCAAGCATCTTGAATAACATCGTATTTATTTTGCAGGTGCTTTTATCCACAGAGATGTACGCGGTTAAAAATGCAGGATCAGCCAGTCCCTGGAGTAAGTGGGGGGTAAGGGCTTTGCTCATGGGCCCAACAGTGAAACCACTCTGCCGACCCTGGGATGTGAACCGACAACCTCCCAGTCAAGGCACAGGATCCCAGCCCATTGCCCTTGTAAATACTGAGGGAAAGCAATAGTTCTTAGGGAACTCCTGTGGACAGACCGAGGTTCAGCTTAGGTCTCTGGCTCACTGCCTCCACCATGAAGGTATAACAGTGCCCTACCCCTGCTACTACAAGCAGTCGACGACCAAGGCAGAAATGTGATCTCAAAGCCTAAAAGAGGTAAGGCAATAGATGTCAGTGGGGGAGCTTAATTGAGTACTCTGTCTGAGCTAACAGAAATTTGGTAATACACCCCCCCAGAGGACCAGCACAGTCAGAATATCAGAGGATATTTGCCCGCCCCCATCACTCCTCTGCCCCCCGACCTATCAGCAGAGGAAAATTCTGATGCCGTAAGATCCAATTCCATGGCCTGAGATCCAATAGTATGGATGCTGGTTTGGTTGGATTTCTCGCCCCTAACCAGTAGCCAGATCTTTTGGGGCCCCATCCAGCAGCAATTTACATCCTCCAGGTCACCGTAACAATCCGGGGCCCTATTCTTCATCGAAAAAAATCAGACTGGCGGGTGCCAATGTGACTCAGACCTTCCCAGGATGCTTCGGTGCCGTCCCTAGGCCAGTTACCAAGGGGCATAATGAACCCTGACCTCTTCACCATGAGGAAGGTTAACTCTCCGTAGATGTCTCTCAAGCTCCCTCAAGGACGGAGTGGCCCAGTCCTTTGTGAGAACAGCCACGGAGTGGAACATGGTGTGTCAAGTTTGCGCAAGTGCGAATCGGGGACGGCAAATTAACTCTGAGGGCAGGCGCCTGCTCTGAAACACACAGAGCCTGACAGAGGTGTGGGAGCTCAGCAACACTCCTGTCACCTAGGCATCCTTGGACACTGGGGGGAATTAAAATGCCAGCAAAGATGATCACCGTACCATCATCGTATTTCCTTACATAAGCAGGCGGATAAAAAGTTGCCCAAGGACAATTAGCTACCGATAGCAAAATACCTGCATCCATAATCCTGTATCCAATTCCTGTCATCTCAGACAGTGAAGAGAAGTGATTCATGGCTGTCGACACTGCATAAGGGAAGCGACCCCCCACCTCCCTGGAGCAGGACTGGAGCCAACACCGACCTCAGGGTCCCACTGACGTAGGCCTTCCTGAAGTTTTATGCTATACAAATGGGTACTGGGGGAGAGGGGGGCTTGAGAGGAAGGCATGAGAGCTGCTGAATCATTGGAAGAAAGCTCCCTAAAACCCATCCCGTCCGACGCCCCCCTTTAGAGGACCCAAAGGAGCATGTACTGTAGTTATCCGGGAGCAGTTTGTAATGACCTGTGGGCTGCTGTGTTGTGTCATAGACGCGGTACATTGAGATCCTCTGGGGGGGAGTGTGCGGCACCATATACTGTAGCAAAAAAAAAAGCACAGCGTTGCCAGGACTCCAGGTAATAAGTGATCCATGCCTACCATCCACGGCAGAACAGGATATGACATGATCAAAAGACATGGAAGTGGCATACTCTTGCGCCTGAGATCCATCCAGGCAAGTTAGGCATCTCATATCAACTGACAGGCACCGTAGAAGCTCAGCCAATGGGAGGCTGGCTCAGGTTGCTAGGAAACAGCGACAATAGCTACTTTCACTAAAAAAAAGGAGGGGGGGGCTCTTATTAACTTCTTTCATGTTTGGTTTCATTAGACCCACATCGTCCAAATGATGCATTGGTAACTCAAGGATGCTTTAATGAGACTGACATCCAGGACACCCCACGTACCAACAAGCAGGGCAGTGTCGGAAACACTAATTACTAATTATCTGTTGTATTTATTAAAATGACCTTCAAAGCTTTTTAAGCAGCATTTACATCAGCTATATTTTGTAGCACAGCAGGTCAATTGAGGGTGCAATAGCAAACAACTCTAACCCTAACCCTGCTCATTTGACCTGGGTGTAGCCATGAAGATGCAAGGACATCATGTGACCAACCACCGGTCCCGCCCCTTCCAACATCGCCATGTCAACTGCCAATAGAAACCTTGTCGGAATCTCCAGCAGGCCAAAGGGGGCTGAAGATGTCACACAGAGCAGAACTGGTCCCTCAAAGGGAAGTTTATCTCTGCCCTCATCAACGGAGGGGTTCCTGCTCCCTGGAGTTCATGCTTCCCTCTCCTCCCCAACGCGTCCCTTTCTCACCTGATTTCTCCCCAGCGGTGCCATAGAGAGACACCCCTGTTTCTGTCGCGCCAAATGACACAGCCCCGAGGCTAAGGGCCGAGCTCCAGCTCTCATTAAGGCGCCTAATTGGATTCCCTGCTTTCATGTCACGCCGCTGCTTGTTCACCTCGACATCCCGCTGTCAGCTGCCCTAACGATGCAATTTGTGTCTCTACGCAGGCTGTGATTCATCCACATTTAAATAAACTCAATTATTTTCCCCACACCCTGCTGGATTGGGGCGGAAAACCTTTATATACCATCCGTCCGCATGCATCCTGGAAAACCAACCTTCTGCCTCCAACTTCGAAGAGCTGAGATGACCACAGAGCTCACCAAACACAAACACTCATTGGAATCTACAGTCAGCTATGCTCGGCCTTCAGTCGGCCTGATTTAGCATTTTTGACCCAGTTTCATCTGTTTAATTATTACTTTAACTGAGTGTTGTCTATTTCATTCATAATACTTCACAAAACTACGGTGTGAGGTGTTATTCTATCACATCTGGTAAGTTACGTTCAGTGGATATCTGGACAGTGTGCCCAATAGTCAGGCGGGATTCCTTTAAAGGCGAGGGCCAAGACTAAGGAGGGTATGAGTTCAAATCCAATGAAGGAAGTTGCTACCGTAGTATATCTAATTTAGGAGAGCAAACAGCTGGTCTGTGGCAGAGCGTAAAAGCCTGGAACGTTCGGGCTGGATGAGGTACCAGTGAGGTTAATGGCATAGCGCACCAGCTGTGTTTAGGAGCTCAAGTCACACTTATGCCTGGTGTTACAAACCCTGGAGGAACCTAAGGTCCTACAACCTTCATGGAGGAAACTGAGGCACTGCTGACTGTACAAGTACACAAAGGCTAAGAGAATTGACATAATGATCACCGTCAGAACCACAAAAAGCAATTTTTTTAGAAGATTGTCTGGGCACAGTGGATTTCCAGGGCCTGTGAAACAGACTTTTTACTTACTCCCACGACGAACCAATTAAATTCAGCAGATAGAGCCATTTCAAGGTGGCATAATACTCAATGAGGGCCAAGCATGTGATTAGCCCTCATCTGCTCAAAGCCTTGGTCAACACTGTACTTCAAAACTTCACTTGTTTTGAGATTCCCTGCTGTGTTTCTAGATACTAAGCCGTAACAGGCATGCATGTGAACTTCAGAGACAGCCCCGAACAAAAACAGGTCCACAACAACCTCACAGATCACCCACCAAGTGGGAAAACTCCAAATGACAATTGTTCTTCCATTCTGTCCCTGAATTCCCTGGCAAAGCCGCTATTCTGTCCACCGTCCAGGCCCCGCCTGCATAAATTAACAACATGCTTCACAGACTGCCTGGGTCCGGCGCCAAATGACTGCTCTTCAGTCTCAGGGGTCAGAGTGAAAAAGAAGAGTGCGGGAGGCAGAGAAGGGTGTTTAAATGTAATCACAATCATAAGGGCATTATTGTGCAATTTTAATCTGTCTGTACTTAGCTTAGCTTTACTGGACGAGAACGCCAGACTAATTACATCCAAAACTGCTGGAATTACGGCCTGCCTTTGCAAAAAATGTGCCCTTTTTATGTTTTTCTAGGTGATCATGAAGTGGACCAATGACGGCAAGGTTTCAAATCACATGACCTGCTACACCATCACAGCAGACAGAGGGCAACCATGGCAAGATGAAAGGCACAGAGCAAACAGGAGAGCCAGGAAACGTTTTCTCCTGGAAATGCAATGCAGGTAAAAATATCTAATATGTTATTGCTTATGACCTTTGACCCCAGTCCGGTGATGGACATTCCCTGACTTGTGTTCTGTTCTTCCTGTAATAGATCCAAGGGTCACTGTGACCCTGTTACTCGATAAGGAGAAAATAGCAATGGATGGATGGTGACCTTTGATCCTGATACATACTCATGAATCACAGAGGCCAAGACAACACTCAAATGTATTTTATATAATTCAATCCATGTGGAGGTACACTCCATCACGACCGGTCACTACGGGTATGGAAGACTGGCGGAGAGCGGAATGTGTACTTACAATACTCTTGCGTGATGGAACATATCATGACCATGACACCCTTCGAGTTCAGCCTTATGTTGTTTCAAAAACAAAATATTTGTTCCCAACAGATCTCCAGATTTCAAAGTTAAACGTTTCGAAAGTTCAGTTGGAGCCGGATCAGATTAGCCTTGCGTGCGTCAGGACCGAAGGTCGGCCAGCGGTGGAAGGTGCTAGAAGGTAATCCTCCGCGCTAATTGGATTAACAACCACCGAAACAAAACAGGGGGGGAGGGAGGGGCATTAGCTGCTATGAAAGCTGACCGGTCAGATACCAAACATTCCGTCCTTGAGAATCTGTGTGGATGGGGTAAAAAAGCACGTGGCTCTGGGTCACTAATCCCCTAAATCTGGACTTTGCACAAAAACCACCCTGAAACTGTAAAGAACACCTAAAACCCACAAGGGGGGGGGGGGGGGTAACAGTCACGACCCAGTAGCACGGAGCCGGGCCTGAGTTTGACACGTTTTCCTCTGCTGAGAGGCACTGGGCCGTATGTGTGTGTGAGTTCATAATGCGAATCTGACCTGGACAGTCCCAGGGAGTTTTTACTGACTCCGGAAAAAGAAAAACTGTCTCCTTCGCTGAGATCTTCTGGCAAAGAGTTCCGGTCCAGATTAAAATATAAATTTTAGCCAATCAGAACTGTTTAGGTTAGGTAGTGACAATTAGTCATGATCAGTAATGTGACTGAAGCATGTGACCTAAGGCTTCCTTGGGGGGCCCAGAAGCTCACCTGAGGCGCTTCTCCTCCTTCTTGCGCAGCATCATGTCCCTCTTCACCACCTGCAGCACATGCTCCGCCTCCTTGTGCGTCATCCCCGAGAGGTCCAGCTTCCTGCCCATCATTGGTAGCAGCGTCTCCTATTGACTGTTCTCTGAAGGGGGCGGTGCCAGGGGATGTTGAATCTGGAGGGGATGAGAGAAGCGGTGGAACAAAACTGTAACAGGCGGGGGGGCCCAAAGATTTGAGGATAGAATGACAGCTCAGCACCAGAGCAGAAGGGGGACTGGATCAGCGCTTGTGTCTTACATTTCACTATCGACTCACCCGGGGCATCCATTACTGCAGGAGCCCCTGAAAGGCCTTGCTAAAATGCCAGTCACTCGACACACATATGGCTCAGAAGTGCATCAGCCACCTGCCAGTCTTCTGAAAGCTTTCCTGTTAGTCCAGTTAAAGCAGCATTAATATGCCTTAATGGACAGGAAGATGCTTACCACTAGTAGGAAGACACCACAGCCTACCTCCAAAAATCACCCTTCAGTCGTGAAGATAATGTTAACTGGGCTTAGGTACACAAAGAGTAAACTAGCGTTAGTTTATTTATAACGCTCGGTGTTTAAACACACTGACCCTGGTAGGTAGAAGGTGAGTGATGCATAATTGAAGGACGGATTGGTGTCAGTCAGTGCCCGCAGGAGGAATAATGACTTAGTCAGGGCCCTGACGACGCAGCATGGTAATGCCAGGTGACTGAACCCTCAGGCTTACAAAGTTTAATTTTATCAGGCAGCACACCAGTGGCTCCTATCCTCAGCTGGGTCTTTACTGAAACCTTGTCAGTGAAGGAGGTCCCACTGTGGGCGGGCACACACCCCTACCGCACACCCCTGGTGATTCTCCCTTATGAGCTGATATCCTCCATATTTACTTCTGTTTTACGTCAATTAATGTCAAGTCAATATCAAGACTATTAAAGTATTATTAATCAGCAAAAATAAGGGGCAAAATAATAGTGGCTGGATCAGGAACTTAGACTGGACAGAATTATGCCATATTTTAGTGCTGTTTAATGCAGCAGTAAATATTAGTGAAGTGTTTGAGGGTTATGCACAGAGGTGTCAATTTCAGGTCAAGCAAGCAAAAATCCAGACTGTACCAGTATCATTACCAGACACTCCTACGAGGCAGCTGTGTCGAGTGGTGTTAAATGAAGTGAATTATATTTGTTTCTGACAGAAAATCGATTGTTTTATCTTGGGCCATCGTGTTTTATGTTCTGCGAATAAAACAGTTCTTCACTGTTATTTTGGTATGATTGTCTATAGAAAATGCTGTACATGTATCACAGCCCCTTGATGAGCGAAGTAAGATATAAAATAACCAGAGGTGTCAATTTCAGGTCCAGAAAGTAAAAATCCAGACCAGGATTTTGTTTCAACCAATCAGTTGAGCATAGAGACTCACAGTCACAGAGTGCTCAACTAGTTGGTTGAAACAAAATCCTGGTCTGGATTTTTACTTTTTGGACATGAAATTGACACCTATGAAAATAACCTATAATATAATAAAGACATTAACCAGATGTATAGGAATTGTGATAAGAAAAAAGCCTTACGCAAAATTACTTTCAGCCTCATTAACAGCCAATAAAAGCAACACGCACAGAGATGCAAACATCACAATAGGCAAAGCAAAATGGTTTAAGTCGTTTAGCAAGTCATCGCAAAATTACAAAACACCACAAACATGATTAATCCTCTGCTGCAAAATGTGAACACATGCACAGTTTCGAGCCTGAGCAGCCTACTCCATGCATACCTGACCGTGGTGTACATGCGTGATACAAAGGGATGAACACTACGTAATACAAAAGTGTCGGAAGTGCCGGAAACAGTGGTCTCGTGGATGCATGCGTGGTGATGATGTGCATGCGTAGTAGCGGAAGTTACATTTTTGGTAGGTGTAGCATTTTTGGTAGTGACAGACCAGCGTACAATTTCCATAAACATTTCCTTAACAACCAAACATTTACACACTGATGATGTGAGTCAAAATATGGCACCCCCTAGTGTTGTGGAAGAGCTTCTGCGTGTCCCGAGAGATTGCCAAAAACATGGGTACAGACGAGTTGAAGACTGGTAGAACTGCTCCAGTTTAGAAGGTGAATGGAACCAAGTGTAATGGGGATGGGACCAAAATTTCCCTTCAAAGGACTGGCCAGGAAAGAGGTCAATGCTACAAAAAGGAAGAGCACACAAAAAGAAACAAAAAGGCATGATTCAGCAAGAAGAACAATGACCTGAACGGAATTCAGGACAAACATCAGGGTCAGCTCAAGCTTATTGGGGGCGAGCCAGACCAGAATATGCCAGTGTATACCGTCAGGCATTACAGGGCTGCAGGATAAGCGAATCAACTGACAAAATAAAAAAAATCAAAACCAAAATATGAAACAAGGGGCCAAGCTCAACCACAAGGTAAATGTATTGTTTGGTTGCCATGTTGTTAATCATCCTGGCCCACTGAAAGTCAAAAAACTAAATGATGAGCTCTTCCTGCATCTCCAGTCTCCTGTCAGAATAAACAGCAGCGCATTACAAAGGCCAGAGGCGGCATTTCTGCAATCCTTCCAGATGCAAGCTGAAAGCAGCCGAAGCTGACAGAGTTAGGGGAGCTGTCAGGAAAGGCAGATCCAGCGACCCAGCGGCAAAGTACATCCAGCGTGAGGCTTGTCAGTGATGAAGCGCTTCAAGTTTCAAAGTTTAAAGTTTCATATTTTTATTGTCACGGGCTTTGAGGAACATGGTGAAATTCTTGTGCCACAGTTGTGCTCATGGGAATTTTACTTATACAAAAATGTTCTGAGGGCAGAAATAAAAATGATTGGTTCAGTGAGATAACTAATCAGATCTTGTGTCAGATCAACCAATCAAATGCCTTGGTCCCACCTCCTATAGTTGCTTGGACCCACCTCCTCTACAATCTGATTGGTTATGTCTGTAATGGCTCGATGAGAGATTTTTGAAAGCAATTTACCCCCCCCCTGCCCTCCATGTGATGGCTGGGAATGAACAAGGACTTCATTTGGGAGTGGGGGGATTTATAATGGAGAATAAGAAATCAAAACACTGGATAAATGTTTCATCTTCAGCTCCAGGGAGGAGGAGGGTGGAGGCTTCTGACCTGACATGACCCTGTCCCAGGACACTCGCCCTCATCCGCCCGTGTCTCACACAGCTATATTTATACAATTGGGGGGGCTGGTGCATTGAAGCAGCACAGGGGGATGTCATAAGGAAGATTGTGGAAAGCTTATAATATCACAACCTGGGAAACAATCTCTATTCAAGTTACATATTATTTGCAGTGTAGTTTGATTTATTAGTTCTCAGTATTAACCTTCCAAATAATTCCTCCTTGTCAGTGGCAGCCAGCTGTTATCGTCCTCCATCAGCACCAGCACTAAGCAGAGCCTGAGCAGCCAGCTGTTATCATCCTCCATCAGCACCAGCACTAAGCAGAGCCTGAGCAGCCAGCTGTTATCGTCCTCCATCAGCACCAGCACTAAGCAGAGCCTAAGCAGCCAGCTGTTATCATCCTCCATCAGCACCAGCACTAAGCAGAGCCTGAGCCGCCTTTCCTAGATCACAGCTGGTGTTAGTGGGTGAGCTTAACTGGGGCACGATTAAGCCACCTGATGGCGTATTGTAACAACTTGATTTCTTACATTTACATCAAATCGTAGGTCTTCCTACCAGGTCCGATTTAAAAAACCCTTAAAACGTCACACTGATTAATATTTACAGACTCTCCACATATGTATCAGACTTGTGTGTTTTGTAGTGATATTAGCAGTCACTGTTTTATCGCCTATGTCAGAACAACTTCTTCTATCAAACAGTCTGTTAGGTTGATTTGTAGATTAAATTTTCAACACTCAAGCTTTTTTTTACACGATCTGAGCAATGTGAAATGGGCAAGAGTTAGTCTGATCCCATCAGTAAATGAGGAAGTGAATCTTTTCTTTGATTTGTTCAGTACCATTGTCAATAAACATCCTCCTTTTAAAAAAATTAGGATTTAAGAAGACAGTGGGAGAGCTTGAAAATAAGCCTTGGGCTCTATGCCATCATCACTTAAGTTGGATAGCCTTATAGGTACTGATAAGATGCATATGGTGGATATTTTTAATCAGCATCTTATGCAATTGGCTTCTGTCTCTGCGTCTGCTAAAGCTTCTGATGTAACTAAGAGTGTTTCTGCTTTGGGGCCTCTCTCTCCCTCTCCAGGAGCCCTTTTCACCAGGCCCCCTGCCCTCCAGCACAGCTTTTCGTTACATGCGGTTTCATAAGGTGAGGTTTTAAATGAGCTGCTTAGGCTGGATACTAAAAACCCAGCTAGATGTGATGAGTTGGACCTATTTTTTATTAAGATTGCTACGTGGGTAATGTGTTAGGAACGAAAGGATGCAACATTGTTCGATGGAGATGAAAATTATCAACCTACAGAGGGCTGAATTCAAAGACACCCAAAAAATCACAAGTGACACAATGAGGCGACAGGCCAGTCCATTTTGCCGAAACTTTATTGCAGCAACTCAAAATCGGACCCAGTAATTTGTATGGCCCCCACGTACTTGTATGCATGCCTGACAACGTCTGGGCATGCTCCTAATGAGACGAGGGATGGTGTCCTGGGAGATCTCCTCCCAGGTCTGGACCAGGGCATTACTGAGCTGGATGGATGGACCAAAACATAATGTCTCAGAGGTGTTCTGTTGGATTTAGGTCAGGCGAGTGTCTGACAGTGCGTCCAAGGATTTCATCCCAATTCCAAAATGGCAGTCAAGGTGCCTTTATCTAGCCTGTAGAGGTCTGTGCGTCCCCCCATGGATATGCCTCCCCAGATCATCACTGACCCATCACCAAACCGGTCATGCTGAACGATATTACAGGCAACATAATGTTCTCCACAGCTTCTCCAGACCCTTTCACATCTTTCCCTGGTGCGCAAGGTGAATCTGCTCTCACCTGTGCAACCTCTGTAGGGTCCTTGTATCGCCTCATGCAACCAGTAGTGACACTGACCATAACCAAACACAAAACTAGCGAAAAGACAGTCAGAAAAGAGAAGCAGGGAAAAATGCCAGAGGCCTCCACCTGTTAAACCATTCCATTTGGGGGCCGTCTCATTGTTGCACCTGTTGTTAATTTTATTAACACCAATACAGCTGAAACTGATTACCAACCCCCTCTGCTACTTAACTGACCAGATCAATATCCCAGAAGTTTAATTGACTTGATGCTATACTCTGATTTGATCTTTTCTGGGTTTGTCTCCTATCTGTGTATCTGTGTTACTCGCTGCTACAACCATCTGGCGTTTATACCACCCGTACCACCAAACTCATATTATTGAGAGTCCCCAAAATAAACAGACAGTTTGGTTTGTTATCATTCCAGACTGCTACTGCCAGAGAATGGAATGATTTGCAAAAAAATTTGCAACATTACAATTAGAAAAAAAAATGACGGTTATGGACTCTCATAGATAAATGTAGTTCCTTCAGAGCTGAATAATTATTAATTAAAACATTACTTTTCTATACTGTATTTTGTACTTGTATCACTGTTTGCAATATTTATGTTTGAAATGTGTATTTTCTCCCCTTCCTTGAGTCTTTATCCCCTCAAAAGGTTCTTTTTGCCTCTTGCCAGGCCGCCAGTATAAATAAAACATTGTTCTTAGTGACTTACCTGGAAAAATAAAGGCTAAATAAATAAAAATCCTCAAATCTCAGGGTCAATGGGCCAGTTGCGGTTGAGGAATCAGGCCAGGCTAAAACGCAGGTCACCCAGGAACACAGAGGATCTGAAGAACATTTTGTTTCTCACTCCGAGTTCCGGACGGTGACTTTTAAAGAGGCAGGACGGCCAGCTCTCATTTTCTGTGGCGAGTTTGATTATTTTTGTGAATAAAGGTCTTTATATGAAAAACCCTCTTCATCAAAGCCGAATAGCAAAAAGAAGAACAGGGAGATCTTTTCGGGATTAAGAAGAAAGAGGTTATGGATGAAGGATGTAACGTACTTGTTAACAACATGAACTAGTTGATGAGAAACAGTTATATGGTTATAGTCCAAATCCAGACACACCGCTGACTCAGAGCACACAAGCACATGTCCTGAAATCGGGTTTATTCTTTTATGGCTCAGTGATTATACGATGCAGACTGACTACTTCTGGTACTCTGTCACTTAAACTCAGAATAATCAGAAGAATCCTTATCATTGGTGCAGATTTCAGTCTCTCATTGAGAGCTGTGAGGCTTGACCAAGGGCTTGCTCCCCCCCCCCACCACCAGCCACCACCAGCCACCACCATCAGCAC
>JAODKM010000075.1:15397869-15410663 GCA_026780845.1 Petrocephalus sullivani
GAAGGCAAGTGGGAAGAGCAGTGTAAGAAGGGAGTACAATATGATGCCGCAACCCTGGAAAACTGCTTTTTGTAGGTTTTTGTTTTTGCATGTGTGGGGGGGGGTGGGGGGGGGGGGGTCAGGACAAGTATATCAACCCTTGGTGGTGTGGGGGAGGGGGGGGGGTGTCAGGAGGAGTTTGAATACCACTGCATTAATGTCTGCTATGGTTACCAGAGCAAAGTGGTTATTACCCGTTTCCTAGGACACTGCTAGAGAATCTTGGACCCCATGAAAGCATTGGGTACAATCCAGTAATGTTCCAAATTCTTACCCAGGGACCCTTGGAATCATCCTAACCGCCCCTTTATAGCACTCCTGCTTTTTACTCCACTTTTAAGGTTTCCCATGACTTGCCTGCCCGTACCTTCCTGCTCTTTCCCAGTTGGGCTCCCTGGGCGCTCAGCATCTTTGTGTACCGCCACTCAGCCCCTGGGGTTTGACAGACAGTCACTACACTGAAGATTAAATTAACACGTTCCATATTAAGCAGATGCTGAAGCAACATGTTCTGCTAATCATCTAGCTACCATCTTCTGACTCGACTCACTAGCTATAATTTAGTTTTTTGTTTTGGGGGGGGGCGGGACTTTATGAGTGGAACCCAAGAAACAGCAAACCTGCCCCCTGAGTGTGGTACCCCTGGCTACTGAAGCCCACTTTACCAGCTATCCATCTCTCCATTGTCTTTTAAACCCATACTCTACATAAAGCTCCCATTGTACCCAGCCACCCTGTCTTGTAGGCCTGTACACTGTGCCAAACCAAGCAACTACCCCTTACAGACATATTTCATGGGAAAAAGACCACAGGGTAGAAATAGAAAAGCTGGATCCCGGGCACAGGAAACCCTGCGCGCTCCATACACACAGGCCTTATCCTGGTCCAGCTTCCAGGCTTTAACTCTAAACAAACTGGCTGCCAAGTAGCCAGTGCTGACTGGACCAGGGCCACTGATTGTGAGGTATGCAGAGGAAACGGCTGGGCTGGACTCACCCAGCCAGGCAGGAATGTCCATGCAAGCATGAGACCACAGGTTAAAGGAGAGCCAGAGACACACCAAACAGACCCCAGGGCGCATAGCAGCTCAATTAGCCAGAACCATGACAAGCAGGAAACCCAAGACTGTAGCAATGGACAGAGTGAGCATAAATAGAGTAATTGATTAATGCAGTGCTTTCCAAACTGGTCCTCTGGGACCCACAGACAGTCCACGATTTTTGCTCCCTCCCTGCTCCCTACTGGGAGGGAGCAAAAATGTGAACTGTCTGGCAGGGAGCTTGGTGGGAGCAAATGGACACGCAGTCCAGTGCCACCCTCCGGAAATGGCTTTTTGCCGCAGCTAGGTGGTACATGGGTGTTCCCTTAGCCTGGTCCAGCCTCCCTCACAATGCAGGTAATGTGCCTCATCACAAAAACAGGACTACAGTCTAATTCAGTTCTAATTCTAATCAAACTAGTGATATGTTATTCTTAGATTTGCATTAACATTAACCAGCTTAATTAACACTAGAATTTCTGTTAAAACAAAGCTCTCATTGCTAGGAGCTATGTATACCCGTTCAGAGATTTGTGCACTTCTATTATAGCTTTGTACACAATCACAGATTGCAGCTTCGCATTTTTACATATTTTCAGAAACCACGTCACTATGAACTATGAATCAGGAATACAAGTGCACAAATTCAATATACGTGCACGCTCTCAAGGTCTCCCTCTAAAATTACGAGTCCAATCCATGCCACTCTAGTCCGAGACCATGACAAGACCAAGTAGAATGGCTTTTGATTGCGCGATGAGGCCGAATATGGGAAAAGGTGGTCTCGAGATCAAGACCAAAGCCGAATACTACAACACAACCTCTCGGGCTGACTGTGGCCCTAGGACAGATCTATTTTTAAGATAAGCTAAGGCTCCGAATTTTTCACAATTAAAAAAAATTGCTAAAGCAGCGAGTCAAACAGAAAATGGCTTGACTCAAATTAATTACTTTATTCGGACAAAAAATACAGATGCAAAGGCAAATACAGTGCTCATTACATTATTTTATATATAAACTATGATTATACATTGCAGCATTATTATTAGGGTGGGGGCAGACCATTATAGTACTCAGAGCACTCAGACAGGGGTTTTCGTACCCGATTTTGAATCCAGTAGGGAGAGGGGGGCCTTTAACCACTAATGGGCCTTTAGGTTCACTTCCATATTTTTATTTTGGGAATCTGCAGGCAAAGGTTCACCATGGCACATTTTATGGTATGGGTTAACCAATAAATCAAAAAAGCTACCCTTCCATTTCATTTAAGAACACTGCATCCAGCTGTATCTGAGTCCGATTCCAACAGCTGGGAGGGTGGGGTCACAGAACCACGGTGAGCTGTTCTTCCTGGACCCGGGTCTGTTTGCACACCTGCTATCGAGCACTAATGATTTCCACCAGCAGACATCTGAGACACCTGGCTCTAATAGACTACCCTCCCCAGTTAGAGCTCTTTCAGTGTGTTTTCCCAACATAAGTACATAAACTCTGTCTCTCTCAGGCTGTGCTTTAAATGTAGGGAGGGTATCTCACAAGTGTATCAAAGGACATTGCTTATAGGGTGGGCAGTGAGGTGGTTCGCCTGCAAGCTCCCAGATGAGTTGATAGAAATTGCCTTCGGCTTTATTTTGTATCTTCTCCCCTCGTTTGTTCGGGTAGATTTCCCTTACTGTGGGAATACTCTGTCTCACTCCTGCTCCTTCCTTTGATGGCATCCAGATGACCGCAGTCCGCAACAGATAATTGAGAGTTTATGGATACTGTAGGAGATCAAGCGTGTTGCAAATTAGAACTGCATGGAACTGGCCAAATTCCATCCATCCATCTTCTAACCACTTATCCTGGTTAGGGAACTGGTCATAATCCCTTACATGTTTGGAAGAACTTTGACCAGTTCTAAAGTAAAGGAAACTGCACTGTAAAAATATTGGCAGCTATTATGTCCACTGGCAGAACTTTTCCATTTCGCATGACAAAATACAAATATATTGGAATTGCACGCCTAAGGGGAAGAGTAAGAGGTTTGCAGTCTGCAGTCATTTAGAGAGGAATATTAAGGAAGTCATGTCGGTCAGTCGCGGATTCTGCACCCCTTCCAGCGTTCAAACCCCCTCCCCCTAGAAAAAGCATCACTCTGAATTTGATTAATCAGCCTCCCCATTCTGTATGACCTAAAGAACCTCATCATATACTGCTATTGCCATTTACTTTATAGAAGTGATAAAAAAATCCCAGAGTCACAGGTAGGGAACCAAAGCCGTGCTTGGATGCTTGCCTGGCGACCCATAGGACACCTGAAGGTTATGGAGTAAGTATTATCTTGTGAGTAAGTAAAGAATGCTGCAATAAATGACTTGCCCCCCAAACCCCCCCTAAACCAAACCCTATAGAACTGCTTTGGAATAAGTTGGATTGAATGGTAAGAGCTAGCTAGCAAAGTTGTGCCCAGAACTTGTGGGGCTTTTCCTGGGATGCAGACTGCAATCATTCAGACCAATATTCCATATCCTGAACTAACTGGTCCTCAGTCATGCACAACATGAGTTATGTCAGACGCCTATCAGTTACGTTTCCCTACAGTTTCTTTCTGAAGGATGAGTGGCTGTAGTGGTCTCCTGTGCGTCACCAAAGATCCCTGGCTAGGATAAATGAGATCCCACCTGAAGCAGATGTGCCGTCAACAAGTGGAGATGTGTTGATTGGCCAGGTGCAGAATCCCCAGATGGATTATTAGTATTCTTTTATATCTGTTCTGAATCATGGCTTAAAATCCAAGCCATAAATGACTATAATAAATAATGCAAGGCGATTTCGTGAAAAACAGCGAAACATGCAAATATTTTAAGACTTAACTTTAAGACAGCTAAGACTTAGCAGCTAAACTGTTCAGAATTTTCTATTGGGATCAAGTATTCCAACACTATCTATCCATTCTATCCATCCATCTATCCATCCAATAATTTTTACTGCAGCAATTCAGATTGTCAGCCATTCTCGAGATAACAGGTGTAGGGGGAGTGTCAAGGGATTTAAACTGGCAGCTGAATCTAGATTTGATGCCACATTTTTTTGCATTTAAAATGACCTTTCAAAGCAGCTGATGACATCGTGGTGATTAATCAAGGTCACTGCTGTCCCGCTGTCAGACGTTTAGACACCATTTATATGCAATAGAGAGGGCTGATCTTGGCACACCGGGAAAGGTATTTTCCGTCATATTCATGTGGATTTTATCGGAGGGACATAAGCTTGCTCCTATTTAACTGCCCTGTATCACTCCGTAATGCTGGAGGTGTTCCTGGCTCCCAGCAGCCCGGGCTTCGGCCAAAGGCAGCTATGGCTGCTGTGCGTGCCTTTATGTCTTAGAATGGTAGACAGCAGCTCAGAGGTGAGGATTTCTATACACCTTCAGTTTTCAGTTTATTCCATCAGGTCGTCATCAAAAATAAAAAGCCATTCCAAAAATCGCATATCGCCCTGCAGGGATACAGACATTCCTACTGATGGTCCAAGGCGTGTCCTCAGTGTTCAGTGTCTTCTGACCACAAAAAACGAACAAATTCATCATTTAACCAAATATTTGTATAAAGTTCATACTCAGACTGATTTCTTGTCTTAATGCGTTTAAAACGTCAGACTTGTGGAGGACTGGAGTAGGCTGTGGTGTGTTTCAGAAGGACATGAATGGCATAGTGCTTCCTTGGTTTATAGATGTCATCAAAACATCTGCCAGGTCTTCTGAGTTGGACCTGACACATCATCCATCCTCTGTGTCAGTATCCCTATTAGACATTCAGCAATCTCTGTCGAGGCCTCCTGTCCTGCGCTCCCTCTCTCCAAGAGTAATGTCCTCCAGAGCAAATGCTATTGGGAGCTGACGCTTACTGCCATGGCAACACATACTATTTTCTCAGGAACAAGTTACATTAGACCTCCCTGAGTCTTGTATAATTCTCATTTATCAACCCTTTAAAGGTGATTATGGATTACAAAACAGTATAAAGTACATAAATATAATCCCCTTATGAGACTGAATGGTACCACCCATGCAGTATTGTGATTAGTACATTCCAGTTGTGTCTGGTCTATCCTTTCTCTCATTATGGTCAGTGAACACGGAATATGCTCACAAGGGGAAAGCACATTGCTCAAACAGTCAATAGAGCCTAGCAGATCAATACAGGCTGTTTAATGGAATATTTCTACTCAAAATGACCTGAGTTGGACATCTGCTGAAGGCCCAGCATTAAAATGTAAAAGTAAGGCTTCTGTCTCACCATGAGAAAGTGTGGCATTCTGAGTGAAAACGACCAGCAGCTGTTGCAGATACGGTCACCTGGGGCTCTGTCCCTCCACCCTATACCCACCACCACGGTCACCTGGGGCTCTGTCCCTCCACCCTATACCCACCACCACGGTCACCTGGGGCTCTGTCCCTCTGCCCTATACCCACCACCACGGTCACCTGGGGCTCTGTCGTGGGGCTCTGTCCCTCCACCCTATACCCACCACCACGGTCACCTGGGGCTCTGTCAGGACTGGCATCCCTCCGCCCGATACCCACACCCACACCCCTCAAATAAGCCACAGTGAGGCTACAAAATATATTTTTTTATGTGATGCTTTCACGACACCAAATGTTTTCCAACGTACAACACCTGACAGTTGTTACATCATAAATAAACCAAATGCAGGAGTTAATCCTAGGTACATTATAGTCGGGACAGCCTTCCTAAAATGCTGTGCTAGGTCGAGCTGGTGGGCACAATCTGACCTGCAGAGGAACAGTGCGTAATGGTGTATAATCAGCACGATGAGAGATTAAATGACGGAGAAAAGCACTTCCTGTCAGCCGGCTGGCATGCTGTTTCAGGACACTGGTTAGAGGCAGACAGCTTGATAATCATTAATATAAGCTTATGAACATAAAACACACTACAAGGCCGTTCTTTGGCTTTGCTGTTTATGGTGGGGGTGGTCTTTGGCTCCGTGGTTCAGGACACCATGTCTGTGATCTGAAAACCGTTGGCTCCAATGCTACTTAGGTAAAAACCATCCAGTAAAATACTAAAAAAAATATATGGTTTTATCCAATTCCATTCAATTAATTTGTATGCAGCGTCTTTCACAACAGAGTTGTCCCAAGGTGCTTTACATGGGTGTGTTGGGGTACATTGCCATATATTTAAGAAAGCAAAATGAAAAACAAAGCAGAGTAAATCAGAGAAAATGAAATGTAAAGAAAGAAAGAAAGAAAGAAAGGGAGAGAGAGAGAGAAAGAAAGAAAGCCAAATGAAAACAGGAGAGGAACCAAAAACTCCCAAGTAGGGAGAGAAAGAATATCTAGGGGTCCAAGGTCAAGTGGCAATGATTTGCTACTCTACAGTGGCAGATTGAAGTGTTGGGGTTGGGGTCGTAAGCCATATCCACTATGTCACCCCTCCGTGGGTTTTAATAGTATTTAAGTAAAACGTACTATAGGCTGCATTCAAATCTACAGATTTTTCAAAACAAAAAAACATTGTTTTAAATTCACTCAAAGCAGATTCGAATATAGCATTGTAAGTTACAGTGCATCACAATAAGAAAAAGTTAGCTGCATACTGTATTTCTATTCATAAAAAGCGATGAAACTCATGGACTTTGCTGGCACAGGTTAGCCGAACGACCGTAGTATTCTGAGGAAGGCGAAGGACCGATCTTTGGGCCATATTGAATAATGAATTATAAACATTTCGTGGGCCGGTACTTTTAAACCTCTTCAAAATGCCAAATGAGCCAACTGAAGCCTTTGTGCTCCAGCACAGGAAGTGGCTGATTGTCGAGTGCAATCATCACCATTATTTCAGTAGCAGCACAAGCATAGCTACTGTAACTTTGAATATTGGTAAAGTGTAGATGTCGGACGGTAATTTCACGCATCTCTACATATTGTTAGTTCCATCTTCATACAGACACTGTTTAATGCAAAATAATAAAGAAAGAAAAATATCTGCTAAATAAATCATATGTAAATGCATGACTGGGCCAGAATAAGCATTCTAAGCATGTGTTCTTAGCCAGGTTGACCACCGCGGTTACTGAGTCACGGGCCCCTCTGGTATAGCCTAAGGGTAAGGGGATTCCCAAGGCAGCCGGGGTTCCGGGAGAAGCACAGCTTGTAGGCCTCGGGATGCTGGCTGATGTCCAGAGGAGGCCTGGCCTACAGGGTCTGGAGCTGCAGCAGGACATGACGTAAGTCCGGAATGTGAGGGGTGCGTACAGGAAGAGCTCAGTTCCTTTGGAAGTGAGAGCAGCCGGGTACTGGCCAGCTGATCCATCTTCTGATCCGAGTCTGGAAGGCTGTGCTCTAACGGGCCAAGATGCCTCTGGTCTGAGTCTGCATTATAATACTATACAGAGCATATAAGGACTCAATCCCAGTATCATCTGACCTCATATATACATATACATGGCCTGGCAGATCAGCATAGAGTGCCACTACCTGAGGTGAGATTCCGCATCTCTCTGCTTGTAGATGAAGAACCAACTTTGAGTTCTTCTCGTTTAAGAAAGGGCGACTGCGGCTCCAGAGCTTTAGCTTGGTCTATATAGCTGACAAGCCGCTAACAGCTTTAACGTTCCACACCGTGAACTGCAATAGCCAGATGCTCACCTGAATTTCCCATCATGCCTCAGTCTGCTGGGCAGTGCCTAGTGGTCATGATGGTGGCATTTAAGTTGTAAATGAATCCTTCTCTTCCTTGGTTTTAGTGCCAGCTGGTCGGGGCCCTATCGTTCCCCCAGGGATGGCAGTAGGCAATAATTGCAGCCCCCAAGAGGCTCAAGCAGCACCTTGTATCTGGATTGTTTTTGTATCTCAAGCCCTGTGGATTTGTAAGGGCAGAAGTGTTTGTTATTATGTCTGGGCCAATAGTCAGTGGTGACTGGCTTTGAGCCCCCCCTTCCCTTCAGGGTTCTGTTCAGTACTTCTAACTGGCACTGTGATCAGCAAGACTGATATTTCACCTCAGTCGTGACCCATGTGTAATATATCTGAAGATGCCAATAAAAGATGCTTTGATTATGGGGGTGTGACCGCAACCAGAAGGTACAGTAAGCTCATCAGACACCACTTCTAACCAGGCTGGTTATCAGCCATCATTGTGGTTCAGGGAATCAGACCAATAAAAATGGGCCTGGTAATGATTCAGCGACAACCTCTTCATCCATCTGAAACCTGACAGTCAGATTCCATCGTGCTGAAACTCCCATCTCTAAAATGAAGTGACAATTCTCTAAAATGCTCTTTAGCACTTCATTACTTAAATAGGGACCAAGCTAATTTCCTAATGGAGGCAGGTCTGCCATCCACGTCCAGCACTGGTTTAGAATATAGTGCAGACAAGCCGATATATCACAAGGCAGCTCTGCAGCCCCATTTTCCTAAGCTAGATATTTTATTTATTTATTTGTTTGTTTGTTTTACACTTACTTTCATCCAAAGCTGGAATATAGCCAAACAGTAAAACTGCAGGTTTGAACCACCTCACCCAGCTCCCATCACAGAAGATCACGAGTTTGAATCCCCCTGTCCACCAGAATCGATTGAGGCTATGATCCAAAGCAGTGTGTGAGCCAATCCCTGGAGTAATTGGGGTTGTGGATCTTACTCGGGCCCGAAGGAGAAATCACTCTGCTGACCATGGGATTTGAACCACCGCCCTGAGCCACATGCCACCCAGCGTGCCCCGACCGCTGGTATGGTCCTGTGCTCGTGGTAACCTCTCAGCATGGAGGTTTTGGTTTACCCTTTGAGATATGATTATCTGTTCCAGTGGCCTTTCTGCTAGCTCCTGCATGGATGCATTTAGTGACTCGGCCCCTTTCATGTATGACAGGCAAAATTAGAGAGACAGCGTTACGCCCTTTTCCGTCTGCTGTGTGTGAGGTTTTAGCTCCAAGGCTAATGCAGAACGTCTGGTCAGATTCTTCCGGAGCTGTGCCTGGGGATACAAGCTGAGTGAATGGGGGGACATAGTCGTTTGAATGATTTTTCCCGTGGTTTTTCGTTTTTTTTCTTGACCACAAGCATACTGTGTTTTGCTAATCAAGACCTCATTGAATTATTTTAACTAATTAAGTGAACTAATTAATTCAACTGCTGGTGAAATTTAATGAATGCTTTGAATGGTCGGGGTGCCCCTGAGGAGAGGTTTAGGAACTGAAAGTGGTGTTCATCCAGCCACCCTCCAAGGTATTATGGTTCAAAAATTTTATTTCATTCAAATATAGAAAGAAAAAAAAACAAAACATAAAACACAAACATTCAAATAAGCACAACCAAGAATGAAAAGGAACAGAAAGAAGAGAAAAACTCTTTTGATAGAACAGAGGAAATGACTGTTGATATTTTTATTGCTATTGATAAGCCGCATGTGTACACTAACTACACGGATAAATAGCCTTAAACATTCTCTTTGCCTGCCTAAAGCTTTTGCACATATATGGGGATTTTCATCCATAAGAAAATTCAGCCCCTCACTCCATCTCACACAGGAAACCTTCCTCACCCCTGGCCGACCTCAGTACACCAGTCCGGCCTTTGACTAGGTCCGGTGAGCAAAGACTGCAGCCCTGATAACCTTCCTCCAGGGGTGGCTCAATGCAGAGGCCATCCTAGGCCACAGCCTTGGGCCCCGGAAAACATCAGGGCCCCATCCCACCTCGGGAAAATTGGGGCAGTTAGGTATTCACATGGACTCCTGAGTGTTCATGCTGATGCCAGCCCAGGGCCCCCTGGTAAGTTAATCCGCCTCGCTTTCCTCCACTGGGTTGTAAGCTCTTAAACCACCACTGGTTTTTAAAGTCTGTTATCAAACCTGACACAGGGAGGTGTCTCTCACTCCCATATCAGACTCAAACTCACATTAATGCATGAATGTTTCTCGACCCAGTTTTTGCTTCCTCTCAGCTCCCAGCGCACCTGTACCAGGCATTCTGTGTTCCTGATTGGCTGGAAGCTGGGAGGGAGCGAAAACATGGACTGTCCCGTGTTCCCCGAGGACTGAGTTGGGAAACAGTGCATTAATGACCCCCTCCCCAACCTCCCCTCAAAAAAACGTGTACTCCAACCTTTAAGGCCTCTTCTTTTGAACCTTTAATATCTGCATTACCAGTGGGTAACATTAGTGATAATAATGTGAATTATTTAAAAATCAAATATTTACTATTTTTTTGTCTGGGGATCTAATAAACCAGGTTGATTCATTGAGCTATCTGTGTTTCCAGCACATCAGCTCACAGGAGATATCAGCTCACAGGAGATATCAGCTCACAGGAGATTTCACTGCCCAGGATGGTGTGGCGATAAACCTGGCAGAACGTGAGGCGGAAGGTGGTGCTGAACCAAAATGTCAGCCAGACTAAACACACAGCAGACCCATGCTATCCGGGTGAACCGAGACTTGGTTACCTTCTGCCCGGGACAAAGGCTATTCTTCCTAAATCCTCATAAATGTCACAGGCTGGGCATAGCTGTAAGGTAACTGATGTCCCACACAGTATCAGAATTACGTGTGAGCTTGTCACCTCGGGAACGGAGATATAGCGTCAAATTTATCACATCTCATTCCACCAAGTTAATAAACACAAAGCACCAGCTCCACAAATTACGACATTTATGAGCAGAGAGAAAGAGATTTCAGACAGGAGCAGGACACCTACAAGCACGAATTATTACCCCCAACGTGAGAACAACAGAAGATGGAAAGGAGAGACCTGGAGAGAATGAAGAAGAGGCCACTTCTATCGCTCCTTTGGCCCAATATCGCCAGACTGCAGCAATGGGCGCGTTTCTGTTTATGAATGAGGATGCCACACCCCTTTTAGGGCACCATTTCCAGTGCCCTGGCAGCCCTATCAGCTGGACAGCTCACATCCAGTCTCCATACAACCTGAAGCATCCTCTCTCCTCCCACCCCCGTCTTTCCTAGGAGCCTCCACCGGCCCAGCGGCCACGATGAGAGTGCCCTCGATCTCCCTGGGATGAACACGGCGCTGTATCAACCCATCAGTGACCTGACCAAACAAGAAACCCGGTTTCCTCATCAGTCGGATCACGGCTTTATCGACAATGCTTGAATAATTTAAATACCTATTTAATTACAATGACAGACTAGGCAGAAGGGTCGCGCCGGGTGGGGGGGGGGTGGGGTTCCACGAGGTGGGCCGGCCCCCAGGAACGTCATGTGTGTTGCCGTTGGGAGGGGGGGGGGGGGGGGGGGGGGGCAGTTCAGGCTGCATGTCAGAGTACAGCCTCTCATGCAGTCTCTCTATAACGATCTCCGTCTGCATCATCTCCCTCATCCAAATCCCACGCAAACTCCTCTAAATAGGAGGCCCTCCCGGAAATGAGACCCCAGATGTCGCCCCCTCTTGTGTTCCACCTTAAACCCACGCGCTGGATGGCTGGCACCAGCCCCGTTCCATCCGACTCCCCGGGGGTAACGGCGATGCCGCCGCTCGGTGCTTACGGTGGTATGGGACGGGGGCAGAGGGGGCAGCCACAAACTCATTACCGGGATTCGCAAACACTGAGTCACCCGGTATTGCTCAGATACTGAGGGAGACTTCACTGCAAATGCCCTTGGATTTCAAAACCCACGCAACGAACAGAGAGACTGACCATCCAGCACGCTGAGAACAGGACATGTGACCACAGCGGATTGAGCACAGCTCAGAAAGGAATGAGCCTGGCTTTTTGGCCTTTCCTCTGGGGCCCCCGACTCAGATCTGCCCCAGTCCCAGAGAGTGTGGTCAGGGCCACCACACAGTGCTCATCAGGCTATTTTCTAACCACAGGAACTCGAGCGGGGGGCTGATTTGTTTGGCTAAAGAGTGAGGGAGTTTGTCTGAACCTCAATAATCCTCTGAGCCGCTGGAGTTATGTGATTCGCTGGAGGTCTTCCGGGGCCCCGTCCAGGTCATGTGGTCCACCGTGAGCCATCCCACTCTACATCCACTCACTGAGCGGGAACTGAATATCCGGAATCATTAGAATAGAAATTAATGTTAAATGAGAAAAGAGAGACCCCCAGCAGGCAACCGTGAGCAGGGCTGCGTGGGATGAAGAGGCAGAGAGTGCAAGAGAGATGGCCCTGGGTGTGGATGTCTGCCCAGGCAGCACTTAGAGCGAGCAAAATGTTCATCTTCAGGCATTTACACTATGCATAGCTCAGGCAAAATAAATGAAAGAGTGCCGCTATATATGAGGTTTATATGCTTTTATTGTTCCTCTTTCCGTAGCTGGTTCCAGTGTGCCCAGTGTAACGTTTACGTGCCATCTATAAGCACTCTAAATAACGGCTTACCAGTTTCCTTTCTGTGCCCAGTGTAACGTTTACGTGCCATCTATAAGCACTCTAAATAACGGCTTACCAGTTTCCTTTCTGTGTCCTGTATAAGGTTTACATGCCATCTATAAGCACTCTAAATAACGGCTTACCAGTTTCCTTTCTGTGTCCTGTATAAGGTTTACATGCCATCTATAAGCAATAACGGCTTACCAGTTTCCTTTCTGTGTCCTGTATAAGGTTTACATGCCATCTATAAGCACTCTAAATAACGGCTTACCAGTTTCCTTTCTGTGCCCAGTGTAAGGTTTACATGCCATCTATAAGCACTCTAAATAACGGCTTACCAGTTTCCTTTCTGTGTCCTGTATAAGGTTTAC
>JAODKM010000075.1:15473579-15490238 GCA_026780845.1 Petrocephalus sullivani
GACTTTTCATTTCTTTGTCAATGGACAAACTTACAAAATCAGCGAGGGGTCAAATAATTATTTCCTCCACTGTACATATATCAAAAAATCTCTAGTGGTCATCTTGCTCCAAAGTCCCATCTAGCCATGATTGCCTTATGAAGCCTTTGGCATCTTCTGCTGACCCTGTCCCCACCCTCCCGGCCTGAATAAGAACGATCCAGCCAATCAGAGTAAGCCCATCGGGAGGAGCTGTCCAATAAGCTTTGGGTGTGGCGCATCCCCGAGTAAGCCCCGCCCTCCGCCCCCAACCTGCAGCTCCGCCCGCAGCCTCTTGTTCTCCTCGTCCAGCTTGGCCTCCTTCTTCTGCAGGGCGGCCACCTCGTTGCTCTTGCTGACGCGCAGGATCTCGTAGTCCTTGCGCAGCCGCTCCAGCTCGGCGCCGCACTCCAGCTCCACGGAGCCGGTGGACTTGAAGCTGGCGCCGACGGCGCGCGGCCCGCGACGGAAGGAGCTGCGCACCAGCCGGGCCTTGGGCTTCACCTCCACCGGGATCTCGCAGGCCTCGCCGCCCCCGCCGCCGTACGCGTCCTCCATCACCTCCCCCCCCGGGCCCACCAGGGACGAGGCCGTGCCCATGCCACGGGCCTGACTAGGACACGAGCGGGCCCGTGTAAGGAAGACAGCTGGGCCCCCTGGGGGGAGAGAGAGCACAAGGGTGGGGAAAACATCACATAAAAAGCCCCACCACGATGCTACACTACGGCGTGGCCAACCTTCAATGCCAGTCATTTGCTGGTTCAAACCCCAGCCTTAGCAGAGTAGTGACATGTCTGTATGCCCCTGAGCTGGCCCTTAACCCCAGCTCCAAGTGCACTGCACTCTAGCTGACCCGCAAGCCTGTGCTCTCATAGAGAGCAAGACAGATTAGGCACTATAGGGATCAATTAAGCATCACCATTCTCTTTCCTGTAAAATGGGCCCAAATGCCACAAGAATGACAACAAAATGATGGTGCTCGTCTGGGCAACTTATACTACCCCTCAAAGTATTTGCCTGCATTAAAAGTGACGCGTGCAGTATCTGTCCTGCCTGCATGCATGCATAAGTGTCCGACACCTGTGCTCCAGCAGCTGGAAATGAAAGCGGAAAATGGCACAGATGGTGAACATGACCTTTCCGAGGACACAACTGTCCTACAGCTGGCCTCCAGGTGTGATAACCACCACCCACCCCCAGTTTCTATACCAGCGGATGGATTGTCAGTGTGACTAAGCAAAAATAAGAACATTATAAGAAAAATATCCAATGTCATAAATTAAAAAATGGGTACAAAGATATCAGCAGTTGGACATCCAAAGCTCAGCAACTGCACAAAGAAAATGTGGGGAGGGAAGTCAAAACGAGGCCAGCAGTGACTGACACGGAAGCGTAAGCGCCCCAGTCACAGTCACCAGTGCCGTGATTCACTGCCTCCCGAGTTCGTGGTTTCTTTTGGGGGGGGGGTTAGTGAGCAGGGTCTTGTCATTCTTGGCGTGGACACACACATTATGTCTGCACTTTGAGAGTCGGTATGAAAGTGACACGAGCTAAACCAAGGTGATCTGATGAGATGTAGGGGGCCCAGAATCCAAAGCACTGTGTGACACTGTGGCCCCCATAGGTAGCTATGGAATATGGGCTGTGGACGCGGACGCATGTGATGTGAGCAGTGATCTCATTTCCTAAGTTTCAAAGGAACAGCATCAGCGGACCTCGCCGCTACTATAACTGCATACGACTCGGTTATACCCTGTTAAACCCTCAATTAGCAAAAGTAGTTTATACTCACCGCGTTCGCACGTTTATACGCGCATTGGCCGCGCTATTACGAGCTGTCAGATCCCCAGCTAAGGTCTATATACATTTACGTGGAACCCGTACAAATGTTAATCAGAACTAGCTGATGGTGTAATGTCAGCGTCCGGGCGCTTGCTGGGGTGGGACCACGAAGCAGCGCGTCACACGGCCCGGCCGCGGGGGTCAGCAGGCGGCACCCACCCACCCACACACACGTACGCTGGTGGCCGACGCGGCGTACCCGAGCGGGCCGGCCGACTTCCAGCGAAAAACGCCACGTACCGTAACGACGACACGTCGGGGGGATGACACCTAACGCCTCCCATTTCCCTCCGAACAGGGCGCGATTCTCTAGGTCAGCATTCTGACCGCCTGCCCGGAAAAGGAGGTGATCGCGCCGGCTAAGGCGACACTTTCGGGGGATGTGAGAAAGTAACTTTCCCGAAGCCTAAGCCCGGCTGCCCCGGCAACCAGCGCGCATCGGCCTACGGGTGCCCGGCGAGCCCAAACCGAGCTGGCCTACGGGTGCCCGGCGAGCCCAAACCGAGCCGACGGACTGCCGCTTGCTGTCTATTTCTGTTGCCCCCGAGTTGGCTCTGGGCAAAGCGTTATATTAAAGCTCGCTTGCGCTGTCTGGTCATTGATTGCTTATTGTAAGCCTCTTTCTACGGAGGTCCGGAGAGGACATGCATCATCTTTTCTTTTTTCTTTTCGTTATCTCGAGATCACGACTTCGTTTTTTTGTGATCGCGACATAACCAAAGTCGTTTTCTCGAGATCACGACTTATTTCTCCATGGTTACCGGATGATGTTTGAAAGATGCCGGCTTACCCGGCAAGTGGTAAGAGGTGTCCCGGTAAGCCTGGATCCTGCTGGAGTGCAGGAGAGGAGAGGGAGAAGACTGCAGAGATGGCATAACAGTGTGCCTGGCCCTAAATACTTATTGTTTACATTGTAAAGCGTCATTAAGTGTGAGAAAGGCGGTATATTAATAAATGTATTATTATTATTATGGTATATGGATTCTGACAATAAATTGAAGCCCAACCACACAGCTGTTAACGGATGCATTGATGGATTCTCGAGGTTATTTCACCTACAATAATCCATGTGTAATTACCTGGTTTATTATTGCGATTTTTGCCATATTCGTAACTATTTTGATACAGAAAACGTTCACGTGAACAGGTGATATAGACTAATAATGTGCCTCGAGAATCCATAAATGCATCCGTTAAAAGCACGGACAGACATACTTGTATTTCCTCTTGGGACAGTCCACGATCAAAGTTAAATCTGATGCGTTCGTCCATGAGGATAATACTAAACCTGTCCCGAGATCACAGGAAAGTGACTTGGGTTATGTCGCGATCACGAGAAAAATAAGTCGTGTTCTCGAGATAACGAAAAGAAAAAAAAACGGATGGCGAAATTTTTGCTTGATAAATTTATTGAGTCAGAAATATTGAACAAATGATGCGCAATGTCCCGGAAATCTGTCGTGGTGAAATTCCCCTCCCGCCTGCTCTGACCACAGCTGGAAATATATATATATATATATATATATTTACAAATTATTTGCAAGTTATTGTAAAAAGTTTATGAAAATTCTACAAGTGCATTTTTTTCCTAACAGCTGTTAAAAATGGGCTGATAGTATATATGTACTTTAAATTTTTGTTTAAGTAAGGAGCAGCAGTCAAACAATGTCCCCAGAGAAACTGGGGTTAAGGACCTTGTCCAAGAGCCACAAACGGCCCTGTCGTATTGATAGTCCGTGGAAGGGTCTGAGCTTTTACTCCTGAGAAAGTATGAAACACGCTTCGCAGGTGAATTCAGTCACTAATTAGCTGGAAGCAGAAATCCTGTTTTGCTTCTTTTGTCTTTTGCGGCCTCTGCAGAAAAACTGAACCAAGGATCTCTGGTAGGTCTTGGCAAGAAAAAAATACAAAAGTGGATCCAAGACTCCGCTGAGACAAGTCAAGCACGAAGTGATCCTGTTGCTTAACACGATGGAGGCCATGTCGACGTCTCCCCATCCGGAGGCTTGGATGTAGATGAAGCGGCTGATGTGGTAGGGGATGAAGGTCACAGAGAAATTCAGAAGGATCAATGTGATCATCTTGACTGCCTTTCTCTCCACTGACTTCTTTCCTGGCTGCCTTAAGCTCCACAGGCGATGGAGTATCAGGACGTAGGAGCCCACTATAATGATGGTGGGGAGGAGGAAAGCCACAACTGTGGGCACCATCGCTTTGGCCGAGGTCTTCTCCAGGTAGAGCTGGCCGCACACGGTCCTGGTAAAGTTATCCACTTTTTCATCTTTCCTGGACAGCACCAAGGGGACCGAGCAGACATTCAAGGAGATCCATAGGACGACGCTGACCACGCGTGGGTAGAGGGGCCTTTGCCGCAGCGCCAGCGACCAGACTGGCAGGACAACGGCCAAGAAGCGATCCAGACTGATGCAGGCCATGAAGAAGAGACTACAGTACATGTTTAGGTAGAAGAGGTACCCGACCAGAAGGCATAGGACCTCCCCAAAGGGCCAATCATTATCCATGAGGTGGTAGGTGGCACGCATGGGCAGAACCATCACATAGAAGAGGTCTGCCACAGCCAGATTCATGAGGAAGACTTTGGAGGGTGAGATCTTCTTCTGCCGGCTGAAAACGGCCAGAGCCAAGATGTTTCCTGGAACTGCAATGATGAAAATCAGGATGTAGAAGGAAGCGAAAAGGACATTCTCCTGGTGTGTCTCCTTCACCTGCCAGCTGGTCATCGCCACGTAGGTGCTGTTCCCAAGCATTGTGGGAAATGCTCTGCCTGTCGCTGTGGCCAGAAGGAGAATCGACAGCATGAGACGACTGGACACTGACACTGTGTAGCCCAGTGAGTATATAGTTATTTACGGCGCTTTGTGTCTGGAAATCTGAAAGCAATACGTGTTGTTCTCACTAGATTATATCGGAAGGGAGCATCTTGCGGGTTTGTTTAGGTATTTAACTAGAATGGGGAAGCATTTTTCACTTTTTTTGTTCACCATTTTTCTCTTTATCAAAGAAAAGAGTCTTCATGCCTGTGTAGAATTCACCACCATACTTCCCCTCTGCGGCTCCATCGCAGTCTCCAGTGCCAGTTTCAGTATCAGGACTGACAAACCGCAAGTCAGACATACGTGGTCGATAGCCATCGGTGCCATATTTACATCGCCTGTACGTACTTGTTTACACCGTTAAGTGAGGACGATCATCGCAGAATTAATAGGCACTGAGCTACCCTCAAACCAACACATAGGGTTCCTGCATTTCTACAGAGTAGAAATAATATTACAAAGAAAACACTACCAATTTCATTTGTTGTTGAAAATAATGCCCCTCCCCCTTGGTGCTGTTTATTCTAGATAAATATGTAGATAATTTATTTATAATTTATATCTATTCATTGTACCACTGTTGATTCTGTGATGTGCATAAAGCCAAAGTAAATATAATTTTTATATACTAATTTCAACAGTTTTTATCTCTGTTTAATGAATATCCAATAAACACACAAGCATTTGCCATCATGGTTAATCCAAAATGACAAAACGGTGGGATTATTTTGCAGAAATGAAGGAGCAGTCTCACCACGTTGACGCCTGAAGGGTTCCGACAGCACCCGGTCCTGCTGTGGCCACAGACGAGTCAGATGTTACGGTGGTGATTGAGCATACAGAAGTGAGGCTGAGATGTTATTTTTTTTAGGTCTCACTTAGCTCCTCCCTGTGTCAGCAGTCTTTTCACACAGCATTTAGTTCCTTTTCATTACTGAACATCTAAAAATAACCTTCAGCCCAGGTCTGGCTAGACGAGGGGTGGTTGTGAGGGCCTGGGCCAACCAATCACAAGCTCAGTCCATCCCAAGGCCGGGCAAATGCCAACCAATCATATATTTTTTCTTATTGTATTCAGGAAGGAAGCTAGATCATTTTTTGAGCTATTCCTTTGAGCTCTTCACCCAGATCCCCTCCCCTACTCATGCCACACCTAAGAGCTGAAGGTGGGCCCACCTCCAAAATGTGGGCATAGCATCAGTGCCACCCAAACTAGCCCTTATTGTATTGCATGCAATTCTGGAGTAGAACTAGAGAACACCAAATGTAATACTTGTTTGACCAGATCCTCTTCTTGGTGGTGGCCTAATGGTTAGGCCCGGAAGCATGCTAGTGATTGAAAGGTTGCTGGTTTGAATCCTCAACCAGCAAGGTACCACTGAGATGTGCTGAGCAAGGTACCATCCCTTGCACTGCTCCCTGGGCGCTGAATAGTAGCTCCCCACTGCTATGACATTGTTGAGTGCTGTGGCATGTCACCAATGACTATTAATAACTTCAGTAATTAGGCTTAAGCTTCAATTGGTACCTTCTCATGCCATCTTTACAAGAGTAGGATCACTCCCAGCATTCTTAGATAAACATTTCCTGAGAAATGCGACCTGGAACATTATGAAACATTAAGGCTTAGCTGGAGCTAATCTCCGTATAAGGTCTAAAGAATCATTATCATGCTCAGATGCTCTTGAAGAATACTATTGTTAATAATCTGTTTAGCTTTAGGGAGGCATGGTGGCTCGATGTTGCTTCTCACCTCTAGGGTTGTGGGTTCAAATCTCACCGTTGTTCTGTGTGTGTGGACTTTACGTGTTCTAACCACACCGGAAACTCCTGTTTCCGCCCGCAGCCCAAAGACATGCAGTCAAGTTATTTGGCGTCTCTAAGTTGTTAATAGTGTGTTTGTACCATCCTCAGTATAACTCCAGCTTTGTGCCCTGTGCTGCCTGGGACAGGCTCCAGGCCCCCTATTACCCTTACCAGGAAAAGCGGTTAGAAGTTTAACCTTAAAGCCGACACCATGACAACAGGTTTCCAAGCTACGGATGATGCGTCAGAATTCCCTCCAGCAGAAACTTTCAGAACCTCAATTTCTGTATCGCTTCGATTGTGTCCGAGTGTCTTTCAGAACAGCGTGGGCAGACGCTGGAGTTAGGATGAGTGGCTTCTCTTACTTCCACAAACTGGACCTTCAGGCTCTGCGATCCGTCACCGTTACCAGGGGCTGGAGCAGGGCAAGTTGTTTGTGCCCTTCATCGTATGGAGGGGGAGGTGACAACACTTATTTGTGTGGACTTAACCCAATTGCCTTGTGCGAACCCCTGGAACAAAAAAAGCACTTTAACCATGATTCTGGATTCATGAGGCAGGATCCCAAGGCCTGGTGCAAGGGCAAAACAGACATTACCATCTAGGACAGTGTTTCCCAATCCAGTCCTCGGTGACCCACAGTCAGTCCATGTTTTTGCTCCCTCCCAGCTCCCTGCCAGACAGTCCACATTTTTGCTCCCTCCCAGTGGAATGTGGACTGTCTGTGGATCCCCAAGGACCATATTGGGAAACACTGTTCTAGGGATTTGAGAGGATAGCCATAAGCCCTGAGCCATAATGGATGGAGACCTGAGAAGCGCTCTAATCGCGGTACGCGCTTTTGTTGCAACGTGTTTGTTTTTTTCCTGCCGTGGTTTTGCACATACTTTCTTGGTAGACCTTCCAGAAATAGAATCCTGTTTTAAAATAAAATAAAAAAAATGTTTAGGCCATCTTTGGATAAACACACACAAACTCGATTTCTTTAGCTTTTTTCACTCCCTTGCCTACTTGAGCAGGTAAGCAGGCCTTAAAGTCTGGAACCGGACTTCAGCAGCATCCCCCGGCTGATCAGGGACTCCAGGCCCTGGATGAAACCTGAGGTCCGTGCTCTCAGCTCCTTTCGATGGTCTGACAGCTGGCAAGGCCTGATATGAACTGTGGGCAGCTATAACATCGAGTTGACATGAAACACTTCTCAATCTGGCAACCCTGTAGCTCGCCTATAATGACACGATATCTTACTAAGTTCCTTATCATATCTATCTATGCCGAATAGCAGGCTCTGGATTGCACAATACTAAAGACCCAACGCATCATCATGCAGTGGCCTGAGCCGGTTGCGTGTGACTGATCACGACAGGCGAGACCGGCGGCGTCAGCCTACTACTGTCGAGGAGACAAAAACATATAACACATTTTTTTTATTTAGCTACCAACAGGACAAACGCCAGCAGCAACAACAAAACAGTGGTCTTAAGTGTGGCGCGAAATTATCAGATGATGGACATTATAAGCTAACATAGGCTTAAGTGCTTAAAATAGCAATAAAACCATCATGCCAATAAATGCTGCCTTTGGTGTAGGCTACATATAACTAGACTAGGTACTGTTTCATTTTTCATACCGTTATACATTTGACTGTGTTTTTTTCCCAAAGCAATGCTGTTTGCTTACTGGTGGGGGTGGTTCTAGACCTCTGCTCTACTAGACCTCTGCTGCAAACTCCCCAAAGGTTCGTCCCTGTCAGTTTGATGCAGAGGCTGTGAACTTTTTTTGAATAAAATATACAGTATGTCTGTTTATTTATAATGGGCTGAGGCCACTTTCACAAGGAGTTTTCATGTCCTGCCCATCATGTCCACCTGACCCTCCTGTCTCCTCCCAAGTATGACCCTGATGAGCCAAGCCTTTTAATCAGCTGTCTTACCTCACTTTCCTAACCCTCACGTTAATCACTCCCAGCTGCCTTTTGTTAGCTCCCTTGTTAGTTCCATGCATACATGCTCCCCAGTCCAGTTACTGACGTCATTCCTTGCTGTTGCCTGTATCCTCCCTATTCCTCTTCTTCCCATTTTGATCCCTCGTGAACTGGTTTATTTCCAGTCTCTGTTCCTTGAGTTAAATAAAACCGCTTTTGTTTCATCACAATGCCTGCCCTCGAGTCTTCCGTCCCATGAGGCATGACAGTAGTGTGGAAGAGGAACCTGTTTTTGAAAGATACTTTGCAAAGGCTGCAGATACACACAGCGGGCAGGAAATCTGAGAGTATAGCTTGGATTTCAAGGTAATCTAAAGCTGCTTCTAAACTCCTGGGAGATTCTGTAATGGCTACCATTGAAAATAACTGAAGGATGGGGTGGAAGGGATGACCAACAACCCCCCCCCCCCCACCACACACACACACACACACACACACAAACACACACCCTTTTTGCAGTAAAGAGCAGTTAAAACAGCATAGTGAAGTCCAAGTGCTTGTCCAGTGAGCTGTTCCGAGCTTGGAGTAGTGAATTCCAGTTAAGTTAAGATTCTGTAGGCTTTGAGAGAAGAGCACCATGGGACGCCTCACTGGTAACTTGAATGTAATCGAAATAAAATTTTCTACAACTGATGTGGAATTACAGGACAGGATGTACTTCAGGAAGCAGAACAGGAGAATTCTCAGTTACTCAGAGTTCAAAGCACACCTGTGCCTCTGAGTGTGTTTTCCGATAGATGTACCAAAATAGTTTGTGCTTGAAATTGAACTGTTAAGATCAATAACATAGCACATCCTTTACGGCTGTGCGATCCTCCTCCTCCCAGACTGAGGACCTCCCTCTGCCTTGGGTTCCGAACTGGCTCAACGCAAAAGCGAGGTAAGCAGCTGCTTTAAGTACAGAATCCACCAGAGGGCGCCCCTGATTAACCAGCCAGTCAGGATGGGAAGGAAGATGACAAAGGACAACCAGGCTAAGAGAAGTGCTCGGATTGTTGCTGTAGGTCAAGCTGGATTTCAAGAAAGGGCTCCTGCTTAAAGCTCTGATGTTCTTATTGAAATAGGAGAGCTGCAGGTGGCTCTAAGCTCCCTATAACATAGGAGTTTTGGTTTCACACACAACTGGAAGGGGAAGCCAGCTGGGTGACACCATAGCCTAAATGCAAAGCTGAATAGCTGATAATGCTACGGCAAAACTAATAACAGCTTATTCACCATTAGTACTCTATAAAACAAACTCCCCAGTCACAAACATTTGCTAAGAAGATAAACCCCTGTAATCTTTGCATTTTTTTCAGATTTCTCCCACTAAACTTAGCCATGGTATGAACATGCTTGGCATCTCTCTGATCAGCTGTTTGACCATGGATGCACAGCTATCTCGCCTTCTAGTGGGACCTTGATCACTGCAGGCTAACCCAGTAGATGAATAAACAATACAGGAAGATGATGGACACTACCCACACTAATACCCAGAAGATAAGCCTTGGCTTACATTAAAACAGAATTTACACTTCATATCAGTTTTTGCTTTTAACGTATTAGCCAAACCCAGTGGTAATTTGCCTTTTGAGTTGCATTACCCAGTGCCATATAATTGGCATGAAAATTCTCCAATTTTAAAACAACATACAATGACCAACAGAGCACCAATTAAATGTTTATTGCAGTATATGAAGCGTTTGGTGGTAGGATAAATCGCTTTGCGTCCTTCCCCGTCTTACTCTAGCACGGCAGACGCCAGTACGGACCTTTAGCTTACCTTCAGCTTGTCTGATAATGACTAACGTAAGGCGGCACATACCTGTTTTAACCACGAGGTGTCGCTCTTGTATTACAATGAAACTTTCAGGTTCGCGCATGCCACTCATTAATCAAAGGTTAAATCACCTGATGAAAACCGCATCTTGCTGTAAGAACTGAACTTCTAATGATCTCAAATTAGCACTGAAAGGCAGTGTGGCGCAATCCATCATTACTACGAAACGCAAGTGTGGATGTTCATTCGAGAGCCTACATTTCTTGCTTCGGTCACTCCAGCTCCGGCTTTTTCACTATTTACACAATACGTTACACAATACTTTCTTAGGGCAAATAATGATTAATAATCTGGGTACTTATTAATATGCAGTATTTCAATAGTCTTGTCTACCCATAGGCCTATGGGAAGTTTGATACTGCAATGGGTTTTAATTTCCGCTGGTTAATGTGATTGAAATGGCCACGAATAGCCGTGACGATGACACCAGTCAGAGGCGATAGTTGTCATTCATAAAACAGGCAGACTAACCCTGAGTACCCTTGTAAATGTGCGTTTGTTTATAAAATCCAAAACCAGAACATACAAAATACTGCAATTTCAACTGTGCGATCCTGCTGATATTAGTTGATGTATCTTCAGGTAAAATTACATTTTGTTTTCTAATTAATATTGATAATTTATTCATTCACTCAAAAAAAAACAATCAAAGCGAATGTCACCTGCGGCTTTAATGTCTGACGGGAAAGAGCGAAGTAAACTGTCGGGGTTACGGCAGGAGGGGAAATCATCTTGCGCCAATTAAAGGGAAAATCCACAAGTCTCTGCAAAATCAAACAGTGTGTCATCAGACGAGCCCTTTAAATGTTTTTTTTTTCACTAAAACAACCCGACATGCGTCTCATTCCCAAGGTTATTTCTCCTTTCCATTACTTTCTGCGAATATATTACCGTCATTTACATATAAAACGAACGCCGCCCTGTATTATCGTCTAATAGCGATATCGAAATGATAAAACGCAGGAAATCCCAAGGGGCTCGTAAGCAGGGAGATTTCGCAGCAATGACTGGCTTCCGTGTGCCGTAGCGGGACGCAGTGCCGCATTAAGCCCGTACTGGCGGACCGACGGCTAGCGGTGCCTTTAATTAGCTCGCCTCTGGCCGGCTGCTTGTGTTAGACACGGCTTTCAGCGCTGCCCCATACGGGCCCCCGTAACGCCGAGACTGTGCAGTGACCTCATCATAATTCGCATATGACAGAAAATACGGCTGTAAAGCTTGTGTGTGTCTGTGTGTATGTGTGTGTGTGTTTGCTGTAGGCTTCCTGTGCACCTGATGTCCAAACATTCTCAAATTCGTCAGCAGCCCAAGGATTTACAATGTGTTACTTCTTACTTACATTTTTACCCAGTCAGAGAGATTCCAGTCAAGTACCATCTGGTAGGGTACAAAAGCACCCCCATCCCCAGTACTCCATCAACAATCCCCAGGTTACGAGCTTGTGACCGTAACCACTAGGCACTGCTTGTGCTGTCCAGTCTACTGATGGTTCCCACTCAAAGACACGGAAACGACGCCTTTTCTTAATTTTCACTCTCACACATATGGAGATCCTAACCTCAAAAAAAGTCTTTCACTTCGATATGGGGAATAGCCATAAGCATAGCGCCTCTGGACCCCCGGGCGAAGCATTCTGACTCGGACCCCAGCGGATTCAGGCTGTGGTTCTTGGTACACGTCAGTGATCCTGGACCAGCCTCTGAGGCCAAGCAAATGCCATGGAGATGCCATGAGTGTTGCCACAGCAGCAATGCTCAAGTGCCACCAGTAGGGGGAGTCAGGAAACACCTACACCAGGCACCCACATCAGCGTCCCGATAGCCTCCAGCCATTAAAGCATCTGCTAACAAGTCACGTAGCTGTACGTTTACCATTCATCATTGATATCCATGATATCCATTCATCATTCACTAGTGTATTTACTGAAACAGTTCAGATACTTAGCTTAAGGGTACAACAGAGGACCCTGCCTAAGGTCCTTTCCAGATCAAAAGCCGGTAGCAGGCCAGAGGGACTGTACTTTAAACACTGTGCACTTTAAATTTACCACACCTCCTGTGGTGACCACGGGTAATGGACCTGTGTCAAACACGTGGGCATTTTAACTCGTTTAAGGGACAAGCTACACTATATTGATAAAAGTATTGGGACGCCTGCCTTTACACACACATAAACTTTAATGACACCCCATTCTTATTACACAGGCTTTAATATGGAGTTGGCCCACCCATTGCAGCTATAACAGCTTCAACTCTTCTGGGAAGGCTGGTCCCACAAATTTGGGAGCATGAAATTGTCCAAAATGGCTTTGTATGCTGAAGCATTAAAAGTTCCTTTCACTGGAACTGAGGGGCCAAAGCCAAACCCTGAAAAACAACCCCACACCATAATCCCCCTTCCACCAAACTTTACACTTGGCACAATGCAGTCAGGCAAGTACCGTCCAAACCCAGACTCGTCCATCAGATTGCCATCATGATTCGTTACTCCAGAAAGTTGGCGACCTGCACACTGTGTACCTCAGCATGGCCTGTCTCCGCTCTGTGATTTTACGTGGCCTACCACTTTGTGGCTGAGTTGCTGTTGTTCCCAGTTGCTTATACTTTGTTATAATACCACTAACAGTTGACCGTGGAATATATATTAGCGAGGATATTTCACGAATGGACTTCACAGCACAGGTGGCATCCTATCACGGTACCACTCTTGAATTCACTGAGCTCCTGAGAGCGACCCATTCTTTCACAAATGTTTGTAGAAGCAGTCTGCATGCCTATGTGCTTTATTTTATACACCTGTGGCCATGGAAGTGATTGAAACACCTGAACTCAATGATTTGAAGGGGTGTCCCAATACTATGGGCAATTAAGTGTATGTAGAATATGGATCGCGTTGTGCGTTAGTTTAAAAGCATTTGCATAAAATAATTAAAGCGCTGACAAATGTTTAGTTTACGTTTGAACGAAAGTCCCGACCACATTTTATTATTGGCCAGTTTTATGCCCAACGTGAAAGGCAGCTCAGCACAGTCAAATGTAAAATGAACGGCGTCCATCAAAGCTTTCGCAGAAGCATATCTTACGCCGAGCAGACCGGCATCGGGGCGGCCGCCGCTCTTTGTCATCGCTGTACACGTCCCGTCAGCTGTTCCAAAATGAAGGGCGGCGAATCAGAGCACTTGTTAAAGAAGCGGGGAGGCTGGCTACAGCAGAGGACTTAATTAGGTCTTATTGTGCCGGATGTTTGTACAGGATTCGAGCAGGATTAGCCTCAAAAATTGCATTTAAATTAGCTGTCATGATCTATTGTAAGGCCTGCTAACTACCCTGGGCTTTTGATTTGACGTATTCCCCAAGTCTGCTAAACTATGATAGAAAATTGCACAGATGACATCATAAGTTGTCGAAGTTTATGTAACATGTTATGTTCTTTGATTATCTTCATTGTTTATGAAAATGAAGATTTCCAGGCTGTGCCACTCCTACAAACGGCTCCATGTGGTCATGTGACCTTCTGACTGTACGTAACGCTATCTGAGTGTTCTCACTGTTCTGCTTTCAACTTCTTAAAATGGCGATTGTATCCTCCTCCAATAATAGAGAGAGAAAGGTGGGCCGTGTCACTCTCTGCCCGCATTACAGACAGAGTCCTCATTTAGCTGAAGCTGGAGGTCTACCACAAGCCTACTGACAATACCCATGGCCGCTTTCCCAGACTGCATCATTACCATGGTTGCAGCTGGCAGAATGACTTCACTGCTGAGTCAGTTTGAAAAAAAAAAAATGAAATAAAAAGTAACAGTGGTGTTTTTTGTCCCTCATTGCTCTCCTTAGTACAGTGATAGGGACTAGAACCTCACCAGTGATACGGCAGGCAGGACAAACACACCCAACATTTTTTAGTTAATTAGCAAATACAGTTATTTAGAGTGGTATACTGTACATTTTGAAAAAGCAGGTTCAGAGTCCCCTGGGCAGCTGGGTCTCAAGGGCCCAATGGTGAAATCTTTCTGCTGACCAGAGGGTTTGAACTGGTGACCTTTTGATCATAGGCACGGCATCCTGGCACGCTGAGCCGCACACCACACCCCTAGGGGATGTTTGCAGGAGCACACGAACATTTCTTCCAGCAAGACGGAAAGTTTATCAGCACTACTGACAGAGAGCTTCTCTTGGGAGGTGGAGAACAGACACAGAGTGTAACTGAACACGAGTCCCGTAAACACTAGTGCTGTAACATGAACGGCCTGAGTATTGTTTGGCTTTATTCACCGTGGTTTTTCTCTCACACTGGAATTTGGACTTCAGTCTCGCTGAGATGATAGGTCAGATAGCTCCTCAGTTTAACTGAGGTTAATGCCAACCAGGTGAACTCGCACCCGCAGACATGCTTAGCTCTGCACAGCACCTCCTACAGGGTGAAAGTAATTATTTGTCATTGTTGACACGCCACAGCATAACAACAAAATGTGTCCCCTGCATTTAACTTATATGTGACATAGCAGTGGGCAGCTAATTCAACCCCCAGGAAACAATGCTTGGGGACGGTACCTTGCTCCGGGTACTTCAGTGGTCAGGGATTTGACCCAGCAACCTTTCAGTCACAAGTGCACTTCCGTAACCACTGCACAGGTGAGTTTTCAGCACTAAAGATCCAGGGCAGTAATGACAGCAGTGATGTTCAGCCTAAGCCCAGGATCGTTTGGGACTGCCTCATACTGTTGTTTCTGTCTGTTACCTGTGGACATAAATCAGATAGCAAGCTGAAAAGTCAAATTCAGAGCAAGCTGCAGTTGTGTTTAGATTGTTATTACATATCCGGTGAGGCATGCAGTGGTACACAGAGGGAGCAGTTGTGTGTGTTCATTTACATCAGATGACAGCCGTGACACGTCACCCGGTACAAGGCCGTGTCACATAGATTTCTGGGAAGCCGCGATATCAGCTATCAGTCTCGATGAAAGTGCTGCCGAGTCCATCTGAGTGGACATGCCGCGTCCCGCATCCTGTTCCCTCAGCCAGCCAATCAGGTGCTCCTGCTCACCTAGGACCTCAGATTTCCAGGCAGCCCCTCTTCACCCCCACCCAAAATGAACTGATCAAAAACCCCAAATGGATCAGCATCATTTTCAGGCCAGATAACCCTTAAAATGAAGGGCTTTGGAAGGGGACAGTGCGTAAGCGGTTGCCATGGCGACACCAATGATGCACCCCCCCACCCGCCCCCCCCCCCCCCCCCCGGGTGCTCTTTTTTGCGGGGGCGGTGGTGGGGTCGTGGTTGGCGGTGCCTGGGGGGGGGGGGGGGGGGGGGGAGACTTAGCAAGCTATGCCTGCTCCTCATAGCTTGCTCAGGGTACCACACGGGCTCAGCACTGGGAAGAATGCTGTGGCTCCTCTTATAACCGACGGATGGACAAACTCGACTTAAAAATGTTTTAATGTTCACATCTGTACTGTAACGGGGGCAGAGACTTCTCTGGGCAGATACTCCCGGGGGCTGGGACTCCTGGGAACAGACACTCCCAGGGGCAGATACTCACAGAGGCAGATACTCCCAGGGACTGAGTCTCCGTGGGGCACAGGCTCTCAGGGGCAAAGACTCCCGGAGGCAGATACCCACTGGGGCACAGACTCCCAGGGGCACAGGCTCCTGGGGCCAGAGACTTTTAGGGCACAGACTCCCAGAGGCAGATTCCCCCAGGGGCACAGACTTCCAGAGGCAGATACCCCCAGGCGCACAGACTCCCAGAGGCAGATACCCCCAGGGGCACAGACTCCCAGAGGCAGATACTCCCAGGGGCACAGACACTGAGAGGCAGATGCCCCCAGGGGCAAAGACTCCCGGAGGCAGACACCCCCAGGGGCATAGACTCCCAGGGGCACAGACTCCCAGGGGCACAGACTACTGGGGCCAGAGACTTTTAGGGCACAGACTCCCAGAGGCAGATACCCCCAGGGGCACAGACTCCCAGAGGCAGATACCCCAGGGGCACAGACTCCCAGAGGCAGATACTCCCAGAGGCAGAGACTCCCTGGGGCACAGACTCTCAGGGGCACAGATTCCCAGAGGCATAGACACCAGAAAGAGGTTCCGGATGGAATCCGTGTTAAGCAGCGGATTGGCACGCGTCCCACAGGCCGATGTAAATGGATTATTAAAATAAAAAAAATGCTGGCAAGTTCAATACATGCAACATTCTCAGGCACAGGGAGTATATGCATTAGGGGTAAGTGAGTTACGGAGAGGCCTGGAGCATGATCAGAGCCCTGCTGCGCCCGCAACCGGGGAGAGAGCAGAGTGTCCCGGGGCGAGGTCAAGGCAGCTGAGGTCTCGCCGAACAGCTGCAGGCGTGGGGGAGC
>JAODKM010000075.1:15507136-15520016 GCA_026780845.1 Petrocephalus sullivani
TTGTCTCTTCTGCTGGTTTGTCCCCGCCGTGTGCTCTCTCCCCCCCCCCCCCTCATATATCCTCCGCTTAATGTTCCCCCTTCCTCCTGTCCCCTCTCCTCATCCCGCGCAGGTCTTGGGAACGCCTACCAGGGAACAAATTCGCGAGATGAATCCCAACTACACAGAGTTCAAATTCCCCCAGATCAAGGCGCACCCATGGACTAAGGTGAGTCAGCAGGTACAGGAAATCTTTTACTACCTTTTCGTCCCTCGGCATCTCTCGCCGCCTTGTCTCCATCGTCTTCCTCGCTGGGCTCCTCCTGCCCCCCCTTCTCACTCATACCCGGGCTTCACACCTTTACCTGCCCTCAGCTAAACGCCTGCTCACTGCTTTTATGGGTTATCTTAATTATGGGTGGTGCTATGATCTCAGTATGAGGTGGATGCTGGTCACTTTGAAAACCGAAGGAATGTGGATCGATAAAAGTTGCTGATGCATGATTAGGTAACCCTGCTCAGTTTAGTACGGAGGTCATCGCTGGTCTAGGGTGTCTGTCGGCTACATCGTACTGCTATACTGGGTCTTTTCATGGTATTTAAATGAGGCCAACTAACTCATGTGCTACTAATAAACCAGGCCGACATTTACAGAGACAAGTCATTTTAATTGATCCCTTTGTAGATGTTAATGCTTTTGAAGTATATGTTTAATGTCCAGGTGTGGATGTGACTGCTTTATGCTTCTGGTAATTGGCCTCTTTCGAGATGCGTTTCTTGTTAATTTTATGGGTTAAACGGCAAATTATATTTCAGTCAGACGCCCTAGTTACTCAGTCTGCTGCACTAATCTAGCCTGTTGTTTGCGTTTCTGGGTGTCTCTTAAAAGCCGGGCGTCAGACAGTCATCCGTCGCAAAGTTCTGGTGGCGCGCCAAGCAGGCTTGCGGGAAGCCGTCCGCGTCAGTGCCTGTTCATGCAAGCCGCGTGGACCCGAGTATGTGGATCGGGTTTTACGGCCCCTGCTCGGCTGTCACGCACACAAACGTGCCCTGGTATCAGCCCCGGCGATCGACCGCCGCCAGCTGCTGCTTTATCTCACTTCTGACGTTTTTTTTCCTCATGCCCCATCCTCTAGGGTCTCATGTAATAAACCAATTCAGAGAAACCTATTCGGAGAAGACCTGTATCCAGTTTGTCAGCAGTGCTTTGCGATATTAGGGGAGCATTGGTGATTCAGTGATGGGATTCTGGCTTGCCACGCGGAGGCCTGGGTGTGAATCTGGGCTGGTGTAGTTTCTCTTTGAGCGCAGTGTGTGGCTTAGTAGGTTTAGACGTCTGTGATCAGAAGGTCGCTGGTTCAGATGTTGAGCTAGGCTCTTTACCTCAATTGCTCCAGAAACTGTCTGACCGAGCGATCTTATAACGTGTCGCTTTGGATAACACCACCTGCTAAATAAATAAATAAAAATGTAAATCTAGGGAACTGCATCGGAAAGCTTAGCTAAATTTTGGGAATTTCTGCTGTCAGTGTTTTTTTAGGATTATGCTTTTTGGCATCTCTGTCGCCCTCTTCTGGTAGACTGCGGGCATGCAGTGAGGTGTCCTTGGTAGCCATGCTTTTGTCGCACCTGTGTGTTTAGTTCCGTCAAATTTTAAAAGGAATTCAGAGCTACGGGGCGATGCTGAAGACCTGACACTAGTGCCAGCTTGCGTTTGCTGTTGGAAGCCCACGCATTGCGCTGGTCTCCCTGAATATCGTCCTCGCCGTTGCCAAGTTCTCTGTTATCGCTCTGGCGCTTAGCGCCTCGCAGTAGCGCCCCGTCTGCGGCGCCGGCTTAGACGCGTGCCTTTTGTTGTGCCGGGGGAATAAGTGAGATGACTGCTTGGTTTCCATCTGCTCCGCCCTGTCGGTGGGGGGGGTGACCAGCGTCACCGTCTGAGATACGGACTTTGGGAGCCTTCCTTGAGATGACGTGTTGTGCAGATGGAGACACCACTGTGTCTCCATCTGTAGGACTGACACCTGGATTAAGGGTACGTTTCCCTTAATGTACGATGCTGACTGATGCCCAGTGTTACAGTCTTTGGGCCTTATCTCCGTTCCACAGCTCTTTAGTCTCGGTGATGCATAAATCGAATCCACTGGGCCCTCTGACGGCCAGGCAGTCTCTTTAGTAGAATGTTGTAATTGTAGAAAGAGGAGGGTTATCTTTCTCTGTGAGGGGTTACTGAGGATCTTCACTCAGTCCCAAACAGAGAGGGTGTCCCTTTTCCTATGGAGGCCATCACTGGGCACAGCTGATGTCAGGAAGCCCTTTTCATCTGTCTCCCTGCTGTCTGCCATCATCTGCTTCCTCATGCTTTAACTGTATGCACTGATTGAAATGTCTGGTTTCTGGCACCCAGTGGCTCACAGCATGTTGCCTTCTGCCCCATAGCGTGGAGTTCATATTTAAATGTATCGTTGCCCTGAATGCGCCCCCTGCTGGTGTGAGGTATTAGGTTGGCGTGGGTGTTTCCTCTGTGCAGCGACAACACACTGCCTGTGTGGGCGGCCCGCAGGTGTTCCGGCCGCGCACGCCGCCCGAGGCCATCGCCCTGTGCTCACGCCTGCTGGAGTACACGCCCACAGCGCGCCTCACGCCCCTAGAGGCCTGCGCACACTCCTTCTTCGACGAGCTGCGGGACCCCAGCGTCAAGCTGCCCAACGGCCGCGAGAAGCCGTCCCTCTTCAACTTCACCACTCAGGGTAGGCACCCCCTCCCCCCCAAACGCGCGCACACACACGCACACACACACACACACGTTGGTATTCATTCCTTTATGGGGACCCTCCATTCATTTCTGTGGGCATTACCGAATACCAGCTATGACAACCTTAACCCCAACCCAGCCCTAACCTTAACTATGAGCAACCAAAAAAAATATTAGACGTTGGGTAGTTAGTTTTAGATTGCATTCAGATTTTTTTGAGGGACTGGGAAAAATGTCCCCACAAGAAAAATGTACAGGTTTTTAGCACATTGTGAGGAAATTTGTTCCCCACAATGTAATAATTACAAACCACGCACACATGCACACACACACTGCCTGTTCTGCCCCGTATGCCCCCTCCAGCTGACACCATCATGATCACTATAAACACCATAAACCACCAACTCTGTCCATACAGTGCCTGCTTCCAGGATAAGTTAGTCTCCGGATCCTTCGGCCCTCGTCGCTGGCGTAGGGCCATATATTGCTGACTCTCTCTTGCCGTGGCTGGCCCCTGTCATCCTCAGAGTTGTCCAGTAACCCTTCCCTGGCCTCCATCCTCATCCCTGCCCACGCCCGGAGCCAGCCTGCCTCTTCCACCCCCACCAACGCCTCTGCTGCTTCAGGTACGGCCCTCGCCTCCTGGGGAGACCCGCCCCCATGACACACCCGGGCCCGGACCCCCCCCCCCCCCCCCCCCCCCCAACTGCTCCAGGGACTGGCTGACCCTGATTTCTTAAAAGTGTGCATCACTCTGGATAAAGACATCTGCTAAATAAATAAAGCATGTAAGGAACACTAAATTTTTCCATTTTGGTCTGTTGTTTTTTTTTTAGCATGAGATTAGGTCACAAGAATGCAAATTTACTTTGTGGTCTTAATTAACTGCTTGTAATATAGTAACGGAAGATGGAAGGGCTGTGACGTGCATCAGTGACGTGCAGCGTATAAGCTAACTGTAGTTTGCGTTTATGACATCTTGTGACATCTTGTCAGCGCCTCCTCAAACCAGCAAGACATTTTCTCAATCAGAGATCAGCTGTGGGATCTAGAAAAATGTTTTTTTTTTTGTGTGTGCTGCCCTGATTATCTATAACCAGGCCAATACGCACACCCCCAAGGGCAGAGGGTGCAAAATTTGTGTTAATGAGCTAAGTGCCCATCCGCCCACTTTCCATAACGGTATATCCAGCCTGAACTCCTAGGGAGGGGACACCAGGTCGTGGCGGGCCTCAGGCATACACAACAGGTAACGCAGAGACACCAAACCACCACATTTTGACTGCAAGAGCCATTAATAGCCATTAAAAAAAGCCATTAATAACAAACACTATACGATTATATATATATATATATATATATATATAATACATAATAATAATATATAATGAATGCACTGTGAAGGTGCAATTAATGTTACGAAATATTTCATATTATTTTCTTTGGCACCACCCCGCCCAAATTGGTACTGCTGAGTACTGAGAAAGCAGTCATTAGCACTCAATATAATACTAATGCATCCCTATGAAGGAGCGGACATTTACAAAGGAAGGAGTAGAACAGCCGAATGCCATGAAGAATTTTGGAGCTTCTCTCATAATTACAATGAAAAATACATCCAGTTCAGCAGATCTCGTGATTACTGTGCTTTTCAGACTGATTGCTGGTAGGATGCCAAGCCCGTATTGATGCTATTGAGCTTTAACTTGGTACACTGAGCCCAGATGTCAGGAAAACTGTGCTACTACCTGGATTTCTGATCAGGAACAAAACGTTTTATACCCTTAATTCAGTAATGTCAGGGTTTCACACTGGGACGGCTGTAGAAAATCATTTGGAAGTGCATTAGGGAAAGGGGCTCTGAGTGGGCACAGTAACATCAGGGATCCGGATTGATATCAAGCAGGAATAACGACTGAGCAGAGGGAGAGGACGCGGGGGGTGCACAGCCGAACTTGCACATACATAATTATTCATTATGCATGTTCCCCCAGGAGGATTCTGAGAGATGGACTAGCTGGAAACACAAATGTGTTTATTGCTGACATGCTATGTGATATTGTGCCAGTGTATTCAGATTGCCTGGATCAAAAATAAACGCGGGCTTCGGGGGAAACCTGAAAATATCGGTCTTTGCCCTTGTTTTGTATATTTCAAGGATTGGAATGTAATTCGCGCGGAAACAACATGATAAGCGATGTTAAGCAAAACATTTTGCTTTTTTTAGCTCATTTCCATGGCTAGAAGGATCTGCCCTGGCAAAACACATGTGCTTTCCAGTTTTTCTTTCAGCAAGTCGATGTCCGACAGGAGCACTTGATAAGCATTAAGGATAAGCATTCCATAAAGCCACGCTGTTTATTGCCTGTTCCTACCATCATAATGCTATGTGTACTTAAAGTCATTCCTTATGACAGGATTGAAATGAGGGGCTTAATCACCACTGAGCAGGAAATAGAGAATGCTTGGTCATGAACTGCTATATAAGGGTCTAATTTCTGCTGACTTACATGATAAAACTTACATGATGAGTGAATTCTGAGCTCACCCGTAAAGGAAATGATTATTTCTGGTTAGACCCCAGGTGTCTTCTGGATTGTGTGATTATTGAGGCAGCCAAGTTGCATTTGAGCAGTTTTCCTCATGACAGTCAGTGTTGGTACGTAATTTGTAGAATGATGGATCAATTGTAGGACTCATCAAGCGATGTGTAAGCAACGCATTCTGCTACTACACTCTGTGCTGCCTGGTTTAATTTGTTTTCTCTGGGTACTAATGATCACAAAAAGTCTCAGATGGCCACTGCCAATAGGATGTTAGGCAAAAGCTTTTTGTGAATGAAAACAGACAATTACAAGGAAGAATCTCTGCAAGGCACTATTGCGTGCAGCCGTAGTATTATTATAGTGGGAGAACAGAGAAATTCTTACCCAACAGCTTAAATTATGATTTTGTTGCAAATTGATGCTATTTTTCCTCACAAAAAAGTGAATCGCTCGAAACTGTGTGAACTTTCACCAGGCAAACAAAGAACGGCACATGAGAGCCGTAACCTCCCAATCAGAATCCACTTCTAATGCGTTTAAACACTTCACACAGCTCTGCCACCCAGAAGCAATTTAGGAAGGGCAAACACAGTGTGTTCGCTAGACTGACTCTCGAAATAACCCATAATTGATTATCCCTGAGAAAATATCGAAAGGTGCAAAGTTTAAGAGCCTTTTGTCTGTGACCTTCTCAGTGCTAAGAAACACTGTCACGGGTTTTGTTCTGAGCACAAATCCCGACAGTCAGATCAAATTTTTTTTGTCTATTTTTTTAACCTCCAGCTCATGCACGTTTATTTTTATATATGTTTTTAGCTTTTTTCACAATATGATGTTTTCGCCGCTTATTTAAAATGATACAGTTCATCGTGTTATTGAAACATTGTTTTTATCAGGATGGCACCAGCAGCCGCGCCCCCGTAGGGGTGGCACACCGGCTGCAGACAATCCGGCAGCTCTGTAACACCGCTCGCCACCTGCTTTTCCTCCCGCCCGACCTGCCCTGCCTGCCCCATCCTCCCAATTGGTCCTCCCGTGTCTCCCGACTCCCCGTCTGGTGTGTCAGCGTAGCACCGACTCCCCCGGCTTCCGGACTCTCCGCTCCGTCCCCGACTACGGCTTTGCTTGTCCTTCTGGATGTTGTTCGCCCTGCACCAACAAAGCCGGGCTCCTGCAGTTTGGGTCCCTCGTTCTCTTCATATCCTGACAGTTTCGCTCACTACACTCGGAGGCCTCTTTCAATGGGGCCCCAGAAACAATAACCCCGCCCCCTAGGGTTACTGGCTCATTTGTCGCCCAGGTTCTCTCTGCCCAGTTTGCACGCTGCCTGTTTTATCACTCCAGCTTCCACCATGCAGTCCAGAAGCATGCTGTTAGGTGAATCAGTATCTGTGTCCTACGATGGACAGACATTCTGTCCAGGGTGTACTCTGCATTTCATGGGCTGCATCCAGGCCTGCTGATGTGCTGCACCGGAGTAGCACTTTGGGTACTGGGCAGAATTCCCTTGCAGGCAAACATGCCCTCTTTTGCTGAACTGGGAATGTGAGGTTTAGCTGATGATGGAGACATTCCATCATCGCCTCGTGGACATTCCTGCCTGTATTAGTGCCTCTAACTGTGAGCCGCGGAGCTACTATTTTCGTAGCCAGAGGAGATTTGAGGCTGAAATCAATAGTGTTAAACGGACGCTGTGTCTGCTGCAGAACTTAAAATGTAAAGGTCTGGATTACGCAGAATCACGTGGCTCAGTATCACAGATATATTTCTTTTTTTTGCAGGAGAAACAGGGTCAGATAACGGCTGGAGTGCAGGATTAGCAAAGGCAGAAAGGAAAACGCCGATTCAGCGTGGAGTGGAAGGAAACCAACGGGAGACAGAGAGGCTTCAGCTTCCCACAGCGGACGGGATTGGCTCGTTCGGGTTGTGCTTCCCATGGCGGACGGGATTGGCTCGTTCGGGTTGTGCTTATCGGGGCGGACAGGATGGGCGTGTTCTGGTTGGGTGGGTCGTGACTTGCTCCAAATGCCTAGGAGCCCAAAAAAAAAGAACATGTCGACTCATATACAACTCACAGTATAAGGTGGGGTCAAAGTCACCAGCATACCTAAAAATGATTATCTGACTCCACGTTCACAGATAGTGGCACCCCCTCCAACAGCTCTGTGTGGCAGTGTTCCTATTCTGTATGTGTATGCGTATGACAGTATCACGAGAATCTCAGATTCCGGGTATGGTCAATAACAATAGCCAAAATGACAGGAAATGAGACCCAGATCCAGTTATGAAGAAATGCTTTGACACGGAATGATTGATTTTTGCCTTAACGAGAAAAAGATTATGGTGACATTTTCCTCTGATTCATTATGTATTGGTGTGTTCTCACAGACAGACCTAGATATGGCTCACTTAAATCAAGCACTCACATCTGAAAATGTCTCTAGGGCTGTTTTCACACATGGACTCCTAACATCATCCAAGGAATAAGGCCTGGACATATTGCGGAGTTGCCCTTTCACACATGCGGCACAACATCTAAGATTGTCCATGTCAGACATGTTCACACCAACTAGAAATACTCAGGTTGCTTTAATGGAGAGGTGGTGCATGGGTCGAGCATGCAAGAGGCAGGACATGATGCGAAGACTACGCTATGGAAACTGAAACGTTTCCCGAAAAGTTCCCGAATCTCATCGTCTTTCCAGAGAGCCGTGTTCATTGGAGTTATCTTCATGTAAATGAGCCTTTTATTTCCACCTAGAATGTTTGTATTCTTCCATTTCTGCGCACCCTCTCGCTTGCAGTAAATTCTCCGGACCATTCCCTGCTCCATTCACACATGGGGGTCATTCGCAAACTACAGTACCTGGACTTTGTACTAGGGAGCTAGCTGGGTCAAGTCTGTTTGATGTCCGGTTAGACCGACTCAGACATTTGCATTCACACAAACGCAGCACAGGACATGTCTGACAGGGGCGTAAGAAACACACTGGACTCAAGCTACCCAATTCCCTGGCATGACCGAAGCGGTCGCATTGTGGCATGCATGGATGGAAAGAGTACTGAACCATCCAACTCAAGTACTCAAATACTGTTAGTTTAAAAAAAATATAATAATAACTCTGAATTGAGTAAAGTACCTCTCCTCTAAACTACAGGAGTAAGAGTAAAAAGGGTAGCTTGTTTAAAAAAAATGCTTTTATGCAAAGTGACATACATTTGAGAAAAGAGGGTCAGACAGTATCCCCGGAGCGATCTGGGGTTAAGAGCCTTGCTGAAAGGCTGAACAGCGACGGCACTCTCGTCACCTTGGGATATGAACTGGCAACCTTCCGGTCACAAGTACAGAAAAAGAACCACAAGGCATCCTGCAAGCAACGAGCACCAACATCTAATTAAATGTAAAATGGTGGAGGGGGGGAGGGGGGTACATCAAAATCAGGTGCGTTCTCACATTCACATTAATGCATTCTTATGCCTTTTTGTATTTTAATGCAAGTGTCACATCTGAAGCCCAAAAAAGCCCTAAACTTATTATAAACCTGTTCAAAAATTTCTGCAAGTTAATTAGTACTTCAAAGAATAAAAGGCGTCTAGCAGGTTCTCACAACAATGTGCCGGCTTAACAGCTTGAGGTAATGGCACATATTGCATGGGTCAACAACAATGCGCGACATAGCAGCTATCTCGCACAAACAGTAGCACCGTTACAGCGGCCTAGCAATGACAGCGATAGCCTGCAATGAATTACAAGGCTAGCTAAAATAAAATAAAACAGTTTTGTCTAGTCAAGTGTTGATAGCTAAAATGATAACGTTAAATGTCATAACACACTGATAGCTTTGCTCGGTGTACAAAAGCTAGCTAGCCAGGTTGAAATTATGTGATAAAGCCGTTATATAAAATCACAACTTTTCTTTTTAATCCAATTTCGATTCGAACCAAGGTTAGTAGGGCCGGTACTGATATTCAGTGCTGGCAACACCATGGCGATAAAAACTTGTTGATTGGGTGGGGGTGCTGATGATTAATGATTGGCGGCCCTGCCTGATAGTAGCTAATGTTCTAAATTAGGCTAACAGCTAAAAAAGACACGATATTTTAACGTTAGAATTCATTCTCAATATAAGATTTCAGATGAAAATAAACGATATTTTAGTTTTGAGCCGCACAACCCTAAGGAGTAATTAGCACAGTAAAAGTACTTTTGCAGAACTACTTATCTTCGTAAAAGGACAAATCAGTCTGCGTCCGGCACAGACAGCAACAGGCACTTAACCTATTTCATAAGGCACAAATTCACGAAGAAAACAACTCTGTTACAGTAAGGAGGGTATTTGTAGTTTGTTACTTTATACCCTGGGTGACATGGATGTTTTCTTATTTCATCACCTATGGTGATTTCGTTTGAGCTGTTAAAGAGTGCCTATTTTGTAGGAAAGTGTATTTTACAGTCCTTTATCTCCTGTCGGCAACAAATTTACACCCAATTATTCTTCAGAAGAAAGCCTTGTGGCTTTACCTTTAACGATGCCTTTTCCCTAAGCCAATTAGTCATATCGTTAAAGAATTCCTTCAAAGTTCTTTTTTTATCAAGCAGTGCTATGAGCACCCTGTGTATCCTAACATACAAATTCATAAAACGGACTTTCCTATATAATCTAAAGGACTGTGTTTAACAGTTGGTCTGGGAGCCAGTCTGATGTAATACAAGTTAACCAAGTAAACAGTTTACTCCATAATTAACGAAAAAATTTATTTTATTTTGAAAGGCTCTGACCTTGACCTCTCCAATACACTGCAGTTGCTGAAGACAGTGAAGCTAAACATAAAATAGGCATATATATTTTTTTTTCTCACGTGACAAGTAGACTATATATGGGGGTCTATATTCCACGTTAGCCAAACCCAACCCAGGTCCCAAGCCCTTCAGAACCGGAACTTTTGTGCAACCTGCTTCCTACGGGCTACGCAGGGCTCCGGCTCCGCGTATCGAAGTTGAATTTCCGACCTTAAAAGCTTAAAAACGTCTCTAAACACAAAGGGAACCGAAAACGTCTCCAGCTCGCCCCGAGACCAAGCCCCGCCATTTATCACTACACCGATTTATTGCGATACTTGAGTAGGAAGGGAACTACGGGACAGATAAATAACGAAGACGAATAGCGCCTTTTTCACGCGTCTTTTCCCCTTCCTTGCAGTTTTTTTTCATATGTGTGTGTATATACAAGTTTTGCTATGCTTGTGAGGACCAAATGCCCTTTTTGGATACCTATGGTTAAGGTTAAGACTGAGTTAGGAATAGGGATTTTCCCAATAGAAATTAACGGACGGTCCTCACTAAATGGGAGCACAAACGTGTGTATGTGTGAATCGGGTGTGAGGATTTCGCTTCCTGGAGGAGCGTTTCGTTCTCTGAAATGGTTAACAAAGCTCTTTGGATTCAGCACTGAGGTCGCTGTCCATTAGACCTCCGTCGATCACAATCACATACGGTTTTCTCGCCGCGATCAAACCCCCCCTCCGCGGATACACACTTCTGTTGTGCTGATAAGGCCGAGCATCGTGTGGAGGGCAGAAAACAGTTCTTCCTTCATTGAGCCGGCAGATTGCTATCCGCTATGTTTTCCATTATTTCAAGTGTAGTGAGGCGGTAGACAGAAATGCGTAGCCGATATATTACCCCTAGCAATTTATTTATTAAAGGGGCCCAGAGGCTTCTGTTTTATAGATATAAGGCGTATGTTAATTGCCAAGTAAGCCTAAATATATCCTTAATTTACAATTTAGCAGGCTGCGTGGTTAGTGGTTGCGATAACAGTGATAGAAAAAGCCACAGGGAAATACTGCAGTCTGAAGAATCAAGGGCCAATTCTTAAAGTAACTAAACCAATGAAAATGTAAATCTGAGCATATATTCAAAGCGATAACGTAATACAATGAATGGGATTTATTTATCTTACACCACAAAATAAGTAAGATTTCTAGGTAATTTTGGAAAATACAGCTTAGTTTTATTCATTTTATTTATCATTAAATTAAAAACACCCATGAAAGTAGCCTACTAATTGTAGTAGCAAACCACATGAAATGACATAAAAACAAATTCGCTATAACGATTGCAATAATAATAAACCGGATGTTTTGGTTTAGCATTATGCGTTTTGTACCATTCCGGAAATTTTCTTAGAAGTGTGCGGGGAAAGACGGCGGAATGATATGCTGACTGGAGGGGCAAATCATTTCAGATTTACACGCAATTTCGTCCTTAAAGCCTGGCGCCTATAGACGCAATAGAGACAGCGCCAATACTCCATACAGCGGCAGTGGAAATCAGCACCATTCAATTTTAATGGATGCCAAACTGGATAAGTTCTGAAGAAATCCGGTTCGGTGGAGCGTTTGGTCGGAACCCTTACTGTCTGAGGTCCATGCTGCGATGCATGTGAGTTTTGAAGGCGTTTTGGGCAACAGAGAGCACGGCTTCTCGCCCTCCGAGAGCCAGTCTCCATTCCGGGTCTTTGCGGCGTCCTGCTTCTCCGGAGTTCCGCCGTAGCGGCGGCGCTGCAGAAGACGGTCAGGTACGTGCGGTGCAGATCCCGCTTTGCTCTCCAGACTCGTCCCTCTCCGCTACCCCCCCGTTTCACTTTAAAGTAGCTGCAGCGCATCTCTCCGGGAGTCCCATGTCGGAGCGGAGCGGGGCGCGTACTGGGGACCTGTCTCTACCGTTGCACTTTGCACTGGTTTGACATTTGCCACACTCGAGGTAAGACTCACGATCACGCATCGTTTTCCTTTTATTTCCCCCCACCACTAGGTAGTACTTGTTATCGGTTACTTGTATTTTTTTTCCCCAAATACGCCGTTGCACACTCGATCTGCATGCATCTTTGCAGAAAGCACGTCCGTGCGTGCAGAAAAGGTGGTGCTGGGGTGGTGGGCAGTGACATGCGAGGCTTTGCTGGAAAAGTGTATTGATGGTCGCGATTGATGGTGCTTTCGGAGTCGCACGCTTAAGTGGCACCGGCGGAATCGCGGCGTCCCGAAGCGGACAGTGCACCGTACGCGTCTGCATTTGTGACAAACTACTTTGGGACGGAATGGCCGCGGAAGGCCCCCCCCGTTTGTCAAGTTGGTGGGAATGCATGCCGTGCATGTAATGTGCGGGACCGGCGAGATGCGGGGCTGCGTGCGGAACGCCGGGCGCTCCTGCCGCTCGCCTGCGTCAGAGAGCGCTGTTTTGCGGGAGCGGGGGAAACTCGCATTGTGCATGCGAGCCACGCAAGGGCTGTGTGCGCCTAGGGGTGCGACGGGACCTTTTCTGCTTTTTTTCTTTTTTAATTTCACATTAACGCCGCGGTGGATGTGCGGCACGTGCCTGGGCGCGGGCGGGGCGTCCGGCGTCGCAGTCGCCGTCTGGCGGCTATAATCTCCCCGATATTCCCCACATTCTGATCAAATTATTTAAGCCATGCCTGACAGTAAAACCAGGCGCTCTTGTTCACTTACAGTACCAGTCTGGTTAGTGGCAAACGAAATGTAGTCTGCTGGTCGGTTGGTTATTATTATTATTATTATTATTATTATTATTATTATTATT
>JAODKM010000075.1:15525791-15542810 GCA_026780845.1 Petrocephalus sullivani
AGTCGTGAGGCACCATTCTCCTAGAATCGACTGCTACCCCCCCCCCCCCCCACCATCCTGCCAAGCTAAGATCGGTGATTCTACACAGATTACTCTGACATTCACTTGAAGGGTTAAGAGTGCAGCGCCCAAACCATCATCCATCTTCCAGACTTATTCAGCATGGGCTTTCTGCACTGTGGGAGGAAGCCCACACAACACGAGGAGAACATGCGAACTCCACGCGTGCATGCAGACGGAGCGGGGGGGCTGGCCCTCAGCCCCGCCGCAGTGAGCCGATGGAGCCCCAGAGCAGTCTGAGCTGCCGGTCGCCCATGTAAGTGGGTCCTTGGCAGACCCGGATCTGCTTGGTCGCAGGCTCCAGGCCGCTGCTTATGTCTGCCTTATGTTTGCCTTTGTGTAGATCTGGCCCTGGTCCCTGGGATTGGTTTTTTATATATAATAAGGTGGAGATGGGAAGGAGCTGTCTGCCCAGGGTTTGGCCAATGAGCCTCGTGGGAAATGTGCGGACTGCCTGCATCTGGCCGAGCTGGGATTCCCGGTGTGGGGACCGTCATGGTGGCCTGCCCATCGCTGCCTCAGTGGCACTTGCTATAGAGGAGCTCTGCTTGCAGGTGAAAGGGGCAGCCAACCATCGCATTTCCTACCCAGTTACCTAGTGACCACTCCCAGTCCATGCTGTGCCATGGCAGCATCCCTGCCCCGTGATGCCCCATGGACGGCTCACACCAGCGCGCTGCACTGCCAGGGTATGTCCCCTTCCCCGGCTCCTCCCGCTCCCTCTGGGCTGCACTGCCGGGTTGTGTCCCCTTCCCCGGCTCCTCCCGCTCCCTCGGGGCCGCACTGCCGGGGTACTGTCTCCTTCCCCGGCTCCTCCCGCGCCCTCGGGGCCGCACTGCCGGGGTGCTGTCCCCTTCCCCAGCTCCTCCCACGCCCTCGGGGCCGCACTGCCCGGGTGCGTCCCCTTCCCCGTCTGTTTCTGTAGGGGGAGCGCTCTTACCCCATTATTCTGGTTTTAAAAAAGCTAATGGGTCCATTATGGAGCAGTAAGACCTCTCCAAGCTGGGCCTATAATTATCTGCAGCCTTCAGCGGCCGAACAGAGTGCAGAGACACACACGCTCACGCTAGGGCCATCTGTCTCCCTGCCCGCCACTGTCTGTGCCAGGCCGCATCCATTCCACAAGCCTTAGCAACACAGTGCAGTGCTGTCTGCCAGCCCCCTGCGTGTCATGCCCACTGGGGGAGGGCAGAGCCCGCACCTCAGCCGAGATGGAAAAAAAACCAGTTTCTTTCTGTAGTATAACACTTGCCCCGGGATGTGAGATGCTGCCTGTGTGCCGGCCGTCCCGGCCCCGGGATGTGAGACGCTGCCTGTGTGCCGGCCGTCCCGGCCCCGGGATGTGAGACGCTGCCTGTGTGCCGGCCGTCCCGGCCCCGAGATGTGAGATGCTGCTCGACACTGCCACCAAACCCCCTCCCGGCTGCCCCCACTGCACCTTGCACAGTCCCATCTCCGAACACTGTTAGTTTTAGCGATTAAGCTCAACTGCAGTATGGCCAAAATCGCAAAGGTTAATTAATAATAGAACCAAATGGATATCAGATGTGTTGACATTTAATTTTTTTCTATAAAGTTTGAAATCTGATAGGACTGGAAAAAAGCCTACAAAATCTCATTTCTATGCAAGATTTGATGTTAATATGTAGATTTTGAGGTGGGTGACATTTAAAAGTAGTTAATTGTGCAAATCTTTGTTTTAGATTGAAAAGGTCGCCAGCTAGGAACTACTTTCATCATGTGATTCTAAATTAACTTAAAATGGGGGTGTGGATGTTGTGATTTAACGTACTACAAAGCCTGAAGTGTCCTCTTAGGACAGATGACGAGTATTTATAGATAAACTGAAACCTAATCCTCCACCTTTCAGAAAATGAGCCTGATTCTGCCTACTGACCTTTCTCCTTTCACCGGGCAGGAGGAATTTGATAATCTTATAAAATGAAACATCTCGCAGTTGTTAAATTGTCATCACGCTCAGAGCTAAGAAGCATACATTTTATTCTGTAGTATTTTAATAACCTTAAGCGCTTGAAAGATCCAGCGAGACATTTTTAGCTTTTTCGACTTTTCTGTTTCGCTGGTAAGCATATTCTGGAAGAATATTGTTCATTCTGATTTTTATGTGGAATAAACAAAGAAGGAACATTATTTTATTTGCATGTTATGGAGCAGGAGAAATAATTTTTTGGCTTATATTTATTCACAAAAGATCTTATTTGCATATTCAACAAAAAGCGATTCCTTTTAAATTTTATTTTTTTGTATACTTATTGTAGTCCTGCAAATGTGTGATTTACTTGCTTAAACGGGTCAGCCTGTCCAAATTACATTTTTTACACTTTAAACCCATTTTGCATTTTCATGCTTATTCAAACAATTCAAAAGGGGGTATTACTCACGGGTGCAAATATAATATCTCACACCCAAACTCTAAATGTAGATTTACAAATAAGTAAGACCTTAACCTCAATTAGACACTTATTAGCTCCTGTGTGTAGGTGAATGGTGTCTGTCTTCCCGTGCAGCCATAGTCGCCATAATGAAGTAATTATGAACTTCCTACCCACCATCTCCATGCCCAAAGTGGTGGGGGTGGTCTGCAGCACACTTCTACCTGGAGCGGTTCTTCTTGTGGCTGGGAGGTTCCGACGTTCATGTTCTGACTCTCCATGCTGGGAAAGGCACAGCGGCTCAGTGACAGCCTGTCTGTACAGGATGACAGCATAGAGGAGTGAGAGAATCTAACCAAACTTGAATTATCAATTGTCCAGTGCAGCGCATCCAGTGCAGAGCATCACCCCCTGGAAACACAGGGCAGGAAACACCCAGGACAGCATGACAGTCCAGTGCAGAGCATCACCCCCTGGAAACACAGGGCAGGAAACACCCAGGACAGCATGCAAGTCCAGTGCAGCGCATCCAGTGCAGAGCATCACCCCCTGGAAACACAGGGCAGGAAACACCCAGGATAGCATGCCAGTCCAGTGCAGCGCATCCAGTGCAGTGCATCACCCCCTGGAAACACAGGGCAGGAAACACCCAGGACAGCATGCAAGTCCAGTGCAGCGCATCACCCCCTGGAAACACAGGGCAGGAAACACCCAGGACAGCATGCCAGTCCATTGCAACGCATCACCCCCTGGAAACACAGGGCAGGAAACACCCAGGACAGCATGCCAGTCCAGTGCAGCGCATCCAGTGCAGTGCATCACCCCCTGGAAACACAGGGCAGGAAACACCCAGGATAGCATGCCAGTCCAGTGCAGCGCATCCAGTACAGCGCAACATGGGGAGAACGTGCAAAGTGAGCAGCGTGTCTCTGCCCTTTGCCGCCCACCATGCTGGGCAGAGCAGTCTCCCATCTCAGAATTCACCAAGGAACGCTCAGTGTGATTTGGCTGGGTAAGGTTGAGGGCGAGCGGCAGCTTTGTCTGTAACACTCACTTGCACCTATAGACACGGAGGGCCTGTTCTCTCGCTGCTTCCTGTCCTGCAGTCACAGAGCCATGAACAACATGCCTGAAGGGGCCGCTGGCACCTCCAGCTCAGGAAATTGATTCCTGCGGTGAAACGAATAATGGCGACTCGCCTCCGGTGTCCCTCGCCGTTCTCCGGGGTGTTCCGTGGGCTGGCTAACGGAGTGGACACTCGTCTGCGGGTCTCTGTCTGGGGTTTTTTGGCCTGATGCAGACCCCATGTCTGAAGTCACTGGTGGAGGAAGGCTGCCAGGGGTTGACTGCAGGTTGAGGTTAAGGCTACATGTGCCTGAAAGATGTGCCTGAAAGGTTTGGGGGGAAAATGCAATTATGATGTTGGACAGGTTAGCCAAACAGCAAGCCAAGATAATTTATTCCTTAAATGTTTCCTTTTTACCTCGTTGAAGGATGATAACAAATCGTTTTCATAAAGAGGGCTTAATGTCTTTTGCCGACTCTAGGCCTTTCACTTGGCTCCAAGTACTCCTGGGTAAAATTCCCATATCTGTTAGCTTCCCTGTTGCCTCTTTTTGGAAGTTGTAGGTTGGCTGACGGGTCTGTGTTTTCATTTGGTCTCCAGAGGTCAGGCAGAGCCAAAAACCAGGTGCGACGTGTTCTGTTTTATCATTCAGATCATTTTATTTGCGTTGTTTGGCAAAGGCGTGCAGTTTGTTCCTGCCCCAGAATATACATGTCTAATGGTCATATAATTTGCAGCATGTGAGAGAATACGAGCTCCTCTGAAGTCCCAGTTTTTTAGAGATAAAAGCTCTACACCTACAAATCAGTTTGCGTCATATTATTCAGCATTGCCCAGATACGTCTGTCTAAATTTTCACCCATGTGTAGAACTTATAGACCGATACTATCAAACATATTGCTTCAGATCATTAATCCTCTACCATTATATCTGCAGATTAAGATCAGTTTCTTACACAGCCTGACACAAAGGACTAAATAAGTGCATAGTATTTGTTGTTACTGTGGCTGCAATTAGTAATAGCATGGCCAAGGGGGGGGGGGGGGGTTGGGGGGGGGAGGGTGGGGTGTTTGGGGGGGGGGCATCATGGGGCAAGCCCATCAACTCTCCAGTAGCTATTAATCAAAGACCAGGTGCTTATATAGGGCCAGGGCCACAGAGTCACTGACCTCAACTTAAAGCTGATTGGGCGCTGGAGTACTACCTCCCCTGTCATTCACCGATTCAAAGCATATTATTGGCTAATGATAAGACCTTAAAAAATCCTAGAATCGACCCTGTCTAAAAATATAAAGTGGGCTGTGTGTGAGACAGAGAGAGAGTTTGGGAGAGATTGCCCAGGCTCCTAGGAGAGTATATCTCACTCGTTAGAGAGCAAATTGGCCTTTTTGATCTCGCTTCTCCTGCCCATTTCATCTTAACGGCACTAATAAAGCCCCCCCCCACGGTCCTGGCACCAAGGGGCTTCCGCAGGACGATGCCTCATTCCATGTTTCCTTCTGGGAATTTACGGCACGTGTCCTGTAGTCGGCTGCCGGGAAGTTCTTGGGGAGCTGGGTCCCCCAGTGGCTGCCGCGTGAGCCGGGACTCACATTACACCTCGGCGTGATCTCACAGTACTTCGGGGATTCAGGCAGCCCTCATTGCCACTGACTGTCGCCGTCTGGATCCGTCCGCCTGTCTGAGCACACTCTCATGCATCCAGCCCGTCTGAGCGCGCTCTCACGCATCTCGCCTGTCTGAGCGTGCTCTCACGCATCCTGTCCGTCTGAGCGCGCTCTCACGCATTCCGCTTGTCTGAGCACGCTCTCACACATCCTGCTCACGCATCCCACCTGTCTGAATGCGGTCTCACGCATTCCACCCGTCTGAGTACGCTCTCACGCATCTCGCCTGTCTGAGCGCGCTCTCACGCATCCCGCCCTTCTGAGCGCGCTCTCACGCATCTCGCCTGTCTGAGCGCGCTTTCACGCATCTCGCCCATCTGAGCACGCTCTCACGCATCCCACCCATCTGAGCACGCTCTCACACATCCCGCCCTTCTGAGAGTGCTCTCGTGCAGTCCGCCCAGTCCCCCCTCCCCCTTGTCTGCCGCCGCTATTTTTGGCCCCATGTCCGACTCCCTACTGTTTCCCCCTCGTCATCGTTCCTCTGCTTCCTTCCTCTGGGGCAATTTTCGGGTCTGGGATCCTTGTAAGTCGGAGGGGAAGCGATGTCTGGGAGTCATGCTCCGCCCACCTTCCTCTGGAAGGTTGTCCAAAGCTCTTTTCCCAGCCTAGGGCACGTTTTTCACTTTTCATGAACATTGAAACGCCGGTTCGTTTTTCCCGGCTATGAAAGAGTAATAAATGAGAAACTATTAAAGACATGCAAGGATCTAAGGCTAACAAGGACAGGAAAATGGTCCAATTTGACAGTTGATGAGTGTGGATGGGTGAAAGGCTGTGATTGGCTGAGATTGAAGAAGTGAGGAGATTAGTGGCTAAATAGCCGGACGCGTGCGCAGGTGAAGGACCCAGAAGCAGCCGTATTGCTGCACATGTCAACCTGTAGATTCAGCCGTAATGGGTTTCGATAAGCTCCCCTCGGGTGCGTGGCTGAATAATTACGGTGACTAATGGCCCAAGGGAGGAAAGCAAAGGTCTGATAACCCCCGGCGGTTATATTTACGAAGGAAATGCCCTTGATACCACCCACCGCCCCCCCCACCTGTCTGACCTGCTACTGCCATCTGCTGGCTCATTTTAATAGCGAATATACGTGTACTTATAGATGGGGCTGGAGTATAGCTCCGTGTGCGAGGACGTGCTGTTTACTGGCTGTCGCTTGGCTGGATTTCGCCAGCTTCAAGGGAGCAGAACTCTGAAAGAGCTGAATGAACAGTTTGTTCAGGTTCTCGTCTGGTAGGGAGAGAGTCTAGCTGTCAGTTTTAGTTTCTGTTCCGGGAAGATAACAGGAACAGCTGCACACACTCATACGGCTGTATAAACACACAGAAATGGAGGGGGGTGCTTTCTACAGCTTTCGGACCGGCCCGGAAAGCCCGCGGAACAACATTACTGATGGCGTGACAGAGGTTGGGACCTCTTGGATCCAAAGTGAGAATCCCAACCCCCGGGTTCTGTGCTGTAGGGGACATCTCGGCCTGTGAAGGAGTCTGACTTATATTATGGTTCCACGTTTCTTCTGTGTGGAGGAATGTTCTGGGTTCTGCGCCTCTATACCAGACGGTGTTGGCATTCTAACGTAGGAATGGGGGCGGGGCCGCGCCCACCTCTCATCCCGAATCGTTTGGGCCTTCGGGAGAGGGAGCAGAAGGCCGGGCTTAGCAGTAAACCCACTGTCTTCTGAGAGATGGAGGGGGCGGCTCGAGAAAAGGCTCTTTGTTGATGGAGGCTCGATCCCGACTCCCCCCGCCGGGGCCTCCTGCCGGGACTGTAGCTCGTTTTCATTAACTCGCACGCTTGTTCCAAAGTTTTAATTCGCCGGTGTGAAAGAGGAAACAGCAGGGAGACAGCATGTGCTCATATGTGGAAGCGAAGCTCTGTTGTGTTACGTTACGCTACGTTTGGGTGGAGACTCGCGGAAGAAGGCGGAGCTTTCTGACTGGGAGTGAAGGAGGTAACTGTTCATGTAGCCGAACGTCAAGCTGGCCGGTTCAGCTGCCATCTTACGGGTTTTCCGCGAATTCAAAAGCTCTCAAAGTCCGGCTCCATTCATCACTGGCCGAGGGCGTCCCTGCTGGTGGAAGCGTGGCTCTTAAAGGGCCGTGTCTGTAAGCGGAAGGTTGTAGGTTTGAAGCCTAGGTTTCTTTCCTGCTGTCACCCGGAGGGATGCATTTATTTCAGTGGGATTTTCTTTGTGAAAGTGTGTTTTGGACACAACAGTGAGCAGAGTTTGGCTTTGCAAAACTGTCTATACCAAGGTCTCCTTCTTCGGGAACGATGGAGTGGGGAGATGAGGTGGGGGGGGGGGGGGGATCTGCATCTCAGAAAGATAAAAGGAGTAGTTCCAGGGGTGCAAAGGAGAACAAAACTGTCAAGTGATTTTATTGGTTCATATTCTTCCCATCCTTTGACTCCATCAGCAGCAATTGGAACATTTGGTTTATCATGTCAAATTGCGCCTAGAATTGGTTGTTGATTGGTAGTTGAAAAATGAAAGCCCACCAATAATCACTGAGCTCCTAGTGTGTGCTGCCTTGACTACAGACCTATCACATCCATGGCCACACCTGCAAGATCTTTTCCGAATTAAAGTCAAAGGGACATATTGTGACATAGGCCTTGCCTGTCTAAGCCTACTGAGATATCTGCATTCAAGAATTTGATCTTAACATAAGTTTCATCTTGTGATTTTATCACATAATGAGGCTAGCTAAACATAAGCATTATACACCCAGCCAAGCTCTCTGTCTGTAATGACATTTAACGTTATCATTTTAGCTATCAACATTTAAGTAGACAAAACTGTTTTATTTGCAGTCAAAGTTTAGCTAGCCTTGTAATTCATTGTTGGCTATTGCCGTCACCGCTAGGCCGCTGTAACGGTGCTGCTGTTTGTGTGAGGTTCCTGCTATGCCACGCATTGTTGTTGACCCACATAATAAATATACTTCAATGTAAATTTCAGAGCCTGCTATAACACGAGGTAGTCAAAATGGAAAACTAAACATAAAATTCAAATGTAGGCTGAATGTTTTTGACCCCTGCATGTACCAGATGTACCAGGTTTTTTGCACCTGAGGATAAAACCCATTTTCAATTTATTTACATGTCGATGCACATTTCCTATTTTCTCCGTACTTATACATTAAACATTTGCTTCCTGTGGGACTATATGGGCCTCTGGCCCATGTTGTAATGTTTGTGCAATCTTGGGCTTGTTTATTGATTTATTTTGAAGGGCCTAAGCTCATAAACTACTGCAGCGAGACAAATTGAGTTGATTAATGTTTAGGGTTTATTCTCTGTATAAGGCCTTTGTGTCACATTAATTGTCAGTTAAAAAAAATGGGAATTGTCACAAAAATAGTTTCATTCTTTCTGAAAAACAAAAGAGAAGGTTGATTAGGTACATTAGTTAATTACAATATTGTAAGGGGAGAAAAACACAATTCAAAAATACTTCTATTTTAACTTAAGTAGTTTTCTGGAGAAACCCTACTTTTACTCTAAGCACTCCCAACAGAACTTTTACTCAAGTGCGATTGTCAGTGTCCTTTCCACACTGAATAGTGTGTGAACTGGTGAACTGTTTAAGTCTCACCCGGTCTGGCAGTGTGGTTACAGGCTGCCACATTTAGCTATATTTCATTTATATACTATACAGTTTGCTGTTCTTACATCTTATATATAGCTCAAAAATGCGTTATTAGAGAAGTGTTTTTTTCATCCTGGTTTGTCACTCAGGACCGTAAGCTAGCTTCCCGCCTGTGTCCTTGATGGGCTTTGTAATCCTCCGTCTCTTCCTCCTTGTGTTCTCCGGCGTTCATGACCCACTGACCAAGGTCTGCGTGGCATGGAGATCCCGTGGCGCGGCTCTCTCGTCGCCATCTGGCTTCAGAGGAAGGAGCCCTGGCAAGGTGGCGCGCACTGCCGCCGAATCATCCTACGGCGGGGAGCGTAGTACGTAGCGATGTGTGCTCAGCAGAACGGGCCAGCTCCTTATGACTAGTTCATGAGGACAGTTAAGTCATGTCTTATACTACAACGACAACGCGGGAAGGAGGGAGCTGGGATTTCAGAGATCACTAAAGATAAAAAGTTGAAAAGGGAGTCGAGAAGCTGAAGTGTCTCCCAGGATGAGTGTTCGGTTTTCGGTGTGAAATGAGATTTAATGCGCGGGTGACCTCCTCTTGCCTCTACGAGTTTCCCGCGGTTTCAGTGAGATGTACCACAAAGGAGGCGGTGGGGTGGTGGCGTTTCCTTGGTAACGCACGTGTGCTGGAATGTTCGGCCCGCCAGATTTAATTTCGCGCTCCGTGGAGCGTGGATAGTCGGGGGGGCAGGGGTACAGGTGGCCTATAAGCAGCACCTCCCGGGGGTCTGTGGTGGGGGAGTGGCCGTGGTGGAGGAGGTTGGTTTGTTCATAAACCTATAAACTTCTTTCTGGAGACACTGATGGAGATGGGAGCAACAGCAGATTTGTGTTTGGATGGATCTCTGCTCCTCCCTGTCCAGGCTCTGCTTCTCCCTGCCTGGAATCTGCACCTCCCTGGCATAACTCTGCCCCTTCCTGTATGTTCTCTCCTCCTCCCTGTCCGGGCTCTGCTCCTTCCTGCCCGTGCTCTGCTCCATCCTGTCTGGGCTCTGCTCCATTCTGTCCGGGCTCTGCTCCTTCCTGTCCGGGCTCTGCTCCTTCCTGCCCGTGCTCTGCTCCATCCTGTCTGGGCTCTGCTCCATTCTGTCCGGGCTCTGCTCCTTCCTGTCCAGGCTCTGCTCCTTCCTGCCCGTGCTCTGCTCCATCCTGTCCGGGCTGTGCTCCATCCTGTCCGGGCTCTGCTCCTTCCTGTCCGGGCTCTGCTCTTTTCTGCCCGTGCTCTGCTCCTTCCTGCCCGTGCTCTGCTCCTTCCTGTCCGTGCTGTACTCCTTCCTGTCCGGGCTCTACTCCTTCCTGTCCGGGCTCTGCTCCTTCCTGCCCGTGCTCTGCTCCATCCTGTCCGGGCTCTGCTCCATCCTGTCCGGGCTCTGCTCCATCCTGTCCGGGCTCTGCTCCTTCCTGTCCGGGCTTTGCTCTTTCCTGCCCGTGCTCTGCTCCTTCCTGCCCATGCTCTGCTCCTTCCTGTCCGTGCTGTACTCCTTCCTGTCCGGGCTCTGCTCCTTCCTGTCCGGGCTCTACTCCTTCCTGTCCGGGCTCTGCTCCTTCCTGCCTGTGCTCTGCTCCTTCCTGTCCGGGCTCTGCTCCATTCACCTGTAAGCGTTCATTTGCCCTGTACTGGGGGCTGAAAGCAACCTTTAACTCAGCATGCTCCACCAAAAGGCTGCTCCCTGGGGCTTTCGTGGGCCACATCTGTGTGTGATTATATCCCTTAAATAACCTCTCATCCACTTAGTAGTTGGGTTCTTTTACAAATATATTCCTGATTTGATTTACTTTGTATATAGCTAGGGATCTCATTTTGATTACCATAGTAATTAATCTCCGGCATCTCACAGGTTTCCCAATTAGCAAAACTCAGCAGCTCCTGACCTGGCTGAGTGTTAGGGAGGGGAGGGGTGTGGTAGAGGAGATCAGGAAGAGGTGTGGTGGCAAGTAAATACACAAATGAAGGAGATGAAGAGGAATGGAGGGGATGAAGAGGAATGGAGAGGATGAAGAGGACATAAGGCAGGGACATGGAGGGAATCAGCAGGAGATCAGGAGGAGGTATTGAGCTGGTCAGAAAGAAACATGTAGATGGCATGGAGAAGGTCAGGAGGAGGCATGAAAGATATCAACAGTTCAACAGTCCTGAATGTAGGAGATGAGTAGGAATGGAGGAGATCAGGAGGACTTAAGGCAGGGAAATGGAGGAAATCAGCAGGAGATCAGGAGGAGGTATGGAGTAGGTCAGAAATAGACATGTAGGTGGCATGGAGAAGATCAGGAGGAGGCATGAAAGATCAACAGTGGGAATGTAGGAGATGAGTAGGAATGGAGGAGATCAGCAGGAGGAGGCATCTGCATTCCTTTGTTTCTGTTCAGTCTTAAAGGGACCTTGACCCCATGTTGTAGTGTTCTTCTTTCTACGCTACTCCTCTTGCTGGATAAAGCCCTCCCTCAAACTTCCTTCAGCATTCTGTAATCCATTTACATTCACACGGGTACTCCCCCCCCCCCCCAAACAGTCTGAAGGTCAGAAAGAAGAACTCTGCACCCCTCCCAGAGTGTGAGTGAATATGCATTTCTGCCGGTAGGTGGCACCGTACTTAAGACTGTGGGCCCATAACCCAAGCCTGAATTGTAAAAGTTGTAAGCGTGTGGTAGATGCCATTCCTCCCGGGCAGGGATTAGCATCACAGTGAGCACCTTTGAAAACGTACGGTCGGATATAGCACTTGGCTCTGCATTTGCCTGAAATGTGAGGAGAATCATGAGGCTGTGAACCATCTCTGTCGGCTCGAAGTGGCTCCGGTCGCTTTCCGGCACCTTCCCGAACATTCTCGGCACGCAAGAAGGGTTTCATTTCCCGCCTATCTGATTCCGACCTTCCGGCTCGCTGCGCAGTCTCTCCCATTGTGTCACGGAGGGACCGGAGGTGGTAAGGAACATCGGTCGCCAGAATCAGCAAGGTCTCGCTAAAACATGACGCCCTGAGTTGAAAACAAATGATTAATCTAATTTTTCAGTGTGAATAATAGCAGGCGGTTATATGATTATAGCATACATTTAAAAAACTAGAAATTGCTTGACTAACAAGCTGTTCTGGGAGATTAACCGACTGATTTGTAAGGGAATTATGTTTATTTGTGAGTAATGCCTGTCGGTGAGGCCGCCTGTCAAGCAGGGCCCGTTTGCGGCCTGGCATTAGTGGCACTGCAGCGTTTACAGGAGACTCTCTCTAGGGGCAGCACTCGAGAGGCGGGGCGGGGAATCGGCAGAATCTGTGAGGGTGTGTGAGGATCCGCTTCTGTGCTGTGATTGGTTCAACTGTTTGCCTGTGAAGAGCACTTTTGTTTCTTGCATGTTTGATACAGAAGTGTTTTTGGGTCACTTTTCAGGTTTGGAAGAATCGTTATTATTATTATTATTATTATTATTGTATGTTCAGACACACAGGAATTTGTCTCTGCTTGTCAGTGGCTGCCTTGTGTACAGCTGTGATCACACAGTCCAGTCCATTTATACAATACACACAGCTCGATTCATTTGGTCATCCACTTAACTTAATAATGAAAGAGTTTGTGAACTAAGGGACACTGAGACTGGCCAGATGCATTTGTGCGGGCGTTAAGGTCCAAACGGGCCGGGTGAAATGGAGAAAGCTGTTCAAATACATGCACTTTTGCCGTTTGACTGGTGTCACATGCGGAATGTCCCCCTGTATTGTGCCCTGTGCTTCCAGGGGATAGCCCCCAGGCTCAGGCATGGGTGTGTGGATGGATGGATGGATGGATGGATGGATGGAAAGTCAAGCACACAGGAGGAAAAGAAGCCGCTTCTCTCATTGTCCAACGTTGGCCTGCATGGTCATTCCACGCACTTATCACCATGGAGCAACAGATCTGTCCCTAGGGAGGTGACAATAAGGTGACAGGCCTGATGAGGGAGTGGCATGCCCCCCCCGGCCTCCTGCTACTCCTTCTGGCATTCCTTGCTTCATCTGTTAATCCTTCTCTTGCAGCTTTATGCTTCTACCACTAGAGAAGCTATAGTAAACAATGAGGCATAAGTAGCTGGCTTCATTCAAGGGTTCAACAGCCGGACCTCCCCACTAGATTCCAGAAGAAGAGCCGCCCGGCGAGCTTCTTCGATTGGCCGTGCTATTGCAGGAAGGCGTCACCCTGGCCCGATGTACACTGGCTGGTTCTGGCAGAGCAAGCAGTGGGAAGGGCCCTTTGTGAGCAAGGACGCGGGCAGCCGAAAGCGGACTCGCTGTCACTTGGCACCGGCGGGTCTGTTCGCAGGCAGACCTCGCAGTCCCATGCCGTCTTCCTGCCAGCAGCCGCTCGGAGTCCATGCCCCGTGCATCCTGGGATCCTGGGATCCGCTAGGCGCCGCGGCACTTAGCTACAGGCTGATTTACACGCCTTTTCAGATCCAGGCGAGCGATGCAGGCCGACCGGCTTCCTCGCTGTTAAAGCGGCCGCCTCTCCGCATTTAAACCCAGAGCTATTGCATTACATTACATTTATTTATTTAGCAGGTGCTTCTATTCATAGTGATGTGCAATTGAGAGAGAAGGGTCAGCCAGTCCCTGGGGCAACTGGGGGGTTAAGACAGTGACATCACTATACCTACCCTGGGATTCAGACCAACAACCGTCCAATCACAGGCACAGACTCCTAACCCAAAGAGCCAGACACCATCCCCATTGTGACCATTGCAAGCACAGTCCAGATTTTAATGCACTGTATCGTCTGTTGGGCAGATTGCGGTACAACAAGCCCTCCGGTTAATTCCCCAAACACTGGGGAGGGAACCTTTCTGCCGTACCGGATTTTGTTCTGGTGGCAGCTTCGTCCCAACAGATGGGGAGACGGGGGCCTGAGTGGGGGGAATAGCTGTTAAGGGAGAATGACAGTGATCTTCTGGGGGAAAGCCAGTCATCTTCCCAGCTCAATGCAAGACTTTCTATTGTTAAATTAGGAGAGTTCGATCTGACCTTACAGAAAAACAAAACCATCTTCGAAAAGATGCTGTTGTTTTTCAAACAGTAGAAGCAGATTTTTTTTTCTCATTTGAAGATAAAAGGCTGAATATTGATGCTGAATTATCTTAGAATGCTTTTAAACCCCGATAATTCAGCAGCAAAGGTGACCTCACAAAGAAGAAAACTGTTTGCATCCTCGAACCCCCATTGATTGTAGCCGTTTATGCCCTCGCGTTCCCATTGGCTGATGCCATTTGTGTCCTCGCGCTCCCATTGGCTGTTGCCATTTGTATCCGTATTCTACTGGTCTGGCCCGCTGTAAAGGGAGGATGTCGAGCCTCACTTTCCACAAGTGGGAATTGCTCTGTTTCACAGTCTCCCCGTAGTTCAGAAAAGCTGTTGTTTGAGATGGTAGCAGACACAGCAAGCCTTCCAATGTCTAGTTCTGGCCCTACATAAATGGGTCTGCAGCTTTGAACTGTGTGAGTTTATTAAAAAGGTTCTGGAGCCCATAAATCTGCGAGAAGGGTGTAACTGCAAAGTACTAATAATGATAAAGTGTTATTAATAATTAAGAGTTTTCTAACACATTCTAATCTACCACTTCTCAGTATGCGGCAGAACAGAAAATATATAAAGGATATTGAAATCCAGATTAGTATTCTGCTAACAAATCAGTGCAGTCTGATTTATTCATGGGGCCATTAGCTCCAAAAACATTAGAAAGCTTGGGGGTGAGGGGAGAGAGCATCCGCCTCTGTTATGTGTTAGGTGTGGGTCCAGTGGGGGCACTTTATGCCCCCCCCCAGCCATATGGGGTAATGGCATTTTGGCCTGGATGAGTGCACCTCAAATGAGCATGGGAAAAAAATCCTTTGACAGTCGGTGTTAGGACATCAATCAGATCGGTGTGTGAAGATGGGTGTAATCACCATGACAAGAGGAGACGCGCCACTCCCAAATCCCAGCGAAGGCCACAGGATGTGGTCCTTGTAACTTCAGAACGTGAACCTCATTCTTCCTGATGGGGAACTTCTAAGTTATAAAACGACTCAGAAATGAATGCCTTTCAAAAAAGGGTGCAGCTGTGTGGATTCTCCAGAAGGAGGCAGCGTCAGTCACCCTAGGAGATGTTCTCCTCATGATTAACAGCCACGGTGTACCTGCTGCTGTTTGATGGTCATCTCTGCTTCTGACCAGCTGTCTGACCGGCAGTTGATTTATTGCCATGGGAATATCCCTTGGAACAAGCCCAAAACACAGCTAGTTCAGAACTGCCAACAGGGTCCGGACTCCCGAGTCAGATTGGTAGTGGTTTGGTAGTGTGCGATTTTTCTGCTTGGAGGCTTGCCTGTATGACTATGTGTGAGTTTAGGACCGCAGACAGTAGTGTGAGGTTTGATTCCTGCCTCTTTAAATATGTGAGTGCAGCAGAACATACAGTACAGCGTGAGGTTGGATCCCTGCCTTTTTACAATGTGAGTTCAGCTCCATGGACAGTACAATGTGAGATCGGATCCCTCCCTCTTTACAATGTGAGTTCAGCACCATGGACAGTAATGCGTAAGGTTGGATCCCTCTTTCCAATGTGAGTTCAGCACCATTGACAGTACAGTGTGAGGTTGGATCCCTGCCTCTTTATAATGTGAGTTCAATAATAATAATAATAGAAACATATTGATCCCTGTGGGGAAATTCTTTTTCAGCGCAAGCTTGGCTGTGAAGGCCAGCCACAAAAGCAGTGCCCAGGGAGCTGGGGATTAAGGACAGTGCTCAAAGTCCCACCGATGTGTCAAGGCTTGGCTTGAACTTGCGACCTTCTGTTCTCAAGCACAGAGTTTAACCCACTGAGCCACACTTTGCCACCCAGCACAACACACAGTCCAGTGTGAGGTTGGATCCCTGCCTCTTTACAATGTCAGTTCAGAACCACGGACAGTACACTGTGTGGTTGGATCCCTGCCTCTTTACAATGTCAGTTCAGAACCATGGACAGTACACTGTGTGGTTGGATCCCAGTCTCTTTACAATGTGAGTTCAGCGCCACGGACAGTACAGCGTGAGGTTGGATCCCTGTCTCCTTAAAATGTGAGTTCAGCACCATGGACAGTACAGCGTGAGCTTGGCTCCCTGTCTCTTTACAGTGTGAGTTCAGCACCACAGACAGTACAGTGTGAGGTAGGATCCCTGTGTCTTTACAATGTGTGTTCAACACCATGGACAGTACAGTGTGAGGTTGGATCCCTGTCTCCTTACAATGTGAGTTCACTACCATGGATAGCATGGTGTGAAATTAGACCCCTGGCTCTCCTAATGGAATGGAAGGCTGGTGCAGGAGCCTTGATGATGTTTCAGGCCCTAAGGCGTGCTCCCCATCTGCTGTCCCCTTGCCTCACCCTGTCCCCTGGGGGAGGAATAGAAAGATGATCCCGATTCCCAGTGCCACGCGGAGCACTTTGCCAGCCAGGCCTGCCATGAATTCGGCTTCCCGGTCTGAGTTGTACTAGCTCACAGCTTGAGGTGGCGTTTTCTTTGCTATCCTGAGTGGTCTTTGATGTCCGCAGCTGGGCTTGACTGGGGGGGGAGGAAGTCAGAGTGAGCAACCCCCCCCCCCCCCCCACACACAGGGAGCTAATCTCGGCAGTTCCAGGGGGACCCCTGACCTTTATTGACCGTTTCTCTAAAGGTCAGCGTAAATTCCTGCTCCCTTGCAGCGGCGCACCTGGGCCACAGGATTTATTATTTTACTTTTTATTCATCCCCAAGGCGAGGGAAACGTCAGGAAAGAAACAGATGTTCTCCCAGCCCTCCTTCCCATGAGAGCCTCTGCACTGGCCTTGTAGAATGTTCTGTATTTGGCTAACATACGCAGTGATTGTGTTTACATGAGTGTGCAGCCCGACACACTGCCCGCCATGACACGCTCCTCCCGTGACCATCAGTAAAAGCCTGAAACTTCCGTACTTTTGGGATATTTTCGCAGGTCCCAATTTGGATAACCTCAGTTTTATAAAAATTTGTGAATGCAATCAAAAGAGTAAAACTGAGGTTTATTCACTGTGTAGTGCCAGACGTTGCATGTGAAAATATAAATTGGACTCGGCTGTGGGTAGGTGGGTGGGGGGGGGGGGGGGAAGTTCAAAAGGGGGGGGGGGTGGTGTGGGGGGACGAGGCCGCCGCCCGCCGCCTGGGCCGAGTTCTAACCA
>JAODKM010000075.1:15581499-15595388 GCA_026780845.1 Petrocephalus sullivani
CATTAAAGTATACACAGTACTGTATATTCATTAAAAAGTTGATCGAGACAGTGAAAATGATACAGCGCACGCTCGGTGGTCAGAGTCAGTCATATCCTCTTCCTATCCTGGCCACTGACTGGCTCAGCCTCACGCAAGTTTGTGTCTCTCATACACGTTACTACATTGCTACACATCAAAAGCATCTTTCTTTGCCATTTCTGAGAACTTTTATCTGAGCCCCACATTGGGTAATACGAGTGTAATGGTGACTAAAGGGTGTTGTTTCATGTCTAGAGGGCTCTAATAATGTAAAAAAAAAAACATATTTAGAAGGTCGTAAACAGGTTTTCTATGCTCTAACTACAAAAATATTCGATTTATAAACAAAGAATCCTACTTCGCGGAAATTCACTTTTCGCGGTAGAGCCTGGAACGGATTAAGCGTGATAGGGACGACTGTACATATGATAAGCAATAAGCTAATGTACAGACTGTGTCTGACGGGGCTCGCCCTCCTCTCTGATTCTGATTTAACCCCGCTTACAGGCAGCATCACAATGTGTCGTAGTTATGGTGTCGCAGGGCAGTGCCTGCAGTTTCAGTCTAGCTGAAACACGGCATACACTATCAGTTCTTCTGAAACGGGGCCTTGTAGAAAGTCACCCTGGTTTCAGCTCTCTGCTCCCTGCTGGGACTTCACATACCATACCTGCAGTTCCCAGCATGCCCCGGCAGATCCAGATGGGGCTCCTTCCTGCCACATTATCGAGCCTCCGTGCTGCTTTAATGAGCGATGAGATGTCAGAGCACCCCCCCCCCCCAACACCCGCGTAATGAAATCCCGTTAATGACAGCCCCATGGACTTGATCCTGTTCGGAAATGTGGCGTGTGGATCTGTGTCTGAACACACTGAATCCCTGAATGGGCCTGCCTCTTGTGGACTTGACGGTTGCCAGGTTACGAGTATCTTATGAATGAAGGCCCTGTTCATTCATTCATTCATCTTTTATGTGTCTTTTTCCTCAGTGTCTTAATTCTTTGGCTTTTGCACCCAAAGTGTGAAGCGCGGTAATGGGGCATTAATTGCCCCTCCGTGAATAATGTCAGGGTGATGGTCAGGTTCCTGTACTTATACACAGCAGTAACAATCCACACACATTCACCACAGTTTCGGCTTCACCCTGGTCAAATGCAGTGGAGAATGCATGCTAATTCTAGCACAATTAATGGTAATGCTAACACCAATAATGTATGCTAAACAAATAGCCATACTAGCCCACTGAGGAAATAGTCAGAGGTGAGTCTGCTGAACAGGACGGGACACAGGGGTGGGGGGGGCTCTGTTGGGACAGGGTGGAGCACTGTTTTGACAGCAAAAGTTTTCTGCTTTGGATAATTGGATAAGAAAGCCAAAAGCACAGGGACAAGAGGGCTCATGGGTCAAGGTGAATCCGGGTTATGGCAGTCGCGGTTTGCCTGGGTAATGGACTGCAAAATACGTAACAATCCACAACACAGAGAATGAGGGGCAGGGCGAACCAGTCAGCGCACAGTATGATGGTCACCTGATTCCTCACACCCTTATAACAAGCTATAACAAGCTTATAACAAAGACAATCTGAGGAGTGTGTTTATTCAGAGAAGAAAACCTCACCTTAGTCAGACCAAAAAAAGCACCAATCTTCATTTTAGGCAAAATTCTGTCTCTTCGGGAGATCAATAAGTTTTCAAATTGCCGTATACTTAGCACGGCCGTCAGAACCGTGATACGCTTCAAACAGCTTTCTCTTTTTGGGCCCCCATGAGGTCATTGTGATCTCCAAGATATCTTCATGATTGCATCAGTCCACATCTCCTGCCATTTGCCAGCATTGTCAGAGTGCTTCAGTGTTTGTCTGAAAATTGAGGTGTACAGTTTTTTTTTTTTTTTTTAAATCAAGCCATGTCGGACAGCAGTATGAAGAACCCCCAGAAAAGTATTTCAGAGTCGCTGCTAGCTTGTAACATTCCCTATAATCATATTTGGCAAGTGTTCTGGAAGCTACTGTTTCTAACTAAATGAATATTTCTGTCACCTAGATCATTGGTATCGTCACTATGGAATGTCCTCTCTGTTCTGCAGCATTTATAATGTGTGTGTGTGTGTGTGTGTGTGTGTGCTTATTTGTATGTGTGTGCATGTGCACCCATGCCAAGAGTGTAATTTGAATTTAGTTTGAGGAATGGCTTATTTGTATGTGTGTGCATGTGCACCCATGCCAAGAGTGTAATTTGAATTTAGTTTGAGGAATGGCATAGTACCTACCTGTTCTGAGCCAAATAGCCGCCATTTACTTTAGATAGTCATTGTGTCCCCATATTTCAAAGGACAAGCTACCATTATCTGCTAGTGTATCACTAGTAATACACCCTGTCACATTCAGTTCACCTCTTAAACTTTGTTCTAGACAGTCTATGTACGCTATTTGAACAAAAATATTGGGACACCTGGCCATTACAGCTACAGGAACTTTTATGACATCCCATTCTAGATCCATAGGCATCAATATGACATTGCCCCCACCCCAACTTTATAACAGCTGTTACTCTTCTGGCCGTCAGTGTGTCTGGGGGAACTTTTGCCCATTCATCCAGAAGAGCATTTGTGAGGTCAGGCACTTATGCTGGACGTAAAGGTCTGACTCACAATCTCCTTTCTAGTTCATCCCGAATGTGTTTGATGGGGTTGAGGTCAGGGCTGTGTGCGGGCCAGTCAAGTTCCTCCACACCAAAGTCACTCATTCATGTCTTTATAGACCTTGCTTTGTGCACTGGGGCACAGTGATCCTGGAACTGTTCCCACAAAGATGGAAGCATAGAATTGTCCAAAATGTCTTGGTATGCTGAAGCATTAAAGTTCTCTTCACTGGGACTAAGGGGCTTAGCCCAACCCCTGAATAACAATGATATACCATTATCCCTCCTCCACCAAACTCAGTTGGCACAATACAGTCAGGCAGGTAACTCCTGGCATCTGTTAAATCCAGACTCATCCATCAGACTACCAGACAAAGAAGCATGATTTGTCACTACAGAATACGTTTCCACTGCTTTACACCACTCCATCCGATGCTTGGCATTGCACTTGCTGATTCAAAGCTTGAATGCAGCTACTTGGTCAAGGAAGCCCATTCCCTGAAGCTCCCAGTGCAGAGTTTTTGTGCTGGGGTTAGTGCCAAAGGAAGTTTGGAACTCCGCAGTGTGCCTCAGCACTCGGCCACCCCACTCTGTTACTTGATGTGGTCTCTTTTTTTGTTTGTACCTAACTGCTTCCACTTTGCAATAACTCCGCTTACAGTTGACCATGGAATATCTAGCAGAGAAGAATTTTTTTGCATTGCAATGGCGGCATCCTATAACAGTACCATGCTTGAATTCACTGAGCAATGGGTCGGAACGAAACACCTGAATTAATTGATTAAGAGGTGTGTCCCAATACTTTTGTTCATATTGTGCATATGTGTATGTCTCAAAAGGAGAACACGATGTGATATGCTAAGAGAAGCATCTTGATGTACCTGTACTTGTGCAAATGACAAATAAAAGGATAATCTTTTTTACCATGAAAGATAAAAAGCAAGAGTTTGACTTTCCTGCACAGACTATGAAATGTGATTGGGCAATGTGCTAAGAACATGCTGCTTTATCACCATTTATCCCCAGAGCCCAGTGCTGGCACCTGATTGGTCATCTTCCTCTCCACCTCAACCAATCCGACCGATCACCGGCATAAACCATGAAGGGCCTCTCGAGCAGCCGGAGCCACCCCCATGGAATCGCCTGTGAAGCGGCCTACGACACCATGTCACGCCGCACCGGCCGCCCGGCATACCTGCTGAGCTCGGACGAGACGCACCCTGCAGACCACCCCTACTACACGCAACGGAACTCCTTCCATACTGACTATGCGCCGCCTTACAGCGAGATGGTCTGCAGCACCTTCCCCCGGAGACACTATAGTTCTCACCATGAGATGAAGGCCGAGTGTCAGGCGGTGGTGCCGTTCCCCGGTGGTTCTGGCAAAGGGGGCCGTGCCGTTTCCCACAGCCTGTTGGATCAGTTTGAGAGGAGGTTGCCGGCGGCTCGCGACGGCTTCCACACACTGCAGTACAAGCGTACAGCGGCGGTGGAGCAGCGCAGCGACAGCCCAGGTCGCATCCGGCACTTGGTACACTCAGTACAGCGACTCTTCACTAAGTCCCAGTCCCTGGAAGGACCTGGAAAAGGCAGCGTAAACAGTAGCAAGGCTGGCCCCGACGAGGCGCCCGCTCCTCGGCAAGGGAAGCGCAGCAAGAGCCGGGACCGCTGCAAGACGACGACGGACCCCCTAACGCGAACCGCTATCTCAGGCTACTGGAGCTCCGATGACAACCTGGATCGAGACGTCCGCCTCTACCGCAGCCCCTCTGGCGCCATGACGATGGGTCGGCGGCCTGACAAGTCCCAGTCACAGTACTACCTAGAGACCTACAACACCATGGGTGACCGCACCCTCAAGACGTCGCGGAGCAACAACGACGTCAAGTGCTCTGCCTGTGCCAGCATGCCTGTCAACCTGGACACGCCCCTGGTGAAGAAGAGCTCCTGGTCCTCCATGCTCACCGTCAGCAGGGCCCGTGAGGTTTACCAGAAGGCCTCCGTTAACGTCGACAAAGCCCTAGTGAAGTCTGAGACGTGTAAGCAGGAGCGGTCCTGCCAGTTTCTACAGGTAGGCGCTGTTGGCCCCCATACTTTAGCTGCATGCTAAGTAGTAGCTACTTTTCTGTCTTTCACACATCTTTAGGGCTCTGTGTTAGCTTTAACACCATCACTCGCATGCCAAACAGCATAGGATTTGCTGTCAATCACAGGTCTTCAGTGCACTCTGTTAGCATAACCACCGTCATTTGCTTGCGAGGCAGTACTGGGTTGACTGTCATGTATGTGTCCTCAATGCTCTGTGTTAGCATTAGCATCATTACTTGCATGCCATGTAGTAGTGGGTTCACTGTCATTCATGTGTCCTCAGGGCTTTGTGCTAGCATTAGCATGGAGCGGATGATGCTAAACAGTAATGGGTTTGCTCTCTTGTGCATGTCCTCAGGGTTCTGCATTACCTTTAGTGTAGAGGGAATGATGCTAAGCAATGGTGGATTTGCTTTCCCTAAGGTGTCCCCAGGGCCTCGCACTAGCATTAGCATGGATGGGAAGATGCTAATTAGCAATGGGCTTGCTATTTTTCTCATGACCTCAAGGACTCGGAATTAGCAATAGCATGGAGGGGGTGATGCTATTCAGTAACGAGTTCGCTCTCTTTCGTGTCCTCAAGGACTGAGCATTAGCATGGACGGGATGATGCTGAACAGTAGCAAGTTAGCTCTCTTTCATGTGTCCTCGGGGCCCTGAGTTGACAAAAGCGTCATCTTGTTGTGCCCTGGTTGACAGGTTCTCCTTCCTTGTTGCTCTCTGGGTGTGTTTGTTTGTTAAACATAGTTAGCATCCTTTTGCTTTGTGATTATATTTAGTGCTCTTTCTTCAAATGAACAGATGGCATAAGGAGAGAGTGTACTGTATACACCGATCATAGACCCGACTTAAGTAGATCATAGACTTATGGGCACTGAGACAGTTTTTTTTCCTACAAGCTCAGTCTGCTTTAGGAATTGACTCTGTCATTCGTCTTCTCTTTTTCTGCATCACACAAAATTAGACCAAAGAGGATGATTATTGCAAAAATCTATGTGAGCTGGACCCTGCTTCGTGACCAGCCTGCAGGACTGCCAGGGGAAAATCAGAGCTGCATACGCACGAGCTGAATTTCCAGACCAGGCCTTGGCCAGACAGGGCCGAAAACGGGGCCAGCTTGTGCCTGAATCCCAGCATGATATACCGTAACAGCAAGTTAATGTGCCTTTTCCCAGTCTGGAGCCATGCCATACTCTTGCTTTGCCTAGTCTTAAAGTGACAGTACCACCATTAAACTCCTTCCTCCTTAGGAATGCTAATTCCTAGTATTGTGTGTAAGTAATTAGGTGGAAATGAGGCTGACAATTGGCTGGATTTATGGTTTAATTTGCATTGATTCCGATTGTGTGTTATTCTACAATGTCTCCTCCGTACAGCTAGCTGGTATAAATATCCACGCATTGATGTAGTAAATAGCAGAAGGACCTTGCAACACGTTAAGAATTTTCCAGAAATACTATGTGTGAGGCCGTTCTCAGAGACCCGCTAGGCACTCGGCATTCGCATTCTGTGACTTCACCAAGGGCGGGGAGTCTGGTCTGAAAAGGAGTTCAGGGCCCGGGTGAAGAGCGAGGACAAGCAGGAGGACAGCAGGGGGCTCTTGGTAACTGAAGAGACAGTCGGGAGAAGTGGTATCAAGAATTCATAACAGGAATACATGAACTACCGAAGGAGTTCTTCAGGCTAAGACTCTATCGTTGAGCTTGGTCTTGGGGTCTCTGGCTGCTAAAATAGAGCCTGGAGGAAGGGTGTGCATCCTCTAAAGAGTATAAAAACTTTTTTAATTTGTGCTTGTGTGCAGTGATAGGTCTTCATATATATGCTGCTCAAACTCTGCATTACATTTACAAAGATGTGCGTATGGGGTGTTTAGTTTGGATAATTTAGCTACATTTTTCCCCCATGACCCTCCTGGATCTTGCAGGGTCAGGATATTTTGGCAGGGAATCAGGGAATGGAAGCTTACAGAAAGCCCACCACGACCAGTGGAACGGGTGGAGATCAGTGACTCCCAGACCAGTCCTCAGGGAACCCTCAGACAGTCCACATTTTCTTTCTCTCCTAGCTACCAACACGCTCGTACCATGTATTTCCTGTTGCTGATTGGCTGGGAGCTGGGAGGGGGAAAAAATGTGGACCGTCTGAGGGTTCCCAGGGACTGGGTTGAAAACGTTGTTTTAGATCTATCCCACGGAGACATACCAGTGTCAGTGAGAGGTTTAGCTGAAAAATAAAGCATCGCTAAATCTGGCTTCAGTCTAGACGGGAAAACGCCTTGGAATCCAGCCTCTTGCCTCCAGCCTCTCGCCTCCAACCATGCTTCTCGTGTCTGCTCCAGTCTCTGAAGCCCTTCATTGAAGCTCTCTACTCTCTGCTGCGAATATCAATAGCCTGCGTGGGAATGCAGCGAGTGGGGAATCGTCCGCCTCATGTTGGCGAAGAGAGCTCAACGAATAAGGCTGGCAGAACAGTGTAGCTGATCCGCATTCGGACTACAACTGGCCTTGGCGTCACCTGTTAGTAGCAGGAAGCAAACTGTTTATCTAGCCTCATTCATACCGTTCTGAAAATCCTGGTAAACAGCTAACGATTGAGCCATTGATTCTTTCACAGTGTTCAGATGGTTACATCAACAGGGTCTATCACCCAGGAGCAGCCGATTAGGATGGCAGCTGTCATCTCAGCCACTCTTCTTTGAGTAGGAGCCGTCAATTAGGCTTCCAATCGGCATGATCTGCTGGGAACTTTGACGTTTTCAAGTGAAACATAGATTCCAGGCCTGATAGACCGAGTCCACCTTCAGACAGCGGGGGTTGTAACAGCCGTTAGCGCTCCACTACGTTTTGACTTTGGTAGACTTTGCCGCCATCTGCTATCGGGTACATAATTAGAAGCCCTTGTCCGGTGGCCCTTCACCTGTGCCTCTCGGCTGTCCACGCGACACCCGCCTCACATGCTAGCGTCTGTAGAGAGGACAACACTTGACGATTCAGCCTAATTAAGATCTGAAGTGAGGTGCTTTAGCTACAGAAACCCTCAAAAGCCATCCAGCGGGTAAACGCAAGCCGCCCAAAAAGCAGCTGTTCTCACTGATCCTCTTATAGACGTCAGCCAAAATGATTATCTCACCAAAAAAAAACATGACGGCAACATTGCTCGAATGCTGACAGTCAGGATCCCTCTCATCTTTCGCAAAACGTTATCCGAGAACCTGAAACAAATTAATAGCATTCCAAACCGCTCTGATGAGTAATGGTTTATCATAAATGTTTATCATTTTTAAAATGCAAGCTAAGCGCTTAAATGAATAAGTAATGTGTCCAATTAATTATGTATTATCTTCATTATCTGGAGCAGTTGGCAATGTGCTTTTCGTATATATATCTACAGGATGTCTTTCTTTCATATAAGAAAAGACTAATTGTTTAATTAGCTCTCAGTAGCTAATTCTGGTTAGCCCTTGGGTTTGCCCACAAGGCATTGGTCACCTGTCATGATGAGTGCAGACAGGTAGGAGGTGCCAGGTCCCTTTCTTACTTTCAGCTCCAGGCTCAAGGGCCGTACAAGGCCTAATTTTAATCCTGATTTTTAATTCCGGTGACGACTCTCGTCCGTTTACTAATTTATTATCTGTTCCATGTTTACTTATTTCCCCCAGACATTCTAGCGGAGTACATTATTCCATTAATGCAAAACTTATTTCCATTAATTCCAAAACAGCTGAAATTGTCAGATACTTTATCATTGAGAGGAGCATTTGGAAAAACAGAGGAGGGGTAATGAGGTCATTAAAGGAGAGCATCCACACAGAGCGTGCCTCAACAGCTGGATTTAACCCCTCCGTGCTAATCAGCGCTCCCCCGCTCACACTATTGCCCGTGAGCAGGTGTTTCCGTAATGACCAGCAGATAGACCCCATCAGGGCCCACTCCCCTTTTGCCAGTTCAGACACAGCATCCCGGAGTGTAGCCCAAGGCTGGATATGGGGGGGTGGGGTCATCAGGGTACTGACCCCGGCTGAAAGCTGATTGGCCCCCGAGTGCTCCCTTCCCTGTCACTCACCAATTCAGCGTGGGATGTTGGGGTGTGTGATCCAGGCCTTTAATTATTCAGCTGTGGCTTCAGGAGCGCCGGGCTGCCTAGACCCCGCTATACCTCCTGCTGACTCATGCGCTCGCTGGCAGTCGCTGGCCGCTTACTGTGTGACTCTAACACATCCCCCCTGAGCCCTCCCATTATCTCACTCGCTCGGAGGTGCATATTCTGAGGGTGGCCCCGGCTACGTGGCTAAGAATGCAGATGGGAATATTGAATGGATAGGTATGGCGGGCTGATGGAGGTGCTGTGTAAAGTGTAATGGGAGGGAATTACTGGGATGAAAGCCAGTACATATATATATGTGTGTATATATATATATATATATACAGCGGTTGCCAAAATTATTAGAACACCTGACAGATCTGAAAATGTTGACTTTTTGCCTCCAGAACATGATTTCATTTCATAATGTTCATGAAATATGCAGATGGTTGCACACAACAAATATCTTTTAACTTTAATATTTGGTATGTCCACCTTTTGCAGCGATTACAGCAGCACATCTCTCTGGCATAGTGTCAGTAAATTTCCTGAGAACTTCAACACTAATGGTATCCCATGCCTTCTGTAACTCAAGCCAAAGGCTTTCTTTTAAATGTACAATAGATCTGTCCAGTTTATTTTCCAACTCGTCACAAATGTACTTGTTGGGGTTGAGGGCCAGACTTAGCACAACTATTCTCCTTATGAAGGCTCTATTCTATCGTTTCTAGTGCATAATGATCACGTTGTAGATATTTCAATTGTTTTATGGGTATTTTAATGGACAATTCAGCAAAAACAACTGAAATCTTTTAAATATGCCAAGTGTTCTAATAGTTTTGGCCACCACTGTATATATACACACACATATGTCATGTGATGGATGTCTGCTGCATGCTCATTGGTCAGTCTGTGTTATAATGTGTTATGGACTCAAAAACTAAATTAGTGCCGAACTAATTAAAAGCAGCCCTAAAAATAAAGGCCCAATACTCCCCCCTCCCCAAAAAAATGGTTGAAATGTTTTAAGGGGCTTTATCCTGCTCTCCTGTCCATCGCTCCTCTAATTCTCCTCTCTGCTGAGCCCATTTGTCAAACTACCAATTAGTGCAGTCAGGGCCAGCTCTGTGTCATTAATTTCAGAGGCACGGGGCTGGTGATCAATCACCATGGAAATGCTGGAGACAGGCTCGAACCCAGAGCTGTGCCGCGGTCATGCCTCTCACCGTGTGAGATACCCACGGCACGCTTTAATTTAGGAGATTCATATCAGTTTGTGAGGCTTCAGAATCCTATTCCGTGTCACGCAGCACCTGGTCCTGTGAATGGGACAAGAGGAATGGAGCCCAAAGACAGAGCGAGCCATTCAGCTCGACCTTGACCCCCTTAAGACTTTTGCCATTGTGACGTTGTGCATCTCGTTTCTGTGCCCTGCTTGTCACTGGAGGGAACAGAAAGCCCACCCCCCATGAAGACACATTAGTGCTGTCCTGCAGGGCCTGAGTTTGTGTGCCTGTGATGGGGTCCGCTGATCTGATGAGAGCCCCGCCCCCCCACAGGTTCCCCAGGACGACTGGGGGGGCTTGTCGCCCCTGGGGAAGGATGAGGAGATCCCGTGCCGGCGAATGCGGAGTGGAAGCTACATCAAGGCCATGGCAGACTCAGACAGCGGGGACTCGGACAGCAGCCCCAAGCCGTCGCCCAAGGCCCAGGCGCGGCGGGCCAGCTACCTGAGGGCCACGCAGCCCTCGCTGACCGAGATGACCACACTGAAGTAAATCTGCCACACGTTACAACTATAACCACACAGATGTTACCACAATTGCATGTTTAGACCAGTAGGGGGCAGTGTGGTTAAGGACTAGAACTGCAAGGGTCACTGCTGTACATTTGGTCACACTAGTTCTATAACTCCATTGCCACAGGGAAACTGTCTGAGTGAATTATATCAGACCATAAACTCTCACGTCGCTGGAATAGGTTGACAGAGCTTCGGGATGCCCAGGGCCAGCCGGTGCTTAGTCAGGAGGTCAGAAATAAGCAGAATGTCCCCCCCTTCCCCCCAACCCACAATGGGGTTTTGGCAACCAGTGATCCCATCAATCCAACACAAGAGGCATTACGGCAGCAAAACATCCCTACTCATAGCGTTGGAGGAGACGGTGTCTCCGTGGCAACAGTGTGGCGGATTGCTCCCAGAAGAGAGAACCCCCAAATGACTAAATAACACATATTTCTCCTGCTTTATTTATTTGTTTTTATGGGGAAAAAAACACAGTCGCCAAAAACAGCACCGCATCAAAACTGAACAGGACAAAGTCAAAGCACGACGTGGTCTGGGGAGGCCAGCGAGTCTGTGGTACACCATCATTATAGTTATCGATTTGTTCCGGCACCCGTGTTTTTTATATATTACTGTTCTGCTTGGGAGCACAAGAGCAGAGCTCCCCTTACATCTGGGCTGCCTCGGCCCCCCCCCGGAATGCCGCAGATAAGCTCACCGCGTCCACACAAACTCATTATTTCTCACTTTATCTCGGCTGAAATGGGTCACAGGTTTCGCCCATGTCTCTCAGACACACTGGTGGCTTTGAAACCGAGCGTTATGTCAATCTATAAGCCGTTTTGCAGTAAGTAACCATAAAAAAGGCCCACAAACTGAGTCTGATCTTAGGAGGAGCTCCACTCAGGGGAGCACTGGACATACTCGTGAACTTAGAACCTCCGCTTTATCGACCCGTCACTCTGTGGAATGGGGTTGTAAAGGCTACTGTGCAGAAGTGCTTTTTCAGGAACTTTCAAGTGTTTATTTTTAATCCTGAGGCTTGCAGATCTTTACGTTAAGGTGGGACTGACCACCCCCATACCCCCAGCCAACTTGGTTCATCCCAGCGGCCATCAGCCATATTTGGGCCTAAGTGGGTTCTGCTGTACCTCAGTGGCACAGGGGTAAACCATCCTGCTCTGCGGGGGGGGGGAGTAATCAAGCTTCCTGCAGCATTCAGGCCCCCGTCTGTATTCAAGGGAGCCATGCATGATTGAAATAGACAGGACATGGGGGTGGAGGGGCAGGAAGTTCTCTCCCTGGGTCCAGTGGCACGTCAAAAATCACTCAAATGGACACATGCCACGACAGCATCGCTTATCGATCCGTACGCCTGTCACCGGCCCGCCATTACCGGAGCTGACAGGCATATTCCCTCCAGAATGCCAAACGGTTACGAAGGGGCCGGGAACAAACTCCAAGCGACAGTTAAAAGTGTACAAAGCGACAAGGGCTGATGTGCTGGCAATTCAGCCCAGCGGGGGCCTGGGATGCGGTGAGGAGTGTCACAAATTACCACCTTTGCCGATGATTTTCCACCCATCCCTTGATTCCAGAGCGTCAGTAATGGACGGGGGGCCTGTTTGCTTCCTTTTAAGGATGCTCAGCTGTTGGTCTTCCCCTTCTTGGTTCCTGTGTCCTTGAAAAGCAGAATTTTTAGTATTCAAAACATTGTTTTGCTGCTAGCTTTTTCTCACTCCGACAGATGGTATCCCACTGTAACTGAAAGATGTCCTATTTATTTGATTCAAAACAATAAAACTGCTCATAATTTGCCCCTACGTGTGTATCACACGCGGACTATGAGCAGCATAACCGGTAAGGGGCTGTTTTGGGAAAAGGTTATCGGTTCGAATCCCTATAGGAGGGGTTCGTTGAATAAGGTGTTAACTGAAATGTCTCACTGAGATCCAGCCTCGATCATATGTGATTCGTTTTGGAATAGCTGTTTAAGTAGTTTAGGATGAAATGGGCTGACAATGTATAAACGAGAAGGAAGAATTCAGAGTAGACCAGTCATTCCTAAAATGGACTAGGACAGGCAACTGGGGGCTGAAATGTCTCAGGTATGTGAGATACGAGTTTTCTGGATGGCTGTCATCCCATGAAAGGCTGTTAAAGCCAGCACCAAGGACTTGAACTTGATGCAAGCTCCTACTGGGAGCCAGTGAAGAGAGACAAGGGGGTTGAGTCCCAGACGTGTTGGTATTTTGAATCATCTGCAGCGGCTTGACAGCGCGAGCTGATGGCCCCGTCACTAAGGAGTCCCAGTGGTCTAGTCGCGAGTGCCGGGGCAAGAAGGGTGAGATGAGTATTTTGACAAATAAGGCCTGATCTTGCTGATGTTATACAAGGTGACTCTACAAGACCGGACAGCTATGTGGTCAGCAAAGGATAGCTGGTCATCTATCATTACCCCCAGGTTCCTGGCAGACCTTGATGGAGACAGTGTTGATGATCCGAGCTAAACGGCGATGTCATGGGGAACGGTAGGGCTGGCAAGGAAGACGATACGGTCTTGGGGAGGTTCAGTTGGCAGGCAGATGTCGAGATGTTGGCACGGCACGCAGACATCCGAGCAGAGAGCATTGTGTCCTTGGGAGGTCCCGTATATTCCTATTTGAGGTTTCCGTTAAAATGATATGACAGCTTCTTCCCCAAAGCCATCAGGTCACCAAACAACCACTGGCCTGCATCTGTGCCCTCTTTGCACTGTATTGCACATAATATTTATTTGTTAAAATTCCAAAATTCTATCCCTCTGTGATTATTTGCACACACTTATCCCCATTGCATCACTAATAATATTTATTTATTGTCCTCTTACTTTTATATTGCACTGTCATGTCTTTTATTGCACTGCTGTTTGTCTTGTTGTCCCCCCATGCACCTGTCCTCCCTATGCACCTGCCCCCCCCGTACCTGTCCCCCCTATGCACCTGTCCTCCCCATGTACCTGTCCTCCCCATGCACCTGTTCCCACCATGTACCGGTCCTCCCCATGCACCTGCCCCCCCCGTACCTGTCCCCCCCGTACCTGTCCCCCCCGTACCTGTCCCCCCCATTCCATGTACCTGTTCCTACCATTTACCTGTCCCTCCTATGCACCTGTCCTCCCCCTCCCCCCCCCCCCCCTCTCTACCCCTCCCCGCCCCCTGCTTCCCTCCTTCCCCCGACATCGTTCCCCCATCCCCGCCCCCCCCCCCGCCCGTACTCCCCTTCCCCCGCTCCCCTACC
>JAODKM010000075.1:15598239-15611128 GCA_026780845.1 Petrocephalus sullivani
TAAATAAAACAAAAAAACCAAAAAAAACACCCCCGCCCCCCCCCCCCCCAGGGGCCATCAAGGTTACAGGCGGCTAATTAAAGCCGTTTACATCTTTACAATTAAAGTGGAGAGCGACGCTCAGGCCCGTACCCGAGATGAGGCAGGCAGCGTGATTTAGCGGCAGCATTAATTTAACGACGTTTGAATCCATGCCCGGCGCGAGCAGAACCCGCGATCTTCCCGTCACGTGACCCTTGCTCAGGTTATTCTCCTTATCGTGGCATGTGGGAGGAGGCCACGTGGTGTGCCTCGCCAACTCCGAGGGTATCGATCTGTGGGGGGGGTGAAAAACAATGAATAATGAATAGGAGCTGTGGTATTGGGGGCGGCTGATAGGGGGCAGGAAGTGGGGGGCAGTGCGGGTGAAAGACAGGGAGAAAGAAAGAAAGAGAGGAAGAGGTGGACAGGAAATGATGAGGAGAGAGAAAGAAAAGGGGGAGGAGTGAGAAAGGGCGGGAGGGACAAAGAAAGCAGGAGTAAAGGAAGAGAGGGAAGGAGAGGGAGGAACAGAGTTAGAGAGGTGGAAGAGGGACATGGGGGAATGAGAGAGAAAGGGGGAGAGGAAGAGACAAAAAGATGAGGAAAATGTAGGGAGGGAGAGAGAAGGAGAGAGGGAAAAAGAAAGCAGGAAAAAGGGTACAGCAGGAAAGAAGGTAAGAGAAGAGAGGAGGATGAGGGGTTTACAGAGGGGGAGAGAGAATGAGGAGGGAAAAGCTAGCAAGAGGGAAGGATGAGGAGAGAGAGGGTGCCGTGGGCAGCATGCATAGCCGAGGGGCCGAGATTAAACATGGGCCATGGAGCTGACCGAAGGCGGTCGCCAGGGAGACGGTCTCCGGGAGGCCCTCAGCTTCATCACCACATGGCAGCGGGATCGAGGCTATGACGAGGGAAAGCGGCATGTTGGGGGGTCACGAAGGACCCGGGGGGAGATGCCGGCGACCTGGGCCACTTAACCTGCACTGTAAACACCAGACAGGCCTTGGGTCAGTAGTCATCATCAGGATGCCATCGGCGCTGCTTTGGGCTCTACTAATGTCTCTGCTGCAGCTCAGTACCCAAAACTCATCAAGGCCCCCAGTTCCCAAGCCGCAGGTCCCACCGGTGTAAGCGCCGGTTGCAGGAGCAATAACATGGGCTAACGGGCACTCCTGAGCAACCCGCCTGCCTCCAGCGATGCTGCCAGACCCGGGAAACTCACAGCCTTGTGCTCTTCCCAGCGACAGGCCGGCAGGGCTACTGCTGCTGTGCTGGCGAGGGAGGCAGGGAACCTATTGGGAGCCTATTGCCAGAAGGGGGCGGAGCGTCTGGCGAGGGAGGCAGGGAACCTATTGGGAGCCTATTGCCAGAAGGGGGCGGAGCGTCTGGCGAGGGAGGCAGGGAGCCTATTGGGAGCCTATTGCCAGAAGGGGGCGGAGCGTCTGGCGAGGGAGGCAGGGAACCTATTGACAGCCTATTGCCAGAAGTGGGCGGAGCGTCTGGCGAGGGTGACAGGGAGCCTATTGGGAGCCTATTGCCAGAAGGGGGCGGAGCGTCTGGCGAGGGTGGCAGGGAGCCTATTGGGAACCTATTGCCAGATGGGGGCAGAGCGTCTGGCAAGGGTGGCAGGGAGCCTATTGTCAGAAGGGGGTGGAGCGTCTGGCAAGGGTGGCAGGGAGCCTATTGGGAGCCTAGGGAGCTTATTTTACAGCAAACAAAGCACAGATCACTACATGTTTACTGTATATATACATATATTGAAATAGATTTCAACAAATATTTAACATATTTAACATGTACATGGAATGACTGGGGTGCCCCTGTTCATCTAGCCATCCAGCAAGATATCAGTGACTGGAGAACAGAAGAATTTTTTGTATGTTGTTTTTAATTTCCATGTGTTTTAATCTTAATTTTTTTTTTTTATGTTTTTTTTTCAGAGCAAATATACACTTACTTCCTTGATAAATAGCCTGAAACATTTCCTTTGACTTCTGCATGGCACACTCACACACACACACACATACCCGCAACCATGACCGAGAGGGCGTGCTTAGAAAATGGCTGAATGGATATATATAAATATAATATATCATAACTATAAGATGGAATGCTTGCATAAATATTTCACTGTGTATTGAACTCACGTTTGGTCTTAAAACATTTTATCTTCCGTAATTTATTTAAATATTTATATAACTAAATAGGGTGGGCATGCCTGCAGAGCGAGGATTCTATTGGAAAGCACGATTTTAAGAGGGCGCTGGGATAGACGGAGGCAGGATGCGTATCCCGCGGAAACGTGACTCACATTCGCTCTTAATCAAAGTGTTCTGAGGGAATCGCAAATGAATCTCTGCACCATCGGGGCTGCAATTAAGGACTTGGCTGACGAGGACGTTGCTTCGCGATTCAACTCAGCGGAACCGGGTCTGAGATAAAAGGACCCGGGAGAGGAGTGGACGGAGATTGGAGACATGCCGTATTTAGATGTACAGTGCCAGATAAAAGTCTGGACACACCATAGAAAGGTTCATTTCTAGTATTCTCTACATTTTCGAAGAATTGTAAAGACATCAAAACTATAAAATAACGTGGAATTATACACTGACCAGAAAAAAAGCACCAAAAAAATAGTTCTGTTTGCCCCAGTAGGTTGCTGGGTCAATCCCATGGTCAGCAGAGTGAATCCCATTTTCTCCATGGACTGGCTGACCCTACTTTCTTCTCTAGGGCAGTTCCATGTGGTGGCCTCCTGGGATGCTTTTACAGTTGTCCTGAAGGAGGTCCCTCACTCCTCCAAAGCCATTTCTGTTGGGTTTAAGTCAGGTGGCCAGGTCATGTGACAAGACACTATCCCTCTCCTTTGCGGCTTGGGGTGTCCAAACTTTTGACTGGTACTGTATCCCAGTGTATGCTGGGATTTCTGCCTCTGTGCAGGAAGTGAAGAATATAGACAGTGCACTCTTTCCTTCGTCTATGTTAACATTTAAATTAAGGGCACCTAATTAAGGGTATTGAACATCACCCATAACTAAGCCTAACAAAGTCATACCTCCCCTACAGCACCCTGAGCGGATTTGATGATACTGTCTGGGATAGAATAGTGATACTTTATTCATCCCCGTGAGGAGGAGGTCTGTTCATGTTCATCTTACTCCCCATAAGAGGAAGCTTGGGAAGGGGGGGTCAAAGCATAGGGTCAGAACGTCTGGAACAATTGGAGCCAGAGCCCTGTCCCACTGACCCACACACTATCCTCCCAGGCACTTGAACGCCAGACCATCGCATTAAAAGCCTGATGCGCTACTGACTGAGCCACACAGGCTGCTTCCAAAAGGGCCAGTGGTTCTTGGCCTTAAAGGGCGATTATTCACAGGAAAACAGGAAGCACTGAATGCCTTCCGCAGGGCCATCCGGGGGAGGACGTGAAAGAAGCCAGCCGCTCGTTTGCTCAGAAGCTGCTGGCGTTTTAGAATGAGCTTCCTGTAGTGTAGTAGAGTGATATTTTTAGAATTGCTGATAAATAAATGTATGCCGTGGCGCTAAAGTTCAGGATGTTAAAGTTAACAAACCTGGACAGAGGAGACAGAAATGGTCGTTACCTTTTCAGCATCATGAAACATTCACGGCTCCCCAAAGCTTTTAAGATGTTCCCTGTCCCGTCCTCTGCTGTGTTTAATAAGAATAGTTCCCCATGGGGCCTGATTTTGATTGCCTTTCACTGCGGTCCTCCTTTCAGGGAGCTTACAGAGAATCACCAGTGTCATGGAGGATCTTATAAAAAAGAGAAAGCGAGTGGCTGTAGTCAGTGGCTGATGCTAAACTAAAGGACAGCGTCTCCCTGCTGTTCCTAAACTTGCCCCCTGGTTCGATTTGGGCTATATGAGCTCGTGGCAGATTTCCAAGATGCTGGAACTGGCATCTTGGAGATCGAACACAACAGATCAGAGGGAGAGAAGAGTCTGTTACGTGTCTAGCAGCGCTGAACAAGAAGCAATTTTCCCAGAGAAACTCTCGCGTGACCTCTGGGAGCAGAGAACAAGCTTTGAAGAGCAGATGGATTGTGGGAAAGTGAACGGAGGAGGCCGCTGGTAGTCACCGTGGTCTGACCATCTGCTCTGCCGTGCACAGCGGGTTCCCTGTATCCGAGTCTATCTGATAATTACATTCAGAGGAAAAGGCAGTGTGGAGTTTAAACGGTAACACTTTCGATGCAGGTGATCTCTCTTCAAGAGTGAATTTTTTAACTGGAAAAAATCCCTTGTACCAAATATATTGTGCGGCGTGTGTGTGTGTGTGTGTATATATATATACACACACACACATACATATAGATATGGGTGTTTGTCTGTGTGTGTGCGTACACATCCTCAATGTTTCCCCAGTACAGGGTTTGCCTGTGATATCACTAATGCACTCTTAATACATATAACTATATAAAAATTATGACAATGTTCAAATGCAATTATTTATTTATTTTTTTGGCATCCAAATTCACCAAATGCTAGAATTCCTGGAATATCCGGCTTGATTCCTTGATGCCTGTTTTACTAGATGAACACTTTATGGCATAAAAGCGATAGGATAGCGAACCGTACGCGCACTGGCTCGGTCTGGCACGTGCCAGTACTTGGCGGAGGAAGGTGTTAATGAAGGTGTTAATGAAAAGGCTCGTGTTAATGTCCCGGCTCGGCAGACGATTCCCTCAACTGCCACGAGAGGGTGCTCGTGCTCTCCGATACTCGAGGCCTTGCCGCGAGGCGCGATAACAATGTCCCTTACGCGTATTAGCGAAGCTGTTCTGCTGGCTGATGAAGTCTAGTTGTGTTGCTGCTATAATGCCTGCAGTATTAGTTAGAAAGTAAATAGATGAATCTATTTATGTTATGGCTCAGTTGGCTAAGCCTCTGTGCCTGTGATTGAAAGGTCTCTGGTTTGACCTCTGACCTTGGCAGAAAGGTCACATGTCCTTAGGCCCTTGGGCAGGACCCTTAACCCCCAGCTCCATGGGTGCCACTGCAGGTTGCTGGCCTTCGCTGCCTCTTACCTGTATACGCTGGTGGCCAAAATTATTAGAACACCTGACAGATCTAAAAACGTTGACTTTTTTGCCTCCAAAACATGATTTAATTCCATAATGCTCATGAAATATGCAGATGGTTGCACACAACAAATATCAGATGAAGTGAGACCTACTGTTTTTATCCACTTTTAACTTTAATATTTGGTATGTCCACCTTTTGCATCAATTACAGCAGCACATCTCTCTGGCAAAGTGTCAGTATATTTCCTGAGAACTTCAACACTAATGGTATCCCATGCCTTCTGCAACATAAGCCAAAGGCATTCTTTTAAATGTACAATAGATCTGTCAGATTTATTTTCCAACTCGTCACAAATGTGCTTGATGGGGCTGAGGTCCGGACTTAGCACAGTGTTTCTCCTTATGAAGGCTCTATTCTATCGTTTATAGAGCATAATGATCACGTTTTAGATATTTCATTTGTTTTATGGGTATTTTAATGGCCAATTCAGCAAAAAACAACTGAAAACTCTTAAATGCGCCAAATGGTCTAATGATTTTGGTCACCGGAGTATGTGTCTGTGTGTCATGGAGAACACGATGGGGTAGGTGAATAGAGAATTTCTCCAATGGGATTAGTAAAGTATTTGGGGCATCGATGGCATAATGCTTAGGGAAGAAACTGTGTGATTGAAAGGTTGCTGGCTTGAATCCCTGACCTGCAAGCACCACTGAGGCAGCCTAAGCAAGATACTGCTCTGTGGGCACTGAATTAGCTACTCCCTGCTGTGTTACATGGGTTACATGCAGATGACAATTTTTCATCTGGGTCTGTCTGAAAATCTTTACCATTTGGTGTAGATTACAGTTGTTGGGGGATGAGATCCGGTTTGCCCTCATGCAGTGCCGGTTGCTGATACTCCATGCATGTACCTTGAAACTGTGCCCCCAACCTCCCCTTCAGCACAGTCAGTGCTGGGGAATGCTCCGAGCAGCTACTGTCCTGGTTAATATTCAGCTTTGGTGTGGTGGGGGCGCTGTGAGCCGTGACGAGTTGGGCTTCTGTGCCCGTGAGCTGAAGGTCACCGGTTCGTATCCCATGCTCAGCAGGATCGACACCGGGCCCTTGAGCAAGGCCCTTAAGCCCCCTGAAAAATGTTCTGGGCACCAAGTAAATTGTTCGCCCTGTGGTGGGATCCCAGGCTTCAGTCGCACCTGTATACACACACATGCTGGCCACTTAATTGGGCGCACCTGTTCAACTGGTCATTGACGCAAAGATCTAATCAGCCAATCAAATAGCAGCAGCAAAATTTATATAGTCATGCAGATACGAGTCAGAAGCTTCAGTTAATGTCCAGCAGTAACTCCAGTAGCCACTCATTACAACCAGGTATGCAGAAGATCATCCCTAAATGCAAAACACCTTGAGCCTTGAAGCAGGTGGGCTACAGCAGCTTAAGGCCATTCCAGATGCCACTCCTGTCAGCTAAGAACAGGAAACGAAGGCTGCAGTGGGCATGGGCTCAGTAAAATTAGACAATAGAAGATTGATAAAACATTGGTCGGTCTTGTTTTCTGCTGTGACATTCATTAATGTTGTCTTTTACATACATTAGCAAAGCTTTCTGTGGGCTTTGGTGTCCCTCGTGCCATTTTCTACCTCAGCCAGGTGCTTTATTCTCTTTAAAGTCCTGATGCTTTTGAAAATGCCACCGATGTCCCGGGAGATCAGCGCCATCTGTAGGCCGCGTAGGGATGGACAGGGCGGTGGGTTTTGAGGCAATACGGGGTGCAAACATTAACATTTACACAAATACATGAGAATGTGAGCGTTTCCCATATTTCCGTTTTAAATTTATTTGGAATACTTTATGTTAATTCGGTTATTCGTGTTATTTTTGTTTTTGCGTAGCCTTACAATAAAGATTTTACTCCAAACTCCTTTTCATTACACAGTCCTCATGGTTATGATTAATGATCACCGCGGCAACTATTTTTATGGGCTAAAACGTGCAGGTTAAAGTATATAAACTGAATATCTTGGAATATTATAATAGTCTGATATTATCTGTTCCGCTGTCCGACCTGAAATTTAGCCACGTTGTAGCTGCTCATTCTGTCCATGCGTTTGTTCATTAATCCCGGGGGAAGAGGCGTGGGGCTGAAGCGGTCAGCTTGCTTGTAGATGAGACGGGAGAGGAAATTACCCAAGGCGGGCGGGACGGTGGGAGAGCGCAGTCCGCAGTGGGCGCCTCGACTGGCGGGTGCGAAGCGCGGCTGTCCGGCTGACCGAGGCTATCCCGTACCGGAGTGCCGGAGACGGGAAAAGGACGGATCCAGAACCCGATCTCCGTATTTATTGGGGGTTTTTATACATATATAAGTCTCCCCTTCTTTTTGGGCGTTTTCGCGCACATTAGAGGCGATGTGTGACAGCTGGATCCGCCTTCGTAAGTAAAGCGCCTCTCCGCCGTTTCGCTGCGCGGCGCGTCCCGTGCGGCGCCGGTGCCGCTTTAGGGATCCGGCCCCGAAACGCCCCGCCGGCGCCGTAATGCTTACTCATGCCTGCAGCCATCGGCACCGGCAAACACTCCCGTCACGCCCAGTTATCCACATCTCCCCCACGCAGCACAGCTCTACGTGATTATATTTATTCTCGATGTAAAATACATGCCATGGCCATAATTACGGCTATTAAATCCTTCCTAGTGTTATAGGCGTATATACCTATGTGATGTATAATGATTAAAGGCATTGTTAAATTGGCAGTAAGGAATGTAATTGCTCGAAATTTGGATATAAAGAAATAGTGCAACCGTGGAATAAAAGTCATATGATTTTAAAAGCTATATTCATGTCAACTTTGATTTAATAAGCTGAAGAGCTTTGGAAGAGGAATATTTAATTTTCCCCGTATCAGTTGCCCCAGTTCTGCTTGTGCGCCTGGGGGGGGGATTAAGTGACCCTCCTGCAGTCCTCCACCTCGGCCAGGTGTAGTGGGGAGATTCCGGTGCAGCATGGAGCCGCCCTGATGGGCAGGAGGCTGACGCCGGCCTGGGGCCTGGGGCTGGGGCTGGGGGGCCGGCTGGCGTTGCTGGGCTACCCTCCCCGGATCCCCGGGCTATTTTGGTGGGCTTGATGTGGGCCGGCAGGTGTGTGTGCATGCGGGGGCGTTTTATGGGGCTCTGCTCGTCAGGGCAATGAGATGACTGGAATATTTAATAAGTCTGTAATAATAATAAATATGTCAGGATTAGCCCGGACGTGCTGAGAGGGCCGCTGACAGGGCGTGACCGACGGGGGCGGCACCCCCAGCGCTCCGGCCTCTCCTCCCCCTTCCCGTGCCTAATCTCACTGTGTGCGAGGAAACCGCCATTAAGCTGGGCAAAGCTTATAACATAATTATACAAAGCGGTGGTAACTTACTATTAGGAGAAGTATGCCAGGCTATAGCAGGACGCAGAGGGCCTGACTGCCCATCCTTGGATCTCATTATGAAACCTGTATTCAGAAACCACACAGATGTGGAGAACATGAGAACTTGACACATAAGCCTGGAGAACAGTACTCCCAACCACTCTGAGAGTCATTATTATTATTTTTATTATAATATTTTTTCAAGGATCCCTATTGTTTTTTATATTATATTTTTGCTACTTCTCAGACATATATGTTTGAGATATATGTTTGTGCAACAGTGTTAGCGGTAGAGAAACATTGCCCGTGTTGGGTTCCTGTTTCTAACTCTGGCCGCGTGATTACTCCTCACATTCCCGCCGCCCCCCCACCTGTCTCCCTCCATCACTGGGGGCGCAGACTGTGGGGGGGGGGGTCTTAGGAGTCATCACCCAGTCCGTCACTGGGGTGACACAGAGGCCACTCCTGGGGTGTGAATGCATGGGCACCCGAGGCATGTCAGACTGGGGGTGCAATCAGGCCTTTTCCTCACCCCAGCCTGACCGAGGGGGGGGGGAAGGGGTTACATGGTCGATACAGTCCACAACAGCGTCAGCTGTGTTTGGGTTTGCGGGCGGGGGGGGGGGGGCGACTTCCATACAGCACATGTACACTCAGCGGAGGTGTTTACCACCACCCAAGCCACGTGTTTCGGGGGAGGGGGGGCTGTTGGCCATACAATAAACTGGCCCCTGTGCACATTTACATAGTGTGCAATCAGTACCCATCCAGTTGGGCCTTCCACACTCACATAATACCAGTTTAGATGCAATTCAGAAGCTCCAGCTCCCCCTGCCACAAGGTCTCAGACTGTGGGAGGAAAGCGGAGGTTCTCGGGAGATCCCACACACGGATAGATAAATGTGAGAGGTACCACACATAGGCAGATGCGTGCTGGCAGGATATTAATGTGATATTGATGTGAATCCATCCATGAGTTTGTCCACCCCCTTGCACGCCTTTGCCGATCAGAGGAAGTTGATTGACAGCCCCACCTCCATGCCCGAGTCTCACTGGGTTTGGATAAACAAAGAAGTACAGGAGAGTTCAGCTCTGTGCTGCTGCTGGGCAGTGAAGCAAAGAGACTGGGGTCATGAGAGTTAAATAAAAGATCATAAAAATACTAATATAGTAGAACTGCCATCCATCTTTCATCTTCCTGGTCCACGTATGCACAGCGAACATGTCAGGGGATCGCACTGGATGGGGTGCTAGTGTGTCACAGGGAACACGTCAGGGGACACCCTGGACAGGGCGCTAGTGCATCCTGGGGAACACGTCAGGGGACACCCTGGACGGGGCGCTAGTGCATCCTGGGGAACACGTCAGGGGACACCCTGGACGGGGCGCTAGTGTGTCACAGGGAACACGTCAGGGGACACCCTGGGCAGGGCGCTAGTGCATCCCGGGGAACACGTCAGGGGACACCCTGGACGGGGCGCTAGTGCGTCACAGGGAACATGTCAGGGTACACCCTGGACGGGGCGCTAGTGCGTCACTAGGAGCACACAAACGCCAGCACTGCTTTGCCTAATTGCATGTTGTTGCACGGCTGGGTGACATGGCCCTCAGCTTCGACCTTCACCATCATTCTGCTTGTTTGAGTCTGTGGGCTCCTTAGGGATTCAGCCTGTGGCATCTCCTCATAATGCAAGCTAGCTGGTCACTGTATGGCTTTGTGTGTCGAATTACTTTATTACTTTAGGGGGAGCTGTTTTGTCTTAAGGGCAGAGCCAGATTCTGGGAATTAAATTAGACTTGATTCATTGTTAGACCCGCCCCAGTGCAAGCTTCCCAGGGCACTTTCTGAGGGATCTAGTGGTGGGAGCAGTTATAGGAGGAAGGGCGGCACGAGCGGGCGCAGCATTGTACAGCTGTAAAAACCCAAACAGTGTTTTCAGAGCCGCCATAACTCTGCCTCCATCTTGCTCGTCCTTTCTCGGGTTGGCGTTGTTTAAGTGGATCATCTCGGGCTTCATTTTTCTCTCTGCCAGCTGTTTTAGCCTCACTTCTCCATGTCATGTTTAACCGCCGACCATCAGGCGCCTACGGGGGCGGTGCCGTAGGGGCACTGGTTCTGAGCTGAAAGCTGATTGCATCCCAGAGTGTTCCCTTCCCTGTCACTCACAGATTCAAAACATGCTATTGGCTAATGATAAGGTTGGCCCCTCTCTATAAATGATGGCCCCTCTTCTGTAAGGAATCCTGGAATTGTTGCTGCCGTAGATGCTTTTCAGCTGCGTCTGTCGTCTCCCCCTGGGCTTTAGCGGTAATCCCTTAGCCAAACCCCGCCATCCCATGCTGGCCACCTACGCAGATACAGACCATCTGCAAGCATCTCACACAGAGCCAAGCTGCAAGGGCTTGTGGGGAGATTCTTCCATAAGTGATATGGATTCCCCTCACCATCCACCCAAAGATGTGCTTTTTGGCAGCACCCATGTCATGCTGGTGTAATTTATTGTGTTTTCCCATAAACACAGAAGGTTGGCAGCGCTGGGTAGCAGTCTGTAAACGTGGCCATTGGCTGCCTTCTCGGTGTGGCCAAACCCGCCTTTTGCAGGAATTAGATCATGGCTCCTTGTGGGACTGTTTCCCTTAAGAGCTCCTGCTTCAAAGTAGTTTTCTGAGTGTGGGGGGCGGGGGGCGCAGGATAGGGATGGCAACCCCCCCCCCCCCCCCATCCCCTGTACTCACACTGATTCACTCCATGACGTCCTTTGGTCCGGAAAATTATGTGTTACTCAAAACTACACTTAGAGCATGACAACATCAGCGACTTTCCATGTGTGTGTGTGTGTGTGTGTGTGTTTGTGTTTGAAAGCCTCCTGACAGATGGGTACCCTGGAGGGGGTTAGAAAGGAGGGTGAGGGGGCTGTCATTCAGCCTTTCAGCCCCAGAGTGTGACTGGAATAACTTAAAATCCCTGAAACTTTGACTGGATAAAATCCAGATCTCTATGACTTTGATTGGATAAGATCCAGATCTCTATGACTTTGATTGGATAATATCCAGTCTGGAAAAGATCCAGATTTCTGTAATTCTGATTGGATAAGAGCCAAATCTCTGTGACTTGTTGAACAAAATTCTTCTTAACGAATGGATGGATATGTGCAATATACACCTGTATGGGCTCACATTTTAATTATGTGTACCTTTTAAATAAAAGCTAAACATGCTTACACCCAACTAACTATAATGAATGTGTTTTTAATAATACCAAGCAATTGCCATTTCCTAAATACACACATGAATGAAAACTTGTATAAACTAAAGGCAGTAACACATTTCTAATCTGGCCTGGGTCCAAGTGGTTGCAAATCTAGTTTATTGTAGTCCTTATTAATGGACACTAGAGGGAGCCTGCATTTCCTAGCAAACACCCAGTCTTTGATGCACTCGAATAACAGAATGCCATGTGACCTAAAATGTCACAGTGACCCCTTTCCTGCTACACATGTCACTTTTTTGTCAAAGAACTGGTCTAACAGGAAGCGAGCTGCGTAGGCTTGCGCAAGCCAGCCAGTTCACCGTTTCCCACGGCAACGTACCAGCCCTCGTCTGCTCTCACCTCGTGTCCCCTTGTGTAAACCGTTGCTCTCTTCCAGACGTGCCTTTGGTAAACACACCAAGGCTCCTCCAAGCACTACATCACGGGTCTGCTAACCAAAACCAGTCACTGCTTAGCTATTGGTCAGTATCAGGCTCAGACACGCCTGCCCTAATTGCTGCAGGAAGTCAAGGATGCAATGGAGCATCAGTTTGGCTCCGGAGACTACAAGGTAATTTTTATAATACACGTTATTAACTCACGTGAAGTTGTAAATGCTCCATACTGATGGTTGGGTGCGAAAGCATCCTGACAGATCCCCACTAGGGGGCAGCAGAGGTGTGGCCTTCCCTGGCTGTGTGTGTGTGTGTGTGTGTGTGTGTATGTTATTAACCTGTTCCACACCGCAATTTGAGTGTCTCTAAAGCCCACACTGGTGGAAATGGGGGCAGGGGAGAGTGAGGGGGGCTTAAAGACATTTCCTTTGTCTTGGGAAGCTTTGAGACTGCGTGGTGCTGCTTCTTGAGGGACTTGTGCTAAGAGCATGGGGGGGGGGGGCACGGCTTGATCCCACCCACATAGCATGACCGGTCATGACCCCCCGCCCCTACGCAAAACAGTGATGCGTGGGAGGGGCCCGGGTGCTGCCCACTCAGATGTAGCGGCGTGACCCTGACCGAGTAGTCGGGGGGGGGGGGGGGGGGGGGTGTCCCGGGGGGCCCCCTGTGGGGCGGGGGGGCGAGGGGGGGCCCCCCCGCCGGCCGGGGGGGGGGGGGGGGGGGGGGGGGCGGGGGGGGAGGGGGGGGGGGGGGGGGGGGGGAGGGGGGGGCGAAGGG
>JAODKM010000075.1:15619721-15632423 GCA_026780845.1 Petrocephalus sullivani
TATTGGCTGATTCAAAAGTCATCCCAAAAGCCCGCACCCACACCGGCTCTCCATGGATCAGGTTCCCTACCCCTGATCTAGAGATTCAGCGTAGTGCCTTTCTGTCACGTGTGCAGCAAGAGATTCTCAGCAAAAATAGACAGTTAACAGACATTTCAATAGTCATACTGATGTCATACAGTTATATTTAAAACAGACACCTTTTACTGTATTGTCAGTGTCTAAGCCATATATATGACATGAAATAGACATGAAAAATATATAAATATTAATTGTTTTAACCATTTTGACATTTGCATGCGAAGTGGAGAAAGTGGAGGCTGCGTGTGGACTTTATAGTCAAAGCAGAAACCCTGTAACTATATTATATCGATACATTAACAGAACATTGGGTGAAGTGCAGGTTTCCAGTGTGCTGTCTCTCATTCTCGTGCTGAATGAGGGTGAGTAAAAACCGGGAGGCTCGCTGGCTAAATCCGACCAACTTCATGGTGGTCACTCTTCTGACTTTGCTAAAGCAAAGGCAGAAAGACAGGGCTTGCAGTTCCAGGGCCACGGCTGCTGGCTCCTGGGCCTAAGGTAATGACAATGCAGTGTTCAGTCAGTCAGCACCCCCCCGCAGGTGGACAGCCCTGACGACAGCCTGGGTGCGGGGGAGCACTGCCGCTTCCAGTCGGTGGGGATCCAGGTGGAGGAGCGCTGGTGAGCATGCGGCCCTGCCCTGTGCTGTGAAAGGCGCTATATAGATATACACAGGTATAGGATGTGCTGTAAACAATACACAGAAGGTAAGGCATTAAGCAAAGGAAATAAGTGGATGGAGAAGTTAAGATGGGGGGGGGGTGATCATGCATATAAATTAAAGGTAGGGTAAATGGATGTCCACCATTACTATAACACCAAATAATGTTATTCCTGCTAATGGCCTGTCTCTCATGGTGGGGGGGGGGCATTTCCTGCTTTCTGATTGGCTGGAGGATGTGGAGGTGAGGCTCTTCTCCTGGTCCCAAACTGCGCCCCACATCTCAGGCTCTATGTATTCCTGCATCTGTACCCCTGGTGTGCACGGGGGTTGTGGTTCCTAGCCTTTCAGTCTGGTCCCGTTATCTGACTGGGCCATAGAATGTTCTGGTCGGGACGCTTTGATGCACTATGGCCCTCCACTTTGTCCAGCTGTGTTCTGGAGGGCCAGCTGCTCCCTGATTCAGCATAGCTCCCCCCCCTCATCAGGGATAAGGGATGAGAAAAGCGTCTTTATGGACGGTGGTGTCACATGTGAGGTTAGCACCAGTCTGCCAGGAAACTATGAGGAACACCCCCCACTGGCTGTTACACACCAGCACTAACAAGCCCGCTGTTCACAGACAGTGTGACTAGCTGCCTCCTGTCAGCTGTGTGCATGTGTTTGGGGCACTGAGTGTGCAGTGTGGCTCATGGCCTTGACTCGGAACAGATGTGCCATAATGCCCCCCCCCCCACAATGAAAGACCTCCTCACAGTTAGCAGGGGGTCTCAGTCTGTGCATGTGTGTGTGGGATACAGTGACAGCCCTTCAGAGGTCCTGAGCGTAACTTACCCTCTAGCTAAGAGTCATGCGTGTGTGTGTGGCTGCTTGTCTGCTTTTGTAGCAGCACTGGGTGGACACACCCCATTCCATTCCGTCAACCAATCAGGGCGTGTGATCTGTCGCCTCTTTCAGGTGCAGATTGAGGATGTGGGGATTCGAACTCAGGCTGCAGAGTGGTTGTTGCCACAGGGGAAAGAGGCTTTTTATTTAGAAGAATAAGTGGAACTGTAGGCAGAAGAAAGGCAGGCTTGGTGTTAGCACATTAGCACGTTAGCGTGTTAGCACATTAGCACATTAGCACAGATAGCTAATAGTTCCCTCTATACCTGGCAGCTATCGCCGACTGACACGCTCTGATAGCGTGACCACAGCTGTTCAGGCCGACTTGGACCACCTGGAGGCACTCAGCGGGCTGGTGGACACCCCAGTGGCAGGACCACCCTCGTCAGGCCCCATCCCCCGACAGCGATCCCGTGATGCTGGCACCTCTACTGTGAGCATCCAGGGCTCGGGCAACCACTACCACCCCTGTGCAGACGACGATTACCCTGCAGCTGGCGGTGATGATGACAGTGACGTGGGCTTTGACCCATCCATCCTGCCGCCACCGGACCCCTGGATCGACGCCGTGGAGGACGACCCCGGCGAGGCCACGCAGGCCTATATATGCCAGCGGGACGGACACTGGTTCCTGAAGCTACTACGGGCAGAGACAGAGCGCATGGAGGGCTGGTGCCGCCAGATGCAGCAGGACGAGCTGGAGAACCACCTGCCGGATGAGAGTCAGTGTCCTGTATCATTTTAACATTTTAAATATGTTGTGTTTTTGTCTCCTATCGCAAGTTTGGAGGTTTGGAGGGTTTTCTTGGGAAGGTAAATCTACCTCAAGGATACAACAAAACATCCCAATCCCTTCCAACAATTCTCCTTCGCAATGTTGACAGTTATCACCTAAGCAAATCATTAGCTTCTAGGTCTACCTTTCAAGGCATTAGTACTGCTCAGCCCTAAAGATACCCGACACACTCTTACAGATTAGCAGTTCATGTCTCACAGCAAATCTCTCCATCAGAAGTCTCTGGGAGTGCCGTAATTGGAGTCCCTCTTCTTACGCTATGTGAAACTATGAGGTCACTGATCTTAGTGACCTCATAGTTTGCCCTTTATCCCTGGCCTCCTGTTGGCTCGTTCTCCTAGTTAGTGTTGGCTGTGCCAATGGACATCCACCCCTCCCCCTTCCTCCAGACTCTGAAGATGGGGCATATCTTGTTTATCCTGTGGTTCTGTGTGTGTGTGTGTGGCGGGGGGGGGGTTGTTGGTCTTGGATCTGCCGATGAGGTGACTGTATTTGCAGCATTGTGCCCCCCCCTGGCATCCGACCCTCTCCACTTGCTGCCTTTGTCTGCCAGCTGTCCCCACACCGTCGCCAGAACCCTGGCCAGGTGTCGCTTACCAATGTAGAGGAGACGATAGCAAATGTGTGAGAGGCATGCGATCAAAAGCACCCACACACACACCACGGCCTCCACTTTGGTGGTGATCTGTTTCCGCTTAAACTTTCCAAAAGGACATGTCTATAATATCACTGCAAAGGCTTTTAAAAGTTCTTTTAAGCCAGCCAGCACACCCAGACACACAGACACATGCACACGCATCTATGGGAAACTCTATCCATGACCCCAGCGATCACGTTTCGGAAACACACCCCCTTCATTTAGCCCGTCTGCCTGGTAATGTCAGCCGTAATGGATTTCTCAGAACAGCCCCCCCACCCCACCTCACACCCCCCCCACAACTCAGTAATGCATCGGTACAGTGCCTTCCCCATATCCATTCATGTTTCTTAATCATGAGTTTAATAGTGTGTGATTATTGTTCTCTGATGATATAAGAATTAATCATCTCTTTACACACTTAACACATTAATACTGACTCAGAACACAAATTAATCTCCTAAAGTATGCTCTAGATATTAGCCAGCATGCTTCCCCGTCTAGCCCAGTTTCCTTTGTCTCAGTGTGGGTGTCTGCCTCCGTTAATGCGCTTCTGTGTGTTGTTGCCAGTCCTGGGAAAGATCCGGAGTGCAGTGGGCAGCGCCCAGCTGCTGATGTCACAGAAGTTCCAGCAGTTTCGAGAACTCTGTGAGGAGAACCTGGTGAGCAGTGTGTCGATATGCTAATAACAGACAGGGAGGCGCCACCCCTAAGCCATAGAGGACAATGTGAGGCTCCATCCACAGCACACAGAAAGAGATGTGAGGCTCCACCAACAACCTGCTGAGAGTAATTTTTGGCTCACTCCAAGGCCTTTAGAGAAGAATGAGAGGCCCCATTCACGGAACTAGAGAGCAGCCCATACACAATGATTTTTTTAGACTCCTCCCACAGCCCATGTACAGTGATGTTAGGCTCCTCCCACAGCCCATGCACAGTGATGTCAGGCTCCTCCCACAGCCCATGCACAGTGATGTCAAGCTCCTCCCAAGCCCATGCAGTGATGTTAGGCTCCTCCCACAGCCCATGCACAGTGATGTTAGGGTCCTCCCACAGCCCATGCACAGTGATGTTAGGGTCCTCTCACAGCCCATGCAGCGATGTTAGGCTCCTTCCAGAGCTTATGCGCAGTGATGTTAGGCTCCTCCCACAGCCCATGCACAGTGATGTTAGGCTCTTCCTACAGCACACAATGAGACATGCAACTCACAGCAGCTGATGTATCTCTGAATCTGTCCCCCCCTCCACCTCTCTCCGCCCAGAACCCCAACGCCAATCCAAGGCCCATCTCACAGGACCTGGCCGGCTTCTGGGATATGCTTCAACTGTCCATTGAGAACATCAGCCTCAAGTTTGACGAGCTGCACCAGCTCAAAGCCAACAACTGGAAACCTCTGGCAGTCCCCGAGAGGAAGGTAGAGCATATGCCCCCATCCCCCATCCACCACCTATACATAGTGACTGTCAAGACTCAGTTAGCCTATCTATGTGTTAAAGCTTCAGTCTGGTCCTTTGGGTATGATGTCCTAAAGCTATGTTAATTTACACATTAATTACTGGGATTTTAAACACAGGGGAAGGTGGCCTTCCTTCAGTAGAGTAATTATGAGCTGAGGTTACCCTAAACCCTAGTTGAACAGGGCCTGTATCATGAAGCAGGATTTCTGGCATAGCCAGATAACTTGTCAGACTTAAGGTACCCCAGTTTAATTGGACTACATCTTCTTTCACTTACATTTATCCCAGACTACCTTAAATCCGACAAGTTTTCTTGCTAACCCAAAAACCCAGCTTCATGATATAGGTCCCATGTGGCCCCTGAGATAAAGGCCTACCTCTTCCTGCTTTGGGAGGAACCAGCTGATTGGGAGTGCTGGTGAGTCATGGTCAGGTTTCTTGTGCGCGTGTAGCACATGTGTCTGTCCTGCTACATACTACATACTACATCACCCTACACAGCTTTAAATTAATTCTGTTTATGCCACATATCGTCTTTGCAGGAGAGATACATAGCTACAAGTCCATGTTCATTGTCTTAATTGTTGTTATTGTTTTGTTTTTGCTTCATGGAGAGTCACATGACCAGCTCTGTCCAATCCCAGGGCGGCAACCTCAGCTCTATAGTTTATCTGTTGACAATAAGGGGGTTTTGAGGAGTCTTTTGCAGCCGCTCCCCAACACACAATCTCAGTCAACCTACCCTACCTCTTACGGCTGTTATGTCTCCCCCGTGTCCAGGCAAGGAGGGTGGCCCCTGTGGTGCCCAGGAAACCCCCAAAGGGACCCCTGCCCATGGCGAGGGACCGCTCCCTGGAGAGCACCGAGAGGCAGCGGCAGGAAGCACGCAAGAGGCTGATGGCGGCGAAGCGAGCCGCCTCGGCCAGGCAGAGCTCGGCCACCGAGAGTGCCGACAGCATCGAGATCTACATCCCCGAGGCCCAGACCCGGCTCTGAACCGCATGGGGAACCACGCACACGCGCACGCACACACACAATCACGCGCAAAGGGCAAAGTAAGGGTGCTCGTGACATCATCACTCAGCACACGGCAGGGATAATATATAGTATCAAATCGAAGGTGGCGGGAAGCATCATCAGCAACTATTATCAAATAAAAAGTCGAAATATAAAGTCCAGAACACGGTGGAGTGTATTTTTAATATATGGCGAAAAATATACTGCATAAATTAGGGACTAAATCTGTCAGATCTGTTACTTTACCATTGTACGTGTTTATTGTTTGTCCTTCTGCAAACAGTATCAGAAATCCACCTTGTAAATGATGGAAGGTACACTTTGAAGATGCCAGGTTGCTCTGAGGCCAGTTATACTTTCTGAAACGTGCAGTATATTTTATTCCAAATTAAAAGTATGTTTTGTTTTTTGTTTCTGTGTTTTTTGCAAGGAGTGAGCCTTTATTTAGTTTTTGGTCCCTATTTTTCCCAGTCAGTGGCGTTTCCCACGATCCTGGCGGCTTAAAGACGCAGCCATCGTCCAGGGCTGAGGCAGGGACACGCTTTGGTTTTGATCTTCTAATATTATCAAATGAAAGCAAAACGACAAAACGGATTAAGACAACGTCAGAACGGTAGCTGGGCTGCTGGGTTAATTATACTCCTGAACTTCACCCAAGTATAGCCCAATGCCTTTGCTCTAGGTAGGCCGGAGAGTCACATGACCAGTCGCGGCCAATGCCAGGCCGGCTGGCTCGGCGCCAACTCTCAGGAAGGGCTCTCCCGGGAGACAGCTGTCATGCGTGTTGGTGTTTACACGCGCTGGCGACTGCGTGTGCGTGCCTGGGTGTCCGCGCGCGTGCTGACGCGCGTGCGCCAAAGTGCTTCCTAATTTTACAGACCCGAGTCCGCCTGCCTTCAGATATAAGGAACGAACCTCACTCACGTCGTGTAAAATAGTACACCACCCGCACCGTTAGCCATGTGCGTGCAAAAAAAAAAAACGGAAGGTGGCTGCAGAAAGCATAAAGACATTCTTTTTAAAAGTAGATCGGAATTTTTTTTTTTTTAATTTTCCATTTTTTTTACGGTTTCAACTTCGCTCATTATTACCATGGGCTGTTTTTACGTTGAGTGTAGTATACTATATATAAATATAAAATCATTTTACATATATGTATATGAATATTTATCGCTATGTAAATATTTGGTCTGGACACATTTATTAAAATGAGTTGGCTAAAATAAAGCTTATAAAGTGAACCACATTGCAAAACAAACAAGCAAGCGAATAAATAAAAGCAAAACAGTGTGATACAGTATTTGAGGGAGGGCAGCCCATACTGGCCGACACATACTGTACATACAAGCTCTGTCCCCTGTAAACTTTACAGGGGCGCGCTCCCGGTCCGGTTCCAGCATCACTGTGACATTCCCGGTCTGGATTAGCTCCACAGCAGTAGATTTGATACAAGGAGGGAAGACACGGAAATCTACAGGTGTTGATGCGAGTGTTTTTGGTGGTTCCCATGAAGGAGGCGCGAAGCCCGGCTTTTGGAATATAAACCCCGTTTACACCTGAAGGCTATTAGGTGTGAACGGTGTTTCGGCTTCAGGCTGCATGCAATGTTCTCCATTTTGCTGTGAACACGACATATCCCGACCGTGCACCTGTTTCGGCAACACTTTCGGCATTTAATCTGCTGCAGATGCCGCCTCCATCCGCCTTGGAGCCGGCCACTCGCTGCTTTATCTGCGTTTAAAAAACGTCAGAATCATACGTATTGCCCGTATGTCTATATCCCCCCCCCCAGTAATCAGCCTTAATTTCTAATGCGATTGTTGAGCACAAACCAGTCTCAGGGCCAGGAGGATTGCACGTGAGGGATGAAAGGCGCTATATGTGTACATAACGCAGGAAATCAGTAAATTGGCTTGATTAAAATGCATCGTCTTTTATAAGATTGTTTCCAACTCTGTCCCCTCCGTTTTATTTACACGCAGCCCCTCCTGGAGTTCGTGCATGTATATATGATTAGAATTAAAACCGGGGTTTTTATAAAGCGGGATCCCGGGCTTTATATGGGAAGGGCCACGCTGCTGGGTTACCCAGTCATTTCTGCCTTCCTCTGTACCCTATAATAATACACGGATAGACAATAATACCCCTGATTACCGTCCTGTCTCCTGTTTATAGGTTAGCGAGCTAGTTGGGTTGAAAAAAAAATGCGACACGTTTGGGAAAAAAGATGAATAACTTATTACACTCTTTTGCCGAATATAAAAGACTTCCTTATGGTTTGTGTTTTTTTTTAATATAAGGAAATAATGATGACTGTTTAAAGATTATCACCGGTTTCCTTGGTAGTTTAGAGCAGCTGCAGACCGAACTAAAATATAACGTGGAGTATTTCTCTTCTATTTACAGTTCTTATGTTTTAGAATCGAGCCGTAGATGAGATTATTTGAATTGATTCGTTTCGTAGTAACAGGAGAGGATGGGAGAAGCAGAGCATTGCCAAAATAAGGATTTTGTGACAATCGAGGGGATTTTATGATAATAGTTTGTGTATAAGCAGATAAAACACATTTAAAAGAATGTTTGTAAATATATAAATGTTTCTCAGTGTAAAAATAAATAAAATGTTTAAACAAATACACATCTTGCGTTGTCGAAAAATATTCACAGGCTTTCATGTAAAGTTTCACGTCCCCAAAATTTACCCCAGTCGATAATAACCTTTTTTATAGGCCTACAGAATTCCTCATTAGATCGAATAGAATCTAATCCAGAAAACCGTTCGCATCGGCTTTTGGGCATGGTGACGTCTCGCACCTCCTGGGTTGTGTGTTAGATATCCGCCCCAGCTCTCTGTGTGTGGAGATAAAGCCTTGCTCATACTTAACTTTCCCGTGTGCCATTATGGTCCACGCACGGACTCCAGTGTACATACTACGGTACATCTGTCCGCAGACGTGTTTCCTAGTGTACGTGTGAGTTTCCTCCCATAAATATCAAACCAAAAAATCACGTGACACTGAGATTTTGTGTGCTGTGATGGACTGGCATCCCGTCCTCGTCCCCAGACATGGGCTGTCACGTTCTTTGAGCAGTACGGGTTGGGGGGTATTCTGTATTCCAGGATTATAGTTCTAGACAACTGAGAACAATATTAAACCTGATTCAAAAACAGCAAAAATGATCACTTTGGATAGGCCCGAAACCCCGATTTGGAAATATGAATGTAGGTTTTTAGATGATGGCTCTGTAAGTAGCAATATGGCCTCACACCTCAGTGGGTAGGAGTTTGAATGTTTGCATGTTTATCCCTGTTGGGACCCGTTTCCTTTAGGTTCTAAAGTTTCCTCCTTCAGTCCAAAGACATGCGGTTACATGAATCGGTGTCTAAATTGTGTTTAATGAGTGTTTGCCATGCAATAGACTTGCATCCCAGCCAGGGTGCCCTTACCCCATAACCCCGGATAGGCTCCAGGCTCACCGGTACGAAACTGAATAAGTAGCTCAGGAAGATGGACGGGTACTGGCCTATGTGGTAGGCTGTGAAGATGAAAAAAGTGGGACAAATATACCTAGGATATAATAACTGGATCCGCCCAGCGCCATTGTCCTGGCCCTATCAGATGCGGCCCGTCGAGTTCACCACAAAGCCAGGGTAGTCAACGAGATTCCGTCATGCCACAAGAATGCCTCCACTGTGCTTCCTTCATGTGTAGGCACGCCGGACAGCATCTGTCCCGCTCGCTGGGTATTTGGCAAAATCGGCACCTCCACCACGCCGTCGGCGGGCAATAACGTCTCCCAAAAAGCGACGGGTGTGAGCGCCTTGCGTCCCTCTGCGTCACACCCCGCGTCACCACGGACACGTTCACCCCGTCCCGAGCAGCCAAGAGAAAGGCTGCTGAAACTGAAACCGGCAGAGTTAGAGGATTGTGAGAGATGCGCATTGAACCACAGAGTTTGTAGAAAACAAAACTTTATTTGAACAATCGAGTGACCCATATTTGCCATGGACATTGCACAGTATGAAGACAGAAAATCACATGTTATACGCAGGGTGCATTTTATAATTCAATTCACTACATTTTTGGTAGCAACATTAAACCATAACATATCACTTTAGCCAATGAACTTAGTGTTTACTTTTCCAGTTCACCAACCAGGTGGACTCTGGTCGCTGAGAGGCATCTCCTTGGCACAGTCATTGGCTGTTGCTAAGCACCATAACGACTCAGGCAAAGCATGGAGCTGCTACATAAACCATCTGACTGAGAGAAGGACGTGAGAGCGAACTACTTACTGTCTTCTTATAAATGTAAAAAAACAAACAAAACCAGTACAGTAGTGATGGGCTGTGTCAGAAGATAGGTGGAGGCCTCTAGGACGCGGAGATGTCAGTTTCCTCTACCCGGCCATGTGGGAGAGCACGACATGATGGGACCACACTCCTCTGCAAACGAGACATCGCCAGAAAATAAATCCAAAGAAAGTCAGTTTAAGAAGGAAGGAGCAAAGTCAGTAGAGAAAAAAGAATGTGGTTTCCTTTCTCGGAAAGAGAAAGAGTTTCATGAGACTCGTTTCGTTTTTTGGTCCTCTGTGTGCAAAAAGATACAAATTACATATACATATACAAAATAAGGATTAAAAAAACATCAGGCAAGGCACCAAACTGTGGATTTTTTTCTAAAGAAAATCCTTATCGTCGTCGTATCAAAAAATAGAAATGGTCAGGCTTGTGTGTGGTTTTTTTTGGTGATGGTGATGCTGGTGTTTTCACGGTCAGTCTGTCGGCACGGCCCGGGCGCCCGGCTCAGGCACTTAGCGTTACTTGGCCAGTTGTAGTTCTGCCCGCATTTTGAGGGCCACATCCACCAGGAGCTGGAAGCCGCTGAAATCCTGGCTGAGATCCGGCGGCGTTGGAGGAGGGGTGTTGAAGAAGCCACCCTGGGGACTGGCGTTGCGCTCTGCGGGAAGCCCTGGGCCGGCAGCTGGCAACAGCAGATCTGTTCCCTCGTCTGTAAGGCATGGCGGGCTGCGTGGGGGCCCCGTGACCGTGGTGTGACAGATGACCGACGGCCTGGGCGGCACAGACCCCGGTGATGGGGGCTTCTGGGGGCAGCCGGTTTCGAAGCCGGATGAGTGAAGAGGCTCTTCGTCCTCCACCTCCATGGCGACGGGCCTGGAAGATGTGGCGCTCTCGGCGGCGGCTCCCTCCCCACTCTTACTCCCCCTCCGGGATATGGTGAACTGGTTGGGGTCTTTGCCGTCCTTCCGCAGCATCTCTGGGAGCAGTCGGCGGCGGGCGTTAATGAACCAGTTGCACACCTAGAGCATCCAACGACAGGGTGGGACAGAAGGTTAGTCGGTCAGCAGGGGCTAAGTACCAGTCACTGGAAGGTTATGAGCACAAGCTTCTCCTTAAATGTCCATCAAGGTCTATACCCTCAAGAAAGGTTCACAGGTGGCTAAGGCGCTTAATTAACAGTGTTGGCCAAGCGTCACCTTGCCCAGGCCGCGACCACATGTCAAAGACCTTTAATCATAAAAAGTTTGTATGCAACGCCCTGCTTCCCCCTGAAAGTTTCGCTTCCACAAACGCATCCTGTTTAAGGCCCGCCACATGACGGCGGCCACCGCACTGCTCCGCCGAAGGTCAGTCCCCAGCATCCCGGTCTGTCACCTGACTTTGTGTGCAAGTGCGTCAGTGTGGAAACAGTGAAGTATAGGAATAGTCTGGGTGACGTGTGTTACACATGCAAAGAGCTAGATGTGAAGCCCCAAGCAGTGGTCTGCCGGCCCATCCCATGGTAAACACAGCTGGAGGGTGCCTCAATTGGGCATGGCACGCCATCTGGGGACAGCTGGGCCTTTTAAAAAAATTATATTATATATACAGCAGGATTTCCCACTTGGTTAAATAATATATATATATATATATATATATATGGGAAATCCTGCTGTTACACCACACGCGTCTGACGCACAGCAAGGGGGCTTTATGACACTAACTATCCCTGTCCCCACTTGCCCCCCCACAAACAAGACCCTGTGTTACATGACCCATGCGAGGCCACATGCAGAGGCAGGGTCTGACCTGTAGTGTGGAGAGGTGGGTCTGCCTGGAGAGGACGGCCTTCTCCTGCTCAGAGGGGTACGCGTTGTAACGATGCCCGTACAGCCAGTCCCGCAAGATCTGCACAGACTCCTTGGGCAGGTTGCCGCGGCGACGCCGCTTGGCACTGCCCCCGCTGGCCGACAGGTCCAAGGGGGCATCCGGGCTGTCCTCGTCCTCCGTCTCGCTGCCGGACGGCACCGGCACTGTGAGGGGGCCAGAAAAGGGGTGGGGGGGGGGGGGTGTGTGGGAGAAGGGTTTGGGAGCCCAGGAAATAGCTGTCAGAAAGCTGTGAGGTGAGAGAGCCACCCCCTCCGGCAAAGTTCATTTTATAAAAAGTATACTATTCCCAAATAAATGATGCATGCAGACTACTACCGCATTATAAGAACGTTCGTAGTGCCTGCGCACAATACAAGGCCGAGCAGCTAAATGTCATACTGGTGCGCGGCAGCAGCGGCACTAACCCCCGTCACGGGCCGGAAATCTGATTGCTATTAAATCTCTCACTCGCTGCAATGTTAGCAAAGGGAGAACCGCCCCCCCCCTCCTCCTCCCAGGGAATACGCAAAGCGCGCAGTCCTATAACAGTGCAAGATGCATGTCGGCGTCTCCGGTGCGGAGCCCGAAAGGCGCGTCATCGGGCCGCGCGCGCGCACGCGAGCACACACACACGCGGGGAGCGCGCGCCGTTACTGCCGACGGGCGGGGGGGCCGCGGCGCGCCGCCGAAACAAAGGCCGCGTGGCGGCCCTATTTATACTACGGGGCTCTGACAGCTGGGGGGGTGCGTCAGAGCGGCCGAAACCTAACCCCCCCCCCGGGACAGCCACACAAAGCGGCGGCGCGGCGGGCCTCTGGCACGGGGGGGGGGCTCCCAGGACCTGCTGCAAAACAGCGCCTGTAGACTAAACAAAAGGCGCCCCCCCCCGCGCCGTGCCGGGATACGGTTCCCGTCGCTTTGGGGGGGGGCACGGCGTTAGGGCCAAGCACGAGGTCGGGGGTCCGGGGGAGCAAGCGTCGCATAACAAAGGGGGGGGGTTCCGAGGAGGCACCGGC
>JAODKM010000075.1:15696305-15709360 GCA_026780845.1 Petrocephalus sullivani
GCCCGGGGGGGGGGGGGCGGGCGGGGGGGGGGCGGGGGGGGCGGGGGGGGGGGGGGAGGAAGCGCGGGGGGGGGGGAGGGGGGGGGGGGTGGAGTCACATAAAGTCATAGTCTGAATATTTAGGGACACTGTCATGAGAAACGAGGATGTTCAGAAAAAATAAAACATTTCTCACTATGCCTGTCTGATTTTACGTTTGTTTATATACACATACATATGATTGGTGTGTATAATACGTGTGCATGTTATATATAAAACTAGTGTGTGTATGTATGTATATAGTACGCTACGCGGTAATCTATATACAGATCCAATGCTATTCATGTAAAGGGACACTACCTGAGTTTAACACGTTGCATGTTCACATTTATGTACTGTACCCGCCGCATGCATTGCTTTGCATTAAAATCATTGGATGTAAATGTGAGAGATGCTTCTCCGGGACATTGATGAGAAACAGCGGACGGTCCTGCGATTGGGGAGCGGGGTGGGGGGCTGGATATATCTCACGGGAAGCGAATGAACTGCTGCTTCCCAGATTACCCGCAAACCGCATTTAGAAGATTTAACTATACTTATATATAGGTCGGCTTCACAGACATGACGCTATAATAAATATCTCGCTCTTAATTTTCCTCACTACCTATGCAACACGTGTTAGGATAATTAGGAAAAAGTCTGGTGGTGCCTACGAGTAATGGTATTCTTATCTCGGGAAATGGTTAAGTATAGATTTGGTTCTTCGGGGAGGTTGGGGTTTGTCGTGCCGGTGGGTCATAGTGCTTAAAGCCAAGGATACACGGTCGGTCCCGTGCTTTCTGCCTATACAATGACAGGAAAAGTAGAAGCCCCGCCAAGGAATAAACAGTGTGTGCCCGCATTTCTGCGCTGTTCCCGGTACTTTGTGGAAAGTTCACTTCCTAGAGGTATGTTTTAGTGATTTGCGGATCCCAGCTGAATCGCCGTTTTCTGTCGTAAGGAATTTCTTGCTTAAAGCTTTTACAGCACTCCGTTACTCTTGTGATTTTAGAAAAGTGGACCAGAATTCCCCCCCCCCCCACACGCCGCTTCCTCTCAAGTGGGTAGGAACGTTTCTCATTTAATCTCGGGCTTCGCAGAGCGTAAAATAAAGCAGATATGCGTTTTTTAAAAAATGAACAGAGATTAAGGCTTAAGATCCCCCTTCTGCGGGCTGTCCAGAATTTATCCGCTGGGACGGAGTGTTCTTGATGTGTTATTGCAGTCCATAAAGTAGAAAATTTAAATATTTGTAATATTTGCAGCAGGGTGGTGTGGGCCGGCTCCAATACGGGTTCTGACTGACAGGCCCGTGCTTGTGTTTGTGTGCCATGCAGTATACAGTCGTCGAGGCGCATTTTACGTGGTCTTGGCACAAACTGCGATCCTTTCTGGGCAGGATATTGTCCCCGAGGGACACGCACACAAGGGTGGTGACGGAGCGCAGCTGGAAGGGGAAATAGATTTATAGATGGAGGTACCACTTGCTTCAAGACCATAGAAAATTGTGTCCTAGAGCGACACGCGCTCTTTTAAAAAGCATTATGTTTTCTTGTGCTATGTGGGCTGGTACAACTTCTCTGGGCCAACTATATGCATTAAAAACTACAAAAAGACAATTAGGACATAACAGTAATAAAAGCGTATGTGGCCAATGGACGTAGCTATCTTCTCTGAGCTAGCAGCTTTCCTTGCTCAATTTCAAAGTGGCAGACATCCTTCCTCATAAATCAGGAGTGGTTTGTCTACTTTCCGCAATTTGGCGGTTTTCAGCATGTTGAAAGTAAGGTAACTAAACCTGACATATTTAGTGATAGTACACCCACACGCAATTTTATATTTGTGTCCATTTAAATTGGCTTCCTGCCCACACAGCCTAGTACGCAGTTTATAATAATAAATAACGAGTACAGTTTCTTTAGGAACTCGTAAATAAATTTAACATTGTGTGTTTACACTCTTCTTCTATGAGTATGGATAGTGGTGATGTTACTCCCACCTCCATATATTGAATTACACTCTTGGGTTCTAAAAGTAGAGTATTACAGCATATCTCAAAAAAGTGTTTGTGTGTGTGGGGGGGGCAATCATTCATTCATTCATTCATTCAACCGAGCTGAGGGCTGACGGCAGCATGAGCAGTGGGACTGTTAGCTAGGAGCTCCGAGAAGACTCTGGAATGAGGCGTCTGTTTATGGGATGGAGAGAAGAAGGAAGCCTTTTCCTGAAACTGGCTGTAGAAAGCTTGGAATTAGCAAAATGTTGTATTTATTGGGGTTGGGGGGGGGGGGGGTTGCATTCCAAGAAACTAGACTGAACTGTGGGGTTTGCAGCGAGTCACGTCTGGCTTCTACCAGAAAGCACCACCCCTCCTATGAGAGCTGGTGTCCTGGTTTGGCAGACAGAACTCGAGTGATGCTGGCAGCAAAACTGTAGAGAACCCAAGGGGATAAATTGCATACAGAGCTGGAGAAGGGCTGGAGATGCCCCTATGAGTTGGACCTGGACTGCCTTGCAGGTACAATATTCTAGAATAGACTGATCAGATCTGTCAGATCCAAATTCATTTCTCCACATGGCTTCTGAGACTCCAAGATCTCCTCCAGTGGTCTCCACAGAGGTTAATGTTGCACCAAGCAGATGTTCAAAGCTGGTTTGAAACCTTGTTTGTAAGAATCTTCTCCGGTGGAGCATCTTTCAAAGAAATAGATGTGACCGGCCTTGAGGACCTGGATTTGATTCTTGGTGTACTGTTGGTCTTTGGTGAGGGCCAATGGCCAATGGGCCAGGCTTGGTTTCTGTCTGTCATTGCTCTCTTTCGCCACCTGCTGAGTGAACATGGCATTGCAGGTGGGGGACTTGCTGCATGACGTCTCTGCTTCAGGTGAGATGTTCCAGTCCAAATGGTCCACACTGTGTGGAGAGATGAAGCAGCTGGCCAACAGCACACACACGGAGGTGGTGTTTGCCTCCAGAGTTGGCATGGGAGCTGTGTGCTGGGTGGGTGGGTGGTTCTGTGGTTAAGCTGACTTGCCTTTTCAGAAACTGGAGGTGGGGGGTAATGACTCACAGCTGTAATTTCTACTGAAGGTGGTTTAACCAAGCATTGGATGACGGAGGTGAATATCAGTCCAGCATAAACATTTAATTTTCATCAACAGCAAATGATTCAAAAGTCCTGATTTTGCTTTGCCCAACTGTCAGGGAAAATCTTATTTAAACACATTACATTTAATTATAAAACAATCACAGATGGGAAGACGTGTGTATAAACAGAGGGCCGTTTACTGCGTCGATTTTGTAGCACGTTGGCTGTGAGCTTCCGCAGCTAGCTGTGGTGCATAAACGCGCCCTTTCTCATGCCGCCGCCTGCCCCTGCCACTTGTGCCTCTGTAGATACCGACACACGCCTATGGGTGCAGATGCTCCCATCCTTTCGACAAATCACGCTGTCCGTACACCCGGCCTAGTTCCACAAGCCCCGCCCCCCTTGTCCATCTCTTCCTACCATTTGCCCTCGCCAGGCCTAAGGGGGTGTAACTTTTCAGCGTCAGTTAGCTTTCTGAGGGGGGGGGCAGGGCTTAAGAGATTAAGGCCTCTGCCTTGTCGCTGCTCAAGGTCAACATTCATCCGGTTAGGGAGGTTGGTGTCCACCACCTGGGTGAGAGATTAGTAAGGGGTATGGTTTACTATCACCGAGAGATTGAGGCCCCTTTATATCTATGCACTCCCAGCATTACCTCATGTTAAATGCCTAAACTCTGATAGCATAGTAGAGCAGAGCTGGGAGTTTCCCTGGTGGGGTGCGGTAGGGTAGGTGGGGAGAGGTGATGTAAGCAGCAGCCAATCAGCCGCCAGCTGGCCGGCCCTGCCCGGGCGCCCGCAACCGTTACAAAACGGTGGCTGATTTGGGACAGATCCGGGGGCTGGAATGATCCGGATCATCCCGCTAATGTGCTCTGCCTCTGCCAAAGAGTGTCCTTTCGAAACAGCAGTGTGGTTTTCAGTTTGGCCAGAGTGTAGCTTTATCCTGCAGGGACTAAAATGCAGTTGGAAAAGAGATTTATGAAGGATTTGTTGTTGTTGTTGTTGTTGTTGTTGGACACACTGCTAGTTTTATCCCGACCACTAGGGGGTGATGTTAAGCTGAAAGTGTCGTAGGTGCAGTTGGTGACATGTCTGAATTAGGAGGGAAAACCGTTTGGTGGGACCTCTGTGTTTATGAGCCCTGTGTAGTTCATCCTTAGTTTAATAACTTAAACTTTGTTCTTGCACAATACCTGTCCTGCTTTTTAAACCCCCAACCCCCTGTGGGCACTAGGGGGTATTACGGGAATGTGCAAACGTACAGCAATCCCACACGCTGTGCCAAGTGCAGCGTGCCTAACATGAATTTGCTGCATCATGCAGTTTCATTTGAGATCTGTGCTGTTTGCACATTTTTTTTTTTTTTTTTTGTATGTAGCAACCGACAACATCTGAGGTGGGGTGCTACTTTCATTGACACGCGATTCCCAACCAAAGTTTACAGTGGCGGCATGCTGGAATCTGCAGCCCTCTTTACCGCGAGATTGAATTTGCGACACAGCATGATTGGAAGGGGTGGGGGGAGTTTATGTCAGGTTTCGGCCTGTGATGTTTTTGGTCGGTCTTCTAATTAAGCCTTCTAATTATGCAAATGATGATGTGCTGCTGACTTTGCTTTAAAGGTTAGAGTGCGGCGCCATGACTTTAGCTTGTAGGACTCTCTCTAAGAGTACAACAGAAATTCTTCCTATGTGATCAGGATCTGTACCCATTTATATCAGGTCCTGATGTGTCATTACCTAAAATACTTGATGTTACAGCATAACACGGTGACTTGATGTAGTGTGACGTCAGTAACTGGGGGGGGGAGGGGATGGGGAGCCAGTGGGTGCAAGCTGATGCTGTTGCTGGTTTGACTGCTTGGCTGGAGTGTGGGGGGGGCGACAGTCCCCCGTAGCGTGTGCCGTACCCCTGGTGGGAGGAGACTGTGCTTCATCTGTCTCTGTGAGTCGTGGCTCCCATGCCTGACTCTAGCCTGGTTCAGGCTGCTATGTTCTGATTTGTTTTGATTTACTCTGATGCAGCTCCTGTCTTACGCACCCCTGGGAATCTGTGACTCTCATCCAACTCTCTCTATGGCTTCTCCCATAGCTACAGTGGAGCACCTGTCTTTTTGTCTATGTGACATTCTGCTCCTCCGATTCAGCCAAAAGCAGCATTTTGCTTTGCCAGAGGATTGCAACAAAATGCGTTTGGCATTTGCAGTGAACCGACCAAAATCGGCGATGAATACCTGGTGTTATATTTACCATGAGCGGCTTTATGTCTCATATATGGGCCCTTGGGCTGTAATCTTGTGTACAAAGTGATAACAGCACTTCCATTTGGTGAAAAAGGGAGTAAGAGAGAACGGATCAGTGGAAAGTTTAAGGGGTTGCAGTCTCATTTTTTCAGTGCTTGCACTTACAGTGTAAGGCCTGTAGGTGGTGTAGCAGATACAGATCCTAGCTGAATCTGACTCTGTTGTGAGTTCCTTAGTCTCTCCTGTGCATTGTTTTAATCGCAGTGGTAAATATTGATCTGAGTATATTTATGTAAAATTGGGAGTTCCTCATTACTGTTTTTTACTCAGATTTTGTGCTGTTTTTCTGGAATTTACTCGACCAGAGGCCGGTGTTCAGCTCTGACAGCTCTGTTGTATGCTGGTATAAGTGATGATTGTGTTTGCTTAGGAGTAATCAAGGTAAATATTCCCTGTCAATAAAAAAACACATTCTTCATTTCTCTTTCTCCCTCCATTCTTTCCCCTCCCTCTCTCCTTCACAGCAGACAGCCTTGGGAGTCTTGAACTTTGGCTTTCAGCTGCTTATCTGTCACTCTTCTGACAAGAGTTTATTTGCGTGTGTTTATTTCTGTTTGGCGAGGGCAGGAAATGCAGTTACGGACATCTGTTCCCCTCCCCCCTCCACCTTATGTATTTTATGTCTGATTGCATAATCCGTCTTCTGGCACAGTAGAGCCTTGCCAAGATTGATGGAGTCCGAGAGCAATAAAACAGGAAGCCCTGCGCCGCCAGGAAGCAGCGAATGTTCACAAGTGTTCAGTACAGAACAACCACAAGAACGTGATGCCGATAAAGCGTTCGGGCGTTAGCTTAGCACTAGCTTTACGCAGGAGTTTCTGTCTACCTGCCTTTGGCCTGGAAGCTTCTGTCTCACAGGCTAATGAGCTGCATTAAGATTCCTTTTGATTTGGGTGGGGTGGGGGGGGCGGTGAAACGAGCAGTGCGACTGAGACAAAGAGCAGAGAACGTGGAGGAGGATGGAGGTCTGCTAAGGATGCCGGAGGTACCATGCCTTTGAGCCTACCTCTGTGACTATGGGATGCCTCTGTGACCTTTTGTAGTGTGGTGACACCCTGCGGTACCCAATGGACTACAGATAAAAGTATATATTGTATTGGCCCAAATATAAGAGTTTCTAAAAAGCCTGTGGTCATCTCATATTCGAAGACGAGGATTTAAAAGTCATTGTACACATACAACAGTAGCTGGTGTAAATAATCTGCCTCCTAGCTATACACTTCGAATTGACAGAATTTTAGCAGTACGATGTCATACAAGCGCTGATCGCCCTTTTGGTGCATCGCCTGTGTAGGCGCCCAGATGTCAACGTTCTCCGTTTGTTCTGATGCCACTAGCTGTCCATGAGTGGGCTGACATAATGTGCTGCCACCGGGTCGGTCAGCAGGACCAATTATGCACTTACCAACTGCTTTGCTCTGCACGTATCTGTAAATAGCGTAAATTAGTATGTGTATTTATGTTGATATCACGCCAACTGTGTGATGTTTGCTGGGGAATGCGTGTGTCTCCTTAGCATTAGCATAGCATAATTTAGCATTAGCATTTAATTTAAATTGTTGGCTCCCCTGTATGTGGTGCTCCTAGTATTAAACTGATAGTAGCTGTTTATAAGGAGAGTAATTCATTTTAAAAGGGCTGTCATCTCCTTTATTAAAATGATTCACCCACTTGCCACGATACATTTATTTGCGCTCTGTATGTGGGTCTCATGCATCGAAAACATTCCCCCACGTTTCTGGAAAACTCCTCTAGGGTTGTGGGGTTTGTAATATTGCTTATATGTCCTTTCCCCCTAATCAATATATTGGTTCATTAGAATGTTTGCAATTTCATACACTTATTGTAATGTGATTGCGTGTGGTTTCTTTTGAATGGTGTTATGGTTAACTTACGTCTTGTATATCTTGTTGTTCTTAATATATACAATTATTTTTCTTTTTAAAGAGATGATTTAGTATTCCAAAAACCTTTTTCCAAAAAAGTTTCTGAAAAAGTAGTGGGTCGTCTTACGACCGGAGCCATCTAATATTACGGCCAGAACGGTATATTCCTCACATGGTTACACTCGCACTTGGTCACTGCTGAGCTACAGGACGGGAAAGTCATACTGATACTGATGGGGGAAAATGGCACAGTCCTGCCTCGACTCACAAGGGTCTCCTGGAATCAGCCCCCATGTCAACATGGTGCTTCCACTAGGGGGTGCAGTCATATCTGGCTTCCTGTCAAATTACCTGTGCAGCCATCATGATGGATGCAGCCTTAAAGACGTCCAGGTTGCCAGATGGTCGTCAGTGAAAGTAGCGGCAATAGAGGAGGAGTGTTGACCTCTGGGGGACACTGTCACCTGGGTTTTATGCAGCGGGCACCACCCCTGATACAGCAGGAAGGGACTGAGTACTAGGTTGAATGGCAGTTGGGTCTGAATTTTGTGGCTATGCCATGAGTAGCTTATCCAGCCCCTATCCTGATGCTTTTGTGCTGTGGATCTTGTCTCGTACGATCCTAGTTCTCTTGTTGGCTTGGATTTGATTAGCTCTCCTGGTAGCTCCTTAAAGTGTTTTGTAATGTTGCGTGTAGCTCCTGCTACCATGCTAACTCTCCCTCGGTCCCTCGTTGGAGCATAGAGGCCCTTACCCCTAGCTGGCTCCTTGACAGCTGTACGCCCGTGACATTTTATCTGCCTGGCTTGGCTGTCACATGCCTGGTGTGACCTGCTTTCACCTCGCACTGCAAGCGCGTCTCTTCTCTAAAGGGAAGATCTGTTGGCGCGTGTGCCTGTAAATGGAATGTGAAATGTTTTCTTGATTCCCAGTCCATTCATATGCACTTCAAAGGCCAGTCTCACCCCGTCCCCCGAAACAACACTTTAATCTTAGAGGCGATATCAGATGCAGCAAGGAGCAGGGTTCCCGAGCCACTGGTGAGACCTTCCTTGTATTAAACTGCTAATTTGAAGGCCCAGACTGTCCTCTAGGTGGCAGTGTGAGGTTTAGCCAGTGCTCTGGGTATCATGAAGCTGGCCAGGGCAACGCGCAGGAATGTGTGGCTGTGGTCACGGTGCTGAACACTGCTAACTGTGGTCGCCTGGGGCAACCAGGTGCCACATCTTAGGTTTCGTTTCCAGAACTGAACCAGTTACATGTTTGCTGCTCTGATTGGCAGGAGCTTGAGTCATTTAACATCACTTTGGATTTGGGGGGTGTTACAGAAATACACATTGAAAGCAAGATGAGGTATGAATAAGTGTGTCCACAATGTGACGAGTTGTGACAGGCTATAACAGTGTGGCCCGTGAAGAGGTTTGGCATCTGCCTCCCCTGTTGCTGATTCCCAGGAGTACAGCTAGTGCAGTATGCCGTTCGGCCTTGTGAAGGTTCACAGTGGAACAGCCTGTGAGACCCCCACGAAGGTTCACAGTCGACCAGTCTGTAAGCCCCTGGTACAGAGCGTGCCAGTGATTCACTTACTAAAATCAAATCCTTCAAGAAGAAGAATCTGCTTGAGAGGGTAGTCTGAAGACCAATTAGCTGTGTGAGGTTGTGGTAGGCATCTGAGTCTCATTAATGTCGTTCTCATCATTCCGAGCCAGCAGCAGGCTCTAAAACTTTACCGCATGGCCACATCAGAAACGTATAGAGATTGTGGTACATTATGTCAGAGTTGTTGCCTGAGGTTTACTGGCCGGAAGTTAGCTGGTTTTGCAATCTAAAAACGTATGTATGTAACACGTGGTGTAATATCGTTCAGAAGCTCTTGCATCCCCACAATTATGAGTGTAGGTGATTGGTGTCATCCTGTGTTTATGTCCCTGTGTGGGATCCCCCGCCCCCATCATTTTGTCATACACATTTCTACTTTTCCTTTTTTGGCAACTATTTTGCTTGCGTTTTACGGCACAGCTCCGTAACGTACTACAGGTTGATTTGAAGCATCCAGATCTTTGGGTGTGACCCGCTTTGGTAAGGGATGCCTGGTCACGCTCACAGGTACCCTCAGCAATGTTGGCATTCGGCCCCGCTAAGCAGAGGTGACTTTAAACCCCTTTGAACACCGTGAAAATGATCCAGTGCCACTTAGAGCGATTGTCATGTTGCCATGGATACCATGCTGTTCGGTTAGGGCAGTGTTTGGCATGATTATGGATTCTGCTCTCCGTCGCCCCCTGTCTGATAACGTGATAACGGCCCATTCACCAGCATTCCAGCAGGGTTTCTCCCTTCAGGCCTGTAGGGCAGCACTGGGTATGCGCTTCTCTGGCAGAAGACTGGCAGCCAGGCAGTCTGACAGCTGTAATGGCCCCCCTCAGCCCCTCCTCCCCACAAAGCTGTGACCGTTTTAGGGGAGTGACATCGGCGCACGTTGTAAACGCCGCCCCCCCCCACCTCACACGCACTTTACTTGGTTGGAAACCCACAATAACTCCAGCTACTGCGCCGTCCACAGGTTTCGGTTTGGAATTAGGTGTGCGCACCTTCCCTGGGGGTGGTGGGGGGGCACTCGAAAATGGAGGGGGCCTCGACCTCGGACACGGGCGGCTCACAGGAATGCCTGCCAGAAGGTGAGTCCAACGCGTCCCTGCTTTGTGTCCCAGCCACTGGCAGGGAATCCGTGGCGGTCCAGGTTACTAAAAATACTCCTCAGGGGCAGTTGGCCATCCTGGGAAGGCTGTGAGGGGTTATGTCTGTGTGTGTGTGTGTGTGTGTAATTCCCACACACTGGCCTTAAGGAATGATCCCAGTCCCTGCATTGGCTGCAGGTACACAGCGGGTCTGCCTGGCCTAGGAGAGCACCCCCTGCTGTTTCTGATGTCTCCACTGCCTGCTATCGGGTCTGGATCTGTGTGTAACTAATTGCCATCTTCTGGGATAGTAACTCGGGAATTATGAGCCACCATCAGAATACTATGGGCTATAGGCCTGCCGACTATTCGTTCTGAATAAGCAATGTCATATCCTGGCATGTCAGGTATGGCAAGGCCTGTGGGAGGGGGCGCTGTTTTTTCCGGGGAGAGTGTTTGTGCCTGCAGCTTTGCGTGTCCCTGCTCTGGACTCTAACCTGGCTCTGCTGTGATGACCCCACTCGGGAGTCTTTTCCTGCACTGGACACTCTCAAAGCTAGGTTGTTGCAGTAAAACTTGTCAAATTGTAAACACCAATCCCATGATGCTCAACACAAGACTTCACATCGTTCGGACCACATGACATTCTGGGCCTTTCATGATTTGCCTGTTAATTAGAGCATTAAGTATGTTTGTTTTTCCTGACTTAAATTGCTTTTCGATGAGGTAGTCCAGTATTTTGTAAATGAAAATGAGACATTGTATAATGTTCCATACATCTGTATACATGTTTATACCTGCCTCCTGTTAAATCCTGCAACTGTAAAAGTTTCTGTTGTGCCTGGATTAAATGGAAAGACTCTTTAACTTCTATGCACGAATACACTGAATTTGTGTCTGGTGAGTCATGTGATCAGCCACTCTGGCTCATGGCTGTGAAATCACCAATACACAGTTCACTTCAACCATCAGGGGGCGTAGTAGTTGGGGAAATCTGCCCCTGGGCCAGGTGTTTATCTGTAATGCAGGTTAGTAATTTTTAATTACTCAATCTCTCACTCACACACACACCAAATAAGAGTATGAGCCCACATAAAACAGGTTTCAGTTTCAATTAATACAATTTTGCTCATTCAGTGATTCAATCAGCATAGGCCAAAGTCTAATTAATCTTTTTTTATTATTATTTTGATCTTTAAACGTATTCCGAACTTCAGTTCTGTCATCTTTGGGTCACTAGTGCAATTGAATAAATGACTATTCGATTTCCGTCCCCTTTATCATCTCAAAAGGGAGCTGGATGGAACATTTTTTTCATTTTCTTAATTCTAACCCCAATCCATTTGTAAACGCTTCTCCAGTTCGGGGTCACCCTGCATGAGACTGCAATGAGACAAACTCAAATTCCTTAATTTAACGTCATATTATGGACTGTACTCAGTGGATTGACATCATCAAATTTTAATTAGAGGACATGCTCGTCTACGTTAAGAATTTGTTTTAAATACAGCTGCAGACCCTCTTTTTGACCACCACCTCTTTTTAGCTACGCTATTCTTTCCCAGATCAGTCCTTAACAAGAAGATCTGTTTTATTCGGTTATTTAAAACGTGGCGTTTCCAGCCTTAAGCACTATTTTTAAATGTGAAGAATCAGTTATTACTTTTAAGTAATAAGATCTTAAGTGTTATTTTTTATTTTTAGTATGCTACTGTATAGCAGTTTTGAAAATAATCGCCATTTTTATTTTGGCTATTTCTTGAAAGGAATGTTTGGTGCTGTTTATGGGTCCTTGCGTAATTAAGGAGGTTTATTTTTTAAGTGTTATTTTTAGTGGACCGCCAAGACAAAACAGGAGCAGGATGCAAGCTGGATCGCATGCTTATTTTAGCTTGCTGTCCGCCTTTAGTCCATTAGAAGGTGCAGCCATGTCCTTTGCCAGATATTCGTGGCCATCCAGTTTGTTGACTGACTTCCCGAAGGTCATGGCGACCACGGCCTTTCCTGAGCTCTGATTCCATCTCGTCTGTCCTCTTCTGCCTGTGGTGAAAGAGCTAAAGCTGGCCATTCTGCCTTCTGTGCTCCTTCCAGTCAAGCAATTATTCTTCTGGACGAACGGCTGCAAGATTTGATGGAAGATTTTTGCCCCCCCCTCCCCGCCTTATCAGATGTTCCAAATCTAATTAAACAGCTAGAGAGTAGAGTCAGGAGATCATAGCTAGCTAGCTGGTTAGCAGAACATACTGCTTCAGCATCTCCTAAGTAAAATATGAGCTTATTTAATATTTAGTGTAGTGACTGGTTGTGACCAGCAGGGGGCCCACAATCCTCAGGGGCCCCACATACATGCATGGTTTGAGTGATGGTAAACGCCGGCACTAATTCCATTGTCCTTTAGAAAGCTCTCAGATGGCCCAACGGCATGCCAGAGGATATGAACAAGGGCGGGGGGTGGGGGGTGCTTTTGTTAGCATCAATAGCTATTCTCTATTTTTCCGGAAGCTCCCAGAATTCCTTCAGAGCTGCTGAATAATTCGCAGCATGTATAGACCCTGTGACAAAGTAATGGTTCCTGTTTTGGTGTCTCTTATGTGCGAGTTAGCACCCTTGGCATCCAAAAAAAAAAACTCTTGTCCTCTTGCTGAGGAGCCCAGGGGATGAACTTGAGCCCCTGGGGTCCTGCCGTTAGCCTGCGGGGTGTCCACTCGCGTGCCTGAGGGGTGAGGGGGTCACATTCCGGAACAGTAGGACACGCTGTGACTCCTCATCACCATCACACACCATATGCTGATCATTCCCCTCCTCTCGCTGATATAATAAACCAAAAATTTATGGGGGGGGGGGGGGGTTTCACTTTTCAGATTTGTTTTTCTTTGTCCGGTTCAGATGTAAACATTCGCTGACGGCGCCCTAAGTCGGGAGGGAATTTACGGATGTCTTGAGACTGATTGCGTTGATGAAAGTGTCACGGTGAAAAAACAGCTGTAGCCACTCTGGAGACACCCCCCCCCCCACCCCCACTTTAACCCCCACATATATGTGGGACGGAGGTAAAGATGGAATGCAAGCCAAAAAAAAAAGCCA
>JAODKM010000075.1:15742553-15756423 GCA_026780845.1 Petrocephalus sullivani
AAATACCCGCCCACAACACCACTATTAGGGCGGTGTTGGTGTTTCGTGATCGGGGGTATGGTTTTTTTTTTCCCCCCCCCCCCCCCCCCCCCCCACAACAGATGCTGTACGCCTCCCGGGACGGGCAGCACTCTCTGAGGCAGCCGCCCTCCCCCCACGTCATGCAGGGCCCACTGTCGCCTCCCTCTCCCCACTCCATGCCCCCCTCGCCGTCCCGGATTCCCTACGGGCCGCGCTCGGGCGTCCTGCCGGGGGGAGCCACCCTTCCCAGGGAGCGGCTGGCCAACGTGCCCCCCGGGCGGGCCGCCTCACCCTGCCCCAGCGCCATCCTGGAGCGTCGGGATGTCAAGCCGGACGACGACGTGGGCCTGAAGGGGGCGACGTTGGCACGTGGCGACTCGATGTACGGCGACCCCTACCTGCTGCACGAAGGCCGGCTCAGCATCGCCTCGTCGCACAGCGGCCATCCCGCCGACCTGGTGGACCATGTGGCCATGCCACCTTACCACCGCCGGCCTGTGCCGAGCCCCTACGAGGATCCTGCCCTCTACAGGCAGAAATCCAGGAAGTACACAGACCCCCAGCTGGCCGGCAAAACCCCACCGCCATCCCCACACCGAGGAGAGGCGAGTCCGGGCCTCCAGCTGGAGCGGGCCTCTCCCGTCCGCCAGTCTTTCCGGAAAGACAGCGTGGCTAGCCTGAGTAAGGCCCGGGGGAGTATGACCTCACCCGACCTCCCACCACTGCAAGGGCTCGGGACGCCCCCATCCCCAAACGACCCCCAGACGAGGTAAGCCCCTCTCCCCTCCCTTAACAAGAACTTTAATGATCTGCTAAGATCCCAACTGTCCTGCTCCCTCCCCAATTCATGTTGCTCAGAGATTCAGTACATGACACCGAGCCTAGGGGGAGCTGTTCGTCATTGTGAAGCACGGCTCGCTTTTGGGGTCGACATAGGAGACCGGTCTACACCTGGCTGTCCCTGAGAGCTCGTCTTCCCAAGAGCACCTTTCTAATATGTCACTCTGTGTGCAAAGTTCAGACCTGTTTCCCACCCAGGCAACCTCCTGGGAAGTCAGTCTGAGTACACAGCACAAATGTTTATTTCAGATCCGAAACACTGGATTTTAAGAGCAAATCCTTGTGAAAAAATTCCACATGGCTTTTGGTTATTTTATGCGTTTTATATTACATATATTTTATTTATACTTTAAGGCTGTGTAATTTATTGGGCAGTGAATCTTTTTAATAAAATTTCTGTATTATGTGCACACCTTAAACTTGTTTCCAATATACAAGAATATATTTCACTGATGTGTCCAATTTCACAATACAAGGGAAAAGCATAGATATCCGGAGCCCTTTTATTTTGAAAGGAAAACAAAGGCACTGCAATTCAAAGGCTAAGTAAGCGCCTAATCCCAGAGCAGGGATTTCAGAGTAAAAGTCCCCCTTGTCATATTCCACAGGGAGCGGATGAAGGCTATGGAGCAGCAGATCGCCAGCTTGACTGGATTGGTCCAGCACGCATTGATGAAAACGCCAGGCGTCCAGGGGACCAATGAGCTGAGCAAGTGAGTGGGGCGTGTGGAGGGATGGCTGTGTTGGGTGCAAGAAGAGGTTAAGTATTTGGGGTTGAATCAGTTCAGGACTAGAGAAACTGAAGGGCAGCACATGAGACGAATGATTGCCCCCCTCCCACCACCCCCTCTGGGGTGTGTCCTTCCCAGAGGGATCCACCGAGACCTTGTGGGTGTGTTTGTGTGGGTGGGACACTCAGGGTAACACAAAACTGCACAAATACGCCAGGCGCGCCTTTATTTTTCGGTCACGCCAGTTCGCAGACCTACGCCGTACACCAGCATGCTTTGAGCCAGCCGCCCTGTCCCCGACGTGTGACTGTTAATAATAAAAGCTGCAAGCAGCAGCAGCCCATTTCAGCTGCTATTACGCAGATAAACTTTATTAATCCCAGAGGGGAAGACGAGGCCTTAATGAAGCAGCCAGCTGTTGGGAGGACAGAAACAGCTGGGATGTGTCAGATGCTTGAATCTAGGATGAGGCCTGTGGTTAGGGCTGACTGTGAGACAGGCGTGGCAGTGCCCCGCTGCCATTGGCTCCTTATGTGCCCGCCCTTCCGTGGCCCTGCCCATTCGCCAACCTGTTTCTGTAACCCTGCCCTCTTGCCGCCTTTCTCTCCATATTCCTACTTGTCTGCCGATTTGCTCATGCTCCCGCCCGTTTGACCTGCCCTCTTATTTGCCCACCTGCCTGTAGCCCCGCCCATTTGTCCACCTGTTTGTCCATATCTCTACCTGATAAGCTGCCCACCTGTCTGTGGCCCTTCCCATTTGCTGCTCCTCTCTCCCCTCGCTGTTGATTGGCCCCTGCAGTTATGACTGACTCCTCTCCCTGTCTCTCTTCTTCCAGCGAGTGGCCACCAGGGGCACCGTCTCCAGTCCAGGGTGCGAGTGGCGGAGGTGAGGTCGTTAGTCCACTGGGCAGCCTTCCTTGTTCAGGTAAATTCTGCATGCTGCACAGGCTGGGTTTTAATGGTGACATCTGCTAAAATCCAGAAGGGGACCGGTGCTGTGTTCCTCGTGCTTCTGTGGGATGGAGAAGGATGGAGCTTGATCCGGTGTGTTGGCTTAGCGTTCGCATTCCTGGCCAAGACGCCTTGGAATCCATGCAGACGTAGTTGGGTCAAACTTTGGCTGGATTTGGTGCCCCCCCACCCCTCATCCCGCTGGCTCCTCTTCTGGGATTGTGTACATGTCCCTCCATGTGCCTTCCCAGTACAGACATATTGGGTGTTGTCGTGTGAGATGGGGGTGGTTCGGGACAACGGCTGGCTTCACCGTGGATGGAGTCAGATGCGGCAGGGGGGATGATGAGGATTACTCCCATTCACTGCTTTGCCCTGAGTGCCCCCAGGCACAGGTGCTGGAAGAGCCATGGGTGGAAGGGGGGGGTTGGGACCCTCTGTCATTCAGTGCTGCAGACCCACGAATTAAGAGGGCTGATGGCAAAGACCCCCCCCCCCCACGCACACGCACACACACACACACACAGAAAGCCGCAATGTGTCCTTGTTCCTATCAAGCTCTGCCCCCCCCCTTCATAAAACCCAGTTTCAAGGGCTGTGCTAGACTTGCTCTTTTTTGTGCAGTGTGTGTACGTGCGTGTGTACGTACGTACGTACGTACGTACGTGTGTCCACTCTGAATCCAAGTCAGCTGATAACTGCACACTGGATTTCAGATTCTCATTGTTTTCTTTGGAGGGAGGCTGTTTTTCGGCAGATCGAAGGTCTCTCTGCAGCTGAGCCCTTTAATTGTTATTTACACTTCACCCAACCCAAAGAGGCTCATTTACACCATGTGTGTCACTGGATTTAGGAAACCTGTTCAGGTTTTTGCGCTTTTTGTGTTAGACTCGGGGCACAGCTACTCTTTCAGGCACTCGGCTTCATTAACCCCCTTGTTTTTCAGCAGGGGTGTCCCCAGTACATGGCATCGCACTGGAGAGCACCCCTACTCCCCCCCCAACGCCCTCAGACCACACCTCCATGCAACTCGGCTTGATCCATTTCCGACACAACGTGGCCGACCTCCGGCTGCAGCTGCACCAGATGCGGCAGATGCAGGTCAGGGCGCTGCTCCTTTGGATGTCTGCCAACCCGCCTGTGCTCTCTGGCTCCCCCTATATTCCCCTTCATGCATCACCCTTTAATACAGCTGGATGGAAGTAGGCAGCTCAAGGGTACAACAGCAGGTCTTGGAGTTCCATGGGCAGGGTTTCTGTAGCATGGGATCTCTTGACAGGGTTTCTGTGACAAGGGTTCTATTAAAAGGGTTTCCGTGATGAGGGTTCTATTGAAAGGATTTCTGTTATGAGGGTTCTATGGACAGGGTTTTCCTGACAAGGGTTCTATGGACAGGGTTTTCGTGATGAACGTTCTATGGACAGAGTTTCCGTGACGAGGGTTCTATGGACAGGGTTTTCGTGACGAGTGTTCTATGGACATGGTTTCCGTGATGAAGGTTCTATGGACAGGGTTTCCACGGTGTGGGGTTTCAGCACCAGGGATGCTGTGATGAAGTCTTTCGTGAACAAAGGCTTAGTGACAGGCGTTTCCATGACGAAGGAGTTCCGCTACCAGGGCTCCCATGACAACAGCCTCCTGTCTGTGCCAGCTGTCAAATGTTATCAGCGTTGTTGCGCTTGTCGACTTCTGACAGGCCACGTGTGCAGATCCACTTTGAGGGCGAGCTAGCGAACGCTCTCAAGTGAACGCTCCCGCAGTGCTGTCTGATATTCACATTTCAGACATGTCAGCATGCTTGTGAAACATGCTTACGGTGCTTTCTGAGTTTGCTTCCTATAATCTGGGGACATGTAGCACTGGTGTTTACCACCACTTGTTCGAGGCCCCTGAGGTTTAGGAGCCTCCTGTTGGCCACAAACTGTCACTACACCCCAAATTGATGTTCTGAGTGGAGCCCCAAAAACCAGCAGAACAAGCACACCCTTGGGGATGCGTATCTCACTTGTGATTGGCCGCTGTGTTATCCAGGCTGACGTAATTTGAATACGACGGGAATCTGAAAAGAGTAAAGGGGGGGGGGGCTGCTCATTTTGGATGAGGGGTATGGCTATCTGTGGTAGAATGCATCACACATACGCGTATTTCTGATAAGCAAATGTCATTAACGAGGATAGACACTGCTTTGTGTGACTTACCCTATAAACACTTTTGGCCACAATGTCACCTCTTTCTATATTTGCATATAATTATACAGACAGTCGCTGGTTAAGAATGTCTGACATACGGACGACTCGTACGTACCAACACGCTGCCTTAAAGCCTATTACACCAACGTACAAATGAGATGAAGTAAAGACTATTGCATTACAATTCCGGGTTGAATACAATGCGTCATAATAGAGAATGCATGTGACGCTCATGAAAACATTGCACGGCATCTGCAGTTCATCAGCTCAAGGTACAGAACATTACCGTTTGTAGCTATTTTTATTATTATTACTGTTGTGTGCTGTATTATTATTTTTCCAACTTACCCACTAATTTGACACAGACGGACTTATGGGACAGATCTTGTTTGTAACCTGGGGACTGTCTGTGATCTCATTATTGGAGGGTGTGACATAAGGCATCGCAGTCATAGGGGTGTCCCTAATGCGTGTGCATATCGTCTCTCATACAGCTCCAGAACCAGGAGGCCCTGCAGCTGATGCTAAAGGATGCAGAGCAGGAGATCGGCCACAAGGTGGTGGAGACGCTGCAGCGGTTGGAGGACCCAGTGCAGAAGCAGAGGGCCCTGGTGGAGGAGGAGCGTCACAAGTATCTGGGCATGGAGGAGAAGGTGCTGGCACAGCTGGGGTAGGTACCCAGCATGAGGGGGGACACAGCTGGGTTAAATAGGCAGATTTTTAAGCAAATGGCCCCCAATCCCCATTCCAGGTTAACCAGCAGCAAGGTCAAGCTGTACATTTAGCAGACAGTGGTAAGCATGATGAATATCACACAGAAGCCTGTTAGGGAGCAAAAGTCCATGTTGGCATTGGTGTTTGGCCTGGAGCCTCCTCAGTTTTGTGGCTTCTGCTTAAAAGGAATCAGGAAAAAAAATCCCCCTGGCCCCCTGTAGTCCGGGATGACAAGGGGAGAGTTTTTTCCCCCCGCATAAACAGAATAGGTATTTCTGAACGCTGTGACCTCATCTGCCAGTGGTTAAGCTTGAAATACTTCTGTGGATTAGGCAGATTTTAAGCACTTAAGTTGTCTCCATAGTAATGTGTAGCTGGGCTAATGCTAGCAATGAGAGGAAGTTTAAAAAAAAAAACTATAAATTTCTAAGCTTTCTTTCTATAGTATTTCAGCTCTCCTGTATATTGGACACTGCCATATAGCTCCTTTGTGAAATATTTACTTCATAGCAAACAGATGCCAATAGCTTTGTGTTTGTTTTATGTAAAAGTTTTGGTTAAATTAGTACTCAGTGTCTGGAAAGCACACCCACATTTGCTGAATAGGTGGGTGTGGATGCCTGTAGGAGGTCAGAGGTCAGATACGTTTGTCGGGATGCCACAGGAGAACGTCAAGCCTCGTTAGCAGGGTTAGCTTGCCCCTGTCAGACTGGTAAAACTTGGTTCTCTGTTAGTGGTGGAATTGACACTCCCCCAGGGTGCAGGGTGGGAACAGTGTGTCAGTTGTGAAACAAAGGCTTTAGTTGAATCCTCTGCGGGCCCAGTCACGTTTCCACCTGCCAGTGAAGCACGTAATCTGGTGAGGAGTTTTGGTTGGTGACTAAGCTGGCACATCTGTCAGTATGGCCTCAGAGCTGGGTAGCAGGGACTGATGGGAATTTTAGTACAGTTAAATGTCCACCTGAAAAGGTACTGAAGTGGCACAGAGGTGTGGCTTTTCCTCAGCCTCAGAGTCTTGCGTATGGTTCATGGTCCCCAGCTGGACAGTAAATCTGACCCCGGGGCTGGAAGATGGCGAGGTTTCCTTGTGCCATTTCTATTTGCCGTATTGCATGTAATATGAAGGAGTATATGCTTTTTAAAGGCAGATGGGCTCTTCTCTCACTAGACTGGCCATTTGTCAAGTCTCACATCTGCATTAGACTCAAAGGTTAAAGCATAATGAAATATATGCACCAATACTGCCCCCTGGTGTCTGTAATTAGGTACTACAGTAGCTGCCAATTCTGATGTGAAGTATAAGTGTTCTGGGGCAGGGTAAGGACACTAAACTGAATGAAGTAGTTAAATTCGGCGTAATATTTGTTAAATGGCACACTGCCCAGTTTTTTCATGATAGAAGCTACAGGCCCCAGTGAGGAATCAGTTACAGATAATTTAGATCTTTATTAACAATTTAAATCGCTACCACTCCCCGATCATGTCAGCATTACTTGGAGGGGGGGAGGGGCGTAAGGCATAGAGAAGCAGGTCTGCTGATGCAAGGTCAGCCTGGGGGGGACTCGCCAGCTCACTGGTGACAGATCTGCGGCCTGCTTTGCAGGGACCTGGAGGGCTACGTGGAGAGCCTACAGTCGGACGGGGCCATCACGCTGAAAGATGTGGAGGATGGCGCAGTGGGCCTCCGGAAGGTCGGCGAGGCCCTGGCCGCACTGAGAGGTAAGGCGAGCAAAGTCTGGGGAAGGGGAAGCTGGAGGTGGGATGGGGTTGAGGGGGGCATAGGGTTCAATCACCATCTAACATAAATATGATTATTCACAGGCTGCATTAACAGTGTCCCACTAATATGCGGAACATGATACGCTCTGTACTCTGCCCTCTGCGTCGTTTTGTGGAAGCATCCACGGGTCAGACACTCAGATTTTATTTGGAAAGAGGGAGAAGACGCAGGGCTGGTGTTGACAGGACGGAGGGAATGTTCTGGTACCAGTTGGGATCTCCGCACCACACGCAACGTTCTCATGACGGTCTCGTTCCCCCAGGAGAGTTCCCGGCCCTGCAGGCCAGGATGCGGGCAGTGCTGCGTGTGGAGGTGGAGGCAGTGCGCTTCCTGAAGGAGGAGCCCCACAAGCTGGACAGCATGCTGAAGAGGGTGAAGATCTTGACTGACACCCTGGGAGGTCTTCGAAGGTAACGAGGTCCCTGCTGTTGGACCCTTGAACACAGGTCACGGTCATTTCCTTAAGTCATGTCACTGATACTGAGGTGCAGGCTGAGCTGGCAATGCTGGACCTCAGGGTCCTTCAGGGGTCAACACTGAGGCGGTCTGCATTAGGTGTCTTTCCTAAGACAGGTACAACAGCAGTGTCTCTCTGGGACCCTGACTCCTGCAGTGAGAGCCATGGCTTCTGCGTGTGTTTGGGCTCTAGGCTGAGGGTATTGGGGGTGAAAATGAGTATCATAAGATGTGAAGGCCTTGGTTTTCAGTCATTACAGAGGTCCGTCCTATCCGTGGACACCCTGCTGTCTGCCCTCAACCTCTGCCACTTTTATCCAGTGTTCACAAGGATTATTAGATCAGCGCATGGTCATGAACTGTATGGTTGTTGGTTTGAGGCCCAAGAGGGTCTTGCTGGTGTGGTCATGACAAGGAAATTTTTACATTCCTAGAATGCACAGGACACAGTGGATCTTATTACATTGCATGCCAGTTTATTGCAGGGCACTTAGGCACATCCTACATGTTAACTAAAGATGTAAATTCCATGCACACACCATAGGCGGGATTCAAACCCCCAACCCTGTTAAGCTCAAAGTACTTCTGTGTATTTAGCACAATTTAAGCACTTAAAACATCTTCCTTGTCATTTGCAGCTGGGCTAATGCTAGTAAGGAGAGGAAGTGTCAGAAAGAAAAAAAACTAAACCTAAACTTACTTTCTTAAACTTACTTAAAGTATTTTCAGGATCTGAGCACATCTTCAGGTAACAGGAGGACATGTACAGACGGCTGTAGTTTGCTAACAGCCAATCAGTGACCAGTGCATTATCTACCGAGATCCTTACTTAACCTATATTGAAAAGATTGTCCCGCCTTCTTTCCCGACACTTAGGAATGGCACATCGGAAGGTCAGGAAGTCTCTGTGTCCAGGATGGAGCTGGAGACCGAGCCCCTAGAGGCTGAGATCCCAGAGCTGGCCCACTCCCCACCAACCCCCCTGCCTGAAGCCCAGGGCTCTGCCATCTGCTCAGAGCTCATATCTCCGGCCCCACTGGTCGTCCACCAGGTTCTGAGCTCACCTGTACAAGCGCAACAGTCCCAGCAGTCGATGGCTCCTATGTGCCAGGCCAGCCCCCCTTCCACCCCCGTAGCCCCGCCCACCCGGGAACGTCCTACCCCCAACCTGGAACCGCTAGCAACTGACACCAGGGCCCTCTTCATCGAGGAGATCCACACCAGGAGGGAGAAGAGCCAGCAGAGGGCCATGTCTATTGAGGTAGGCCCTTCACAAAGGCGCGGCACGTCCCACCATTTCTGAGTTTGTGATGTTGACCTTTCATCCTATCATAGATTTTTTTTTTCCATTAGCATTTTAGCATGTTTAGCATTTTAGCTCATTTAGTGTGTTTAGCATTTTAGCGTGTTTAGCGTTTTAGCTCCTTTAGATTTTAGTTTATTTACCATTTAATGCGTTTAGTCCTATTAGAGCTTTACTGCATACCATCGGGAATCATATTCCAAAAAAATCTATCACATCTATAAAGTCAAAGTGAACATAAAAAATTAAGTGGGGTAAGCAAATTATGCAGACACAAATCCCACATGACTCATCACCACTGGTTCCCGAAAGGCCGCGGAGCGCGATTGGGAGGAGAAGAGGCAGAATATGACCCACTACGATGGCAAGGACTTCGAGAAGGTCCTCCAGGAGGCTCAGGCCAATATGATGAAGGGCTTCCCCAGCGTGGATGAGGCCTCGCCAGCGCTCCCTGCTGACCAGCCGAATGAGGTTGACGCCCAGGAATTGGTGCACCCTCCCTCAGGTGAGAGTCTTGACCTACTTTAGAGCTGGGACCTCACCGATTCCTCTTCTAATCCAAACGCGCCAAGCCGAGTATATTGTATGAGCAGACGGCTCTGTCTCCTAGATATTTCCCTGGCAAGCGCCATCAGTGAGAAGATGACTCTGGTGGTTCCACTGTGGTGGATCTGATGATGAATGTAGATGTAATACAGCAATAGAAAAAAAAAATTGCACATACTTAATAGTTCACAGTGTATATTGCACAGGTGTATTGCATAGTAATCTGATGTGCAGCTATTGCACTTGTGCACATGACATGGACCGCTGGCACTTAATGACAGGCGATCCAGATATAAACTTGTGTAAAGATAACATGAGGACTGGTACACACAGCTATAGTCTTTTCATAGAAGCCAGTGAGTGAGTGGAGGTAATCCAAGTCAGACAGAGTGACATTATTGGGAGTCAGAATGTCCTCGTGAATCATGGCGGATTTGGGTGTGATTTGTTCTGAGTTCGTTTGGGCCGTGTCCCTCTAGAGTCCGTGCCTCCCATTACCCGAGCAAGCCATGAAAAGCTTTCCGGCTAGGTCAGAGAGAGCTAGCTTCACACAACATCCTTGGCGTGTTCATGCAGCGAACTGGAACAGGGCTGAACTGGCTTGCGGGGATCAGAGCCAAACACTGCACAAGTAGGAAGTCACTTGTGAACTGCTAACCCATGTCAGTCCATTCTGCATTGTTTGTCATCTGTGTTTATGGTAGTGAGTCTGTGAATTCCGAGAGCAATTGCAGCATGATCTCAAGGTGACCGTTCAGGAAAGACACAAATGAACCGGTCAGTGGCGGCCGCTAGCCGCCAGACCCAAGTGTCGTGCTGAGATAACGCCAATCCTGTTCTCTGCCCGTCACCCCCGGGACGCCTGGCAGGAAGCCTGTTTTTATACAAGTAGCCTATCTAATCCATGGCTCCATCCTCCTCCCATTTCCAGCAAGGATGTCAGCTTAGCATTCCGGGCAGAAATGATTGGAGAGGTAGCCCTGAAAGCCTCATTGTGATCGGTCCTTTTATTGACAACAACATATGCAGGTGTTCCACCACCAGAGGGCGAACTAGAGCCCGGGATAGAGAGACCAGCCCAGCAGAACCAGCCAGCTGCCAGCAAGCCACAGAAACCCCCTACAGAGCCCAAACCTACCTTGGAGAAGCTGGGCCGAGCTGTCACTGACAAGGTCGGCAAGCTGGGGGCCGAGAAAATTGGCAAGTCCCCTCCCCCACCACCTCCAAGGAAGACATACACACTGGGTTCTGGGATGACCACGGGGAGATCTGGGGAGGTCATCTTCACTGCTAGGAAGGAGTCCGTCACTGCTCAGGTGCGTAAACTCCCCTGTGTGGTCTGAATAGTCTGCACTGATGTTCTGAGAATCTTTTGTGAAGTTTGAAAAAAAAGTAATTAGTTAAAATGTCCCCCCTCAAAACCATCTGTCCTGCTGTATATGTTCCTCCTCCTGAAACCAAAACGTATTAATTCTGTCAGTTGTCTGGAATGGAATTTGGTTACTGTGGCATAATTTAGTTACATTAGCAGCAAACGTGACCCATGGGATCAAAGGAGAATCTCTGCAGAGTTTTATCTCTGTGCCTGTGTTCCGTTTACTTCTTACTGTGCAAAGTACAGGAGCGATAGGCAGGTGTCTTACTGTACAGAAGGCGCATAGGTACAGCCTTGCTCTGTTTCCTGCCACTCAGGATGAGGAGGAAGAGGCCACGCCCCCCCAGCGAGGCAAACCGAAGGCCAAGTCGCCCACGGAGAGCAAGCCCAAGACTCTAAGCCCGCCCCCCGTCATGGCGTCCGGTGTGCAGGAGGAGGAGGAGGACGACGACGGCAACAAGATCATGGCAGAACTGCAGGTACTGGGGGCAGGGGGGTACGCATTCAACACGCACACGCTTTTACTCAGTGTCCAGTCGCACACATGGCCTCGGGTTCACATGCTACGAACCTGCAACGCCTTCACCTGCCATCTGGATGGGCCATGGAGAAGTGGCCGTGTCTTCAGCATCTTCTTGGCACCTGGGTCACCGTCCTGCATCACAGCAAGCACTGGATGCAATGGTGACGCGCGTTACAGCCCCTTAAAGGGCCAGGCACGGACACCAGCCCCACTAGGGTCACACGGCAGACCTGTGCCATCGGGCCACTCCAAGCCAGTCTGTTCCTGTTGGGAGGCACTTCAGCTCCATGGACCGCTGTTCGCCCTGCTGGTGATACTGGTGAATTGAATCCTGGACCGCAGATCCTTCCAGCAGACTCCAGTGCCAAGCCACACAAGTATACCACGGTCTGTTGTCCAGCATTGACATGGATCAAAATCAAATGTCCCGAGTTTGAGATGTCATACACTCCAACGCTGACATCTCGCATGACATATACCTCATGTTGCCATTGTGTTAATTGCTTAATTAGGGACAAAGAGGCTGCCCACATGGCTGTGTCTGGCAGCCAAGCAGCCCATAAACTTGGACTGCGTCTCGACCCCCTCAGGTCTTCCAGAAGTGCACGTTCAAGGACGTAGAGGCCAAATGCTTTGTGGAGCATGCGCGCGTCGAGACCCAGGTCCGAGAGATCCGACCCGGGGCTATGCTGTCGCCCAGGGACCGCAAGGTAACGAATGTGGCGATGATACGCCTGCTGCCCTTGCTGCTGCCGAGCGCCTGGCTCCACCTCTGGCTCCCCCTGCTGGCTGTGACTCTAATGACAGCTCTGTACTCATTCCTCCGCTGCCTGGCCGCCATCTAACATCCTTAACGGCTCGAGGGATCTCCTGGCACTCCGTTTTTTTCCCTGCCCGTTTTGGTTATTTTTTTCTCCATTTCTTCCCTTCGATCCTTGGACTTCCTTCGGAATTTCCTGCTTCAAAATCTATAGCACTTTCAGATTGGGAGGGTGATGTGTGAACCATGTGACGCAGTGGCTGCGTATTAAACAGCTCCAGATTAAATCCGTCTGGGCTGACTTCTTCTCATCATTCGCAAATCACACTTCAGATGCTTGCTCTGAGGCTCGTGTGCTGCCTGCATTTAATTCTCTGCCTTCTGAAGGTCCAAATGAGTTAAGAGCTTAATTTCTTGCCCGTTGCCTTAATAAAGTACCATTTCGATTACCCCTTACCCCTGAGTTTCTCACATATTTTAATTATGAACAGCGTTCAGTCCTGATCTGAAATGAACAGCCTTTGTTAATGTAATATTTTTTTTAATTGGCAGTAGGAGGTTAGATTTTCTGGGCCGGTCTTAAAGCCATAGAAATGGACTTGCTGTTATAGCAGATTCTTTTCCCACAGAGCACCCTCGTCTGTCTCAGCCACCATATTGGACCATCAGCCTGAATTCCTTTGGCCTTCTTAACTGGCTAATCTGATTCTCCTCCTCCTCGAAATCTCATTGTTTTCTGGCCTATTTTCCTCAGGCGGCATTCTTATATCCACAGGTTGGCGAAAGATAAAACTGTTTGTAATTGTATCTCCAAATTCCCTTCTTCACCCCTGCCACCTGTTTTCTACAATGTATTAAAATGTGTCATGTAGGCTCGCAATCAATGGTTCTCAAACTATGATATGCATATCACTGGTGGTATGTGAGATCCCTCTAATCGTTGGTAGCGGTATCTCCTTTTATGTCGTTGGTCATAATATTGGTCCACAGAGAGCCTAATATTTTTTGAGGTGATATGTGGTTCTCAACCCCATCCAACAGAAAGAAAAACTGAAAACCAGGACCAGGAGCAAAGTCATCCACTCTTGTGTCTGGACTTAAATACCCTCTGTACCTGGTTACTTGTTTTTACCACCTTAAAAATCTCCAGCTCATCTCCAGCTCGCTTTCCAACGTTCGGCGTAGTTTACAAGTGACCATTTTCTAAGAAGCTTTCACATCTGTGACTCAGTCCCTGCTGTTGAGGGTCCTGGAGGCTCCAGACTCCAAGCTTGTTCAGTTGCTGTTATGTGTGCGTTAATAAGCTTATTAATTGCCCCTCGCTCTGCAGGGTAGGCAGCGGAGTTTTAACGGGTCTGCCTCTATACCACTAAACGCTCATGGCCGTAGAACTTACACGGGACGTGTGGAGCGCCCCCTAGCCCATCTCGCTAAAACAGCACGGCGAATTAATGCTTGTGGTGTGGCGATACGCCGTCTCATTGGCGGATAGCTTCTCGCGCTGCTTCGCTCACTAAAAGAGACGCGCTGATGTACGTCTGAGTGCGAGAGTCCGTGCGTTAAACTGTCAGACTGGCTGACAAGGCCGCAGGGGGCCATGCCCCCGCGCGCCCCTCCCCGGCGGCGTGCTCCTTCGTGTCCGCGGCGCCCCGCCCGGGCCCCCGCTGCCCGCACAGGCG
>JAODKM010000075.1:15756523-15777202 GCA_026780845.1 Petrocephalus sullivani
CCCCCCCAAAAAGAAACCCCCGGGGTTCCGCCGGGGGGCGAGGGCCCGGGGGTAAAACTCCCCGCCGGACCCAACAGCCCGCGGGGGCCCCCCCCCCCCCCCCCCCCCCTCACAAACAGCCTTACTGTAATGTTGTCCCCCCACCCCGTAACCTGTCCTAGCAGAAAGCCGGGGGCTGGCCTGATGACCGAGAGGCAGACGAGAACGGGAGCGGCCTGGTCCGCCAGGGCCCGGGGGTACGTGACGTGATGCATGACAGGATTCTATGATGACCGCTCAATCGATAACATGTAAATCTCTGACAAATTATCCATTATCCCTGGCCAGATTTCTTTGGCTAGCCTGAGTACATAAAGATCATTTAATTGCTCTGTTAGAGTATGTTGCTCCAGTCCACATGGAGGGTAATTAGGTTTTGAAGCACACACCGCCCCCTCCCCCCCCTCCATGCCATGGGACGGGTCGTCGTGGCGTGAGGCCGGTAGGTGAGCGCGTGTCGCCCCCTGGATGTTAGCGCGCGGCTTATTCGCTGTGTCTCCCTACATCCGTAGGTCATATATTACGTCACGGGGCAGATTTCCAAAGAGCAGCCGGCTGAAGCCACGGAAGAGCGGAAGGAGGGCAGAAGCTCCGACGCGGGCCCCTCACAGGTTGCACATGCCAATGCTTTTGACATTTCCCCAAGGCAGCAGGAGGGCAGCGCCGACGAGCCGCCTGCCCCCCGCCGCCCACTGGAGGAAGGCCCAGTCAGCCCACCGGTGGTCATAACTGCAGCCACAGAGCCCCCAGATGGGAGCCATGGGAGGGAGGACCCGGGGTCACATGAGCTACCTCCAGGGGGAGGGACAGTTGAAACAGTCCTACTGCGAGAAAGCAATCAGAATGAGGTCACACCTTCCACCTTCCCTGTGGAAAGGTCTACAGTCCCTGAGGTCGTACCTGCAACCGTCTCAGTGGATTGGGTGGTGCACTCTGCAGCCCCAGCAGTCATACCTCCACCCATCCTGGTGGATAGGGTTGTATCCTATACAAGTTCTGAGGTCATACCTTCCACCGTCTCAGTGGAAAGGGTGGTGCCCTGTACTGGTCCGGAGGTGATACCTCCTACCATTACGGTGGATAGGTCTCTACCCTCTACAGGCCCAGAGGTTGCATCACCAACCATCCTAGTGGATCGTGTGGTGCCCAGTAGAGTCCCGGAGATCATAGGTCCACCCATAGTAGTAGAAAGGGCTGTATCCTCTCCAGGAGCAGACATCGCACCTCAGACCAGCAGCTCCTGTGAGTTCACAGAGGAAGATTTCACTGACGCCACCCTGAGCCCGGACCTCCCCGGAGACGAGGGACCACCTCCACCGGACAACATTGCCTTCATGATAACCGACAGCAAGGTGCAGGCCCTGTCCTGCAGGGAGTACCAGAAGATTGTGAGCACCAGGGCCGGGCATGTCCAGACGGTGAAGGTGGACAGCGACCAGGAGGTGACCTCTCAGGAGGATGGATTTGACACCAAACCAGTCATCATCATCTTTGATGAGCCTATGGACATCCGCTCGGCCTACAAGAGGCTCTCCACTATATTTGAGTGTGAGGAGGAGCTGGAAAGGATGCTCTCCGAGGAGACCATTGACGAGGAGATCGAGGACGAAACCAAAACGGATGGCGACATCCAGCAGGTAAAACTTGGAGGAGACGTGGTGGGTAGAACTGCGGACGGGGTTGATGGCCCAAGAGGCCGTGGCACTTTGCAGCCTGGGGCACAAGAGTGCATCACGCCAGGGAGGGGCGAGGGGGAGCGGGGTGAGGGCAAACAGGAAACCAAGAAGAAGTTCAGGTTCAAATTCCCCAAGAAGCGGCTGGCGGCTCTGAGCCAGGCCATCCGCACAGGCACAAGGACGGGTAAGAAGACGCTGCAGGTGGTTGTGTATGAGGACGAGGAGGAGACTGACGGCATTGTCAAGCAGCACAAGGTGGCCAAATCCTATGAGATTGCTCGCTCCAAGGACCCACCCGAACCACCACCCAAGTGTCGGACGGACGACATCCGCAAGAGCACCTACAGGACCCTGGACAGCCTGGAGCAAACCATCAAGCAGCTGGAAACCACCATCAGCGAGATGGGACCTAGGTCATCGGAAGAGCCCACCGACCCCCCGACCAGGGTTGCTGACCCCCTGGCCAGGGAGGAGGAGGCTCCCTCACCACCTCCAGCCAAGCCGGTCCCCAAGGCTCGTAAGAGCCTGACCCGTAAGAAGTCCAAACCGGCTCTACTTCCCCGGCCTGGCATTGCCACAATGCCCACCAGCGAACAGGTGTCCTCCTAGCTTCCCCGGCTTTGCACTGGTGGTTTGGTTCACCTTTGGGTCCTCTCGCCCCCCCCCTCCATTTTCCTAACAACTGATTCAAAAATGAATGTATTTCAAGGTGCTGGGAATTACTGGGAGACTCTTAACTGGCTATGTAATTACAATGACATCACTGAACTCCCCCTCTCTCCGTTTTTGTGTTTCACTCTTAAAAATGCTTAACTGGGTTCAAGGGAATGAAAATGTGCTTTGGTTTACTTTGCTGTTTTTCATTATTTTAACCTCTCATTTAGCTGAAATCAGGTGCATGGGAATCACCTTTGGGTCACAGTGTGCATGCGGGTCCAGTCCTATCCCATAATGCACTGGTGTCCGGTGGCGAGCTGTGCTCTGTCCTCGTTGCCCTGTCTTACATGCTGCCTCCAATATGGTTTCTCTTTTTTTTGTTGTTTTTCCTATCCCCTCCACCTTCCCCATCCACGTCTGAAATCCCGCAGAGCGCCAACCCTGCCTCCTCAAGTAGTCGGATGCCGGTGCCCATTTCTGCCAAGTCCAGGCAGCCAGCGGGGGGCACCGAGAAAACGGGAAAGCAGGCAAACCTCCAGGATCCACACAGGCAGTTCCGACAGGTAGTTTTACTGTAGCTGGGCTGGGGACGGGGGGGGCTTCCACACTCCGAAGGAATGCGGTGGAGAGTCACTAAGACTCGTAAAACATGCAGAGAGACAGAGAGATAGGGATCGTGAAGAGTAAAGCTGTGGGTTTGTTGTGTCGTGGGGGGGTTGAGGTTGCCCCCCTGCCTGCATCGCTCAGATGGCATGCCCCCCTGGTACCTGGCTGCTGCCTCTTAAACGCCATCTGCTTCTGCATGCCCAAGCCATCCACAGCTTCTTACGTGCTCAACTGGGACAATAATGGGAACAGGCAGGAAATTATGTCATAATGACTGCCGCACCCACCTAACACCCACTGCCCTCGCTACTGAATATGTGCCGTTCCGTAACACCTCCCACCCCCAGCGTTCGTGGTGCCCAATCTACCCCCACCCCTCACCAAACTGAAATGCCCCTACTAAAATGCTAACCCGTTCACCTCCCTCCTGCCCCTGTCTCACTCCTGATTTCCCGGTGTGGGCATGGCACTCACTCTCTGCCACCTCGATGCTTCTCTTCACCACCTCATCCCACTCTCTGACTTACTGACTTTTTTTTTTTCTTTTTTTTACCCCCCTCAGCAGCCCCACCCCGCCAAAAACTTCCAGAAACCCATCGATGATGACAGATAGCTTAGCACCCTCAGATTATCTTTTATCGGCCCAGTTTTGTTTCTGCTTATAAACAGCCTCAATCCTTTAGTGGTACATCGTGTTGTTTACCTTTTGTTTGTAGGCATCTTTTACGTTTGTTCTCTTCCCTCTTTCGTTTGACAAATCGTGTCTCCTGGCATCTTTGTTTGCAGGCAAACGGAACTGCTAAGAAAGCTGGTGGGGACAATAAAACGTCACCCCCAACTTTACCTGCTTCTAAGATTCCAGCGTTTTGTCCTAGTTCCGGAAAAATCTCTAGTCTCCCTACTTCTAACTCAGATGCTACTAACCCCCTTAGCCCCACCTCCTCCCCCTCTCAGCCCGCCCCAAAATCATCAATCCCCTCCCCCCATTCCTCCCGCCCCACCCCCTGTCAGATCCCCTCACTCTCTAATGGCTCGCTCAAGCTCCCTAGCTCCGCCCACAGCGGTAAAAGTCAACCCACGTCTTTCTCACCCCAGACCCAAAATGGCCGGCCCTCCCCCTCCTCCTCTTGCTCCCCCCTCTCGCCCACCTCCCTTAGTCACAGTGGGAAGAGCATCCGAACCATACATACACCCAGCTTCACCAGCCACAAGCCGCTCAACGGGAAATACGCCAGCCCGCCTGCCCCAGCCGCCTCCAAGGACGCATCCTGATTGGCTTGGTTTATGTCGAGGGGCGGAGCCGCGTTCTGTCGCCATTGCTCATTGGCCGCCCTGATTTGGTTTGCTGGCACGCCCATCTCCCCTGCGTCCGTCATGCCGCTTGCTGTCCTCTTTAGTCTGCTTTCGGCTCCATCGCTGCGGGTGCGCCGGGTCGGCTTCTCCTCTATCCCGGTGCTTTCGGTAGCGCTTTCCGCTCTTCTGCGTTCGACATTGCGACGCGTCTTATTTCAAGCATGGGAAGCGGACGGGCGTACCTGTTCCGGGGTGTAACCCGAGTGAAAACGAAAAATGTGTAAAATGGAGAGGGACAAAAGGTTTATTTTTTTGAAAACTGGATGAATATAGTATATTTTGATCTAATATTAGTTTTTTATGTTGCCAAGAACTGAAAGCAGGGTCCCGCCTGCTACCGGCTTGTCAAAGCTTAGTGCGCCCAGGCGCTGGGTTATGTTAGGTCAGAGTGCTCCGTCTTTGCTAGTTACCGTGCCTATCCGCCTAAGGTGTCTGTACTTTATTTTGGGGCTTAGAATCGCCGATATGGAAACACTGTGTGGGGAGTTTTTTTTTTTGTGTGTGTAAAACAGACCAGTATATCTCCCCAAAAATAGCATCACTGATATGTGTGCCCTTTAATTTAATAGATATCGATGTTTAAATGTATACTGAATAATAGTAACTACTTACTACCCGTGTATATATAAACCGGTGTATCAAGAAGCATAGTATACTTTTGTTAACGTACCAAAGTTTCTTTTTAAGCATGCTTTTCTGATACGATAGGAGAGCGATCCAATGCCATTGTAAAAGATCACATCTGTTTGCACAGAGAGACTTTTTGTAAATATGTGGTTTTCCTTTCATTTTGTAAAGCTTCAAGCCATACCGCTCGAAAGCGCCACAGTGACGGAAGAGTTACGGTATTAAAGGAAATAAAGGATGGCATCCGCGTGTTTGCTTGGTCATTTTGTACGGCTCTGGGGTTTAAATTTGTATTATCATCATCATCATCACTGAAGTAGTGGGAACGGTACAATTAGCAAAGGATCATTAAAGATTATGGTGAGAGTAAATGACACCGAACACTGAAGTGTCACATCAATCTATCTGGTTAAAACCATAAAGTAGTAAATCAGGTAATATGATTTAACTAGTGTATTATTCTTTATGTAGTGTATTCGCTATAAGTTGCCATAGCATGAAGGCGCTTTCTGTATGTGTGCGCTTATCGTTCGAAAAGCGTAGTGATATTTGGTGAGCATTTGGCATAAACTGCTATGACAATACGGTGTGGAGCGGGCCCGGCTTCACGGGGGGGAGGGCACCCAATCACAAGACTGGCCCACCCAGCCTCAATAGTTTTTTTTTATATATGTAATTGCCCCCCAAAAAATCTTCCTGGCCCACCCTGTTACCGAGAGCTGGAGCCGGGCCTGGTGTGGAGTCTATATTCAAAGAGTGTCTGAGTCGGGGATCTGCACTTTCTATTCATGTCCACCAGATGGCAGTCACATCATAAAAATTACAATCTTCTTTTCAATTGTCATTTTTCGTATGAGTAGACAGTTGAATCCAAAGTGACGAACAGGGCTAAAACCTTTACTTATCTAAGAGGATGATGAAGTTTCTGCCTTTGAAAAAGCGGCGTCTACAGCAACTCTACAGTAAAGATCAAATGATGTATTTTTTCATTTTTTATGTCATTGCTTATAATAAAATTAAGCATTTCCATACATATGCCTGGCCAAAATCTGGTATTAAATACTTTCCATTGTCCATGGTTAGCATTGTTATCTCACACCTCTAGGACAGGAGTTTGAGTCTCTGCCCTGGCTCCAAGTGTGTGCAGTTTGCATGTTGTCCCCATATTTTGTAGGTACTCCTGTCCCACCCCCCACCCCAACAGTCCAAAAAACATGCTAAGGTCAATTGGAGTTACTAAATGTGCATGTGAATGGTGTGTGTGCACTGTGATGGGTTGGTGCCTTTTTCATCTGTTAACCAATAGTAGGTTCTTGTACCATAATATTGTTATATATATATATATATAAATATGTATTCTTACTTTCTACACTATTCAGTTTAATCTTTACTGTTAAATCATATCTTTTTTGAGAACTCATCAAGGGACTAATTTTACTGCTCATTTGTCTGCTGTTCACGGAGTTTTATATATAAAAATCGATACAATTTAAAGAGCATTATTGAACACATCCTTCATTTTCCTTTTAATTAGGTGACATAACAAAGCCAAACTGTGAGAAGCACTAATCTATACTAAATGGTAATGAGTTATTTAACTGCTGGCAGTGGGCTATATTAGTACCCATGCCTTGTTAAATGCCGCTCGAATGTCAGGATTTAACCCTCCTCCTCCTCTGAAGTTCTGCTGCTTTTAGATCTAGCTGCAAGTGGTTAGGCTGGTGGAAGCCTGTTGTCTCCATGTTGAAAATTTGACCAGGTACACACCAACTTCTGCATGAATTTTAACCCCCCCCATTACACACACACACACACACACACACACACACACACATCCAGGACACCCCATTCCAAGACCAGAGACTGAAACGTTGAACACCTAGTAGAAGTTCCTGTGTGGAAAGTGGTGGACCGCACTCTCTGATGTGAGGTCCTGGATGTAAGGTGTAGCTGCGAGGATGCATGGAGCCTGTAGAAGCCTAAGAACACAGAAAGATAACAATGAATAGAGTGAGCCAACTGAGCATCTATAATGAGCGCAAACATGCACGTAGGTAATCCGGTTAACACATCCGTAAATCCAATTAAAATTCTGTGGCAAGACTCAAGGATGCCACAGCATTTGCCAAAACCAAAAATGAAAGGGCAGATTGAGATGTAACTATCCCTGAAGGTGTCTGCCACAGTGGATCTCCCCTCCTGTGTTATAATTGTGATCTAGAAAGTATGACGAGTCTTGAGGATTGGAAAGTTGACTCAAAATATCAGATTATGATGTCAAAATGCAAAAATAAGAAAATATTTTAAAATATCTGTATAAAATACCTAATGTTCTACAAAGGCCACATATATAGATACTAAATCACTGAAGGAAACTGTTGCACCCTAGGGTTAGGTCCCTAAGCTTATATGCTTTAGTTGAAGCACTAGGGGGCAGTGCTATGAAGCCTGAGGTGTTGACTCCTGCCCTTCTCAATTAATATAGGTCTATGGCAATCTCATGGCTCATCTCAACTTGTTGCCAACAACTTTGAGGAAGGACCCCAGAGATCTGGCTATCCTGTGAGCCAAAAATAAAATCCTCAGTCTAGAGGGATCATTTCCTGGCAAGATGATTTGAACTTGGTAATTAAGAGCTGTCTTCATCAGGCCTGAGGATTCGTAACGTACAGAACTTGAGACAGACCTGGGCTGAATTCATCAGATCCTAGAGCTGGATCCACTAACGTTCCAGGTCTTCTAGTATTGTGAGAGGGTTGTCACTCTGACAGGAGACACGCGTGACTGAGCTCAACTGGTCAACAAGGTAAAGTCAATGCCACATGGCTTTCCTCCGAGTGCCACAGTCTGAGATAATTTAGATGTTAAAACCACCAGGCACACGTGGAAGGGAGCTTGGGGAGACAGCGAGCCTTGGCAGGAGATGAGAAACTTCTTCCTCTTTGTAATTATTTCGATGGATTTTAATTGAGAATGCAAATTATTCAAATCAGTCTTATTCCTCACAGGAGCGTGCCTGAAGAGGAATCGCGAATAGAGAGACGATTACAGTGTCCTTCAGATGCAGGGGGACCTTTTATTCTGCTTGCTGGAGGGCATGCTGTCCCTCTTGACATTTCTTTTTGCCTGTGGGGGGGGGGGGTGATAAAGGGGATGGGGGTGAGGTGTGAGAATCTCATCACCGCCTTCCTTCTATAGTAGCAACTGCAGGGAACATGGGCAGATCATAGAGAATCACACTCTTAACCAAGTCCATAAAGACACCCATGGGATCCCACTCAAGTCATTTTAGCCCTGTCCCCTGTAGTGACTATTTGTGGCCATCAGGGGGTGCCATGCAAAAGAGAGACGAGCACCTCATACGAAATGAAACAGCACCACACGTGGTTGTGTCCCATTAACTCTGCTCCGGCCAGATAACCGAACAGTAAAGCCAGCAAAACGAGGGACAGTCTGGTCCTCAGCTGCCAAGGAAAGGTCACTTGTGTTACCGCACCTATAAAACCAGGCATCTGGGTTTTATGGACTGGCTGTTGCAGGGCTAACAGACTGTCCCTACTGTCACAAACTCTTTACCTTGATGCGATCAGTGGTTGACGTGCTTCTGACACAGTAACTCCAGGTCAAACAGAGTCTCACAAAAACAGATATATTACCTTCTCCTGTGAAAGCTAACCCCTCAACCAGAAGGACCACAGACCACGAGGTAACACACAGGTCACACATAATGACAATAAACGGCTTCTAAATAATATGCAAGACTGTGACACATGCAGATCATTTTAAAAGTGGGTAAACTGTAAATTAAAATTACAGCTTCACATAATGTATGACAGATCGATGTATTTTGCTATAAATCAATAGCCATTCTAATTTCTCTATAAAGTCTAATGTAAGTAAATGTACAAGAAATGTATCATTCTTTGAGGAGGTTAAACAAATAAGGCTTCTTACTTGTAATGGCCCTGGGATTCCATTTCTCAGTGCTGTGGATGGTTTATTTTTTTAATACTGCTTTCGGCACAGCTAGCCTTCTCATTCTGCCAGAAGAGGGCATGGCCATGGACATTTTGTACCATAAACTCCCTCTTTTCCACAGAAAGTAAGTGGTTCCTGGTTGTATCTTTGCTAGTTTTTGAATACATTAGAATGATACTTTATTGATCCTGTGGGGGCTTTCTCTTTTCACCTACCCCATCCTGCCCTCCATGTTATTGTGCCAGTCATCAGTGGGGTCCCACAGTGTTACAGCAGGGTATGGCGCTTATTAAAGAACACACTAAGGACTAGGGATATAAGACAGATAAGGGGGAAGCAAAATGACCAGTGACACCTGCTGGCCAAAAAGGGACAAGACGCATAGGATAGGGACGGGCGGGCACCAACCCTTTCTCCTCAGGGTCCAGTACTTGGACCACTTCTGTTTATTATTTGCATGACTAGTTTAAGGGAGATCATCTGTCTCACTGGCCTGGCTTTCTCTTGTTAATAAGTGATACCCATGTCAGTGTGATACCATCAGGTTGCCTGACAGCTTGGCAGCTGATGACTCAATTTTCTCAGACGGAATACTAATAAAACTGTGGGTATGCTCCGAGCTGACGCAGCCCATCTGGTGTTATATCTGGTTTAGCTCGGTCTGTTATCGTCTAGGTTTTAGCAGCTGTTTGTAATTGGCAAACTTCTATAGGCTAACACTAGTACGGATGTAAAAAGTCATACCTCCTTCCTCCAGCTACTGGTGAACTTCGTCTCAGCGCAGACCGATGCTAATAAGAATATTAAAAATCATTCTTCCGTCCTTGAACCACCAACTCCCAATATCAAATCCCAGGCTAACTCCTAATGAAGACGTGGCAAAATCTTTCCCCTGTCCCCAAAATGTCAAAGAACGTCATCTTAATCCCAGGCCAGCTCAAATGAAGATATGAAAAACTATTCTCCTGTCCTTGAAACATTGACTAATGTTATCTAATCCCAGGCCGTCGCTAAGTGTTTGACGTACCTGTCTGGAATCCTGCACAAGCTCACGCCCCGAGCTCATTGCCGCTCCATTAAGGAAGCTCCAGCAGGGACATAATCCTACATATTACACACAGCTCATGTCTCTACTCTATAGCTACACATCAAGTCACGCAGCACCTGTAAGGTAGCTCATTTAACAAACCATACAATCAGCAGCAGCATCTCCTTATCACAGCTAAACGGCCCATAAAGGTCTCTCCTCTCATTCTGATACCAGCTCCCACTTCACGGTCCCCAAAAACAGGATTGGTGATGAGCAATCCCGTTTGGACCCAGCCGCACACACACTGAAGGGCTCTCACAACGCTAATCCCGCTCATTTTACAGCCAGTCGAGGTCGCCACCTAATTTAGCTCGAGTTCTCGTTTTCACCCATTTATTTTCTTCTCCTCTGTCATTCCTCGACATGCCAACTTTCTTTAGATTTTTACTTCTACCTGTCTGCAAAGTGTCCTTGGCATCCATATATGATTGGGGGGGGGGGGGCAGGAAGGAAGAGCAAAATTATAAAACTTTAACACCACCCTAAGCAGGTCGACATTCTGTGTTAGCGTGCTGCAATGGTAATAGGACCAACAATTTCACTGGAAAAAAGGAAAAACAAACATTTAACGCTGTCCAAATTTCTGTTATTATAACCAGCAATAAAGCCTTGTCTCTGTTCTCCTCATCCATTTTATGCAAAATATATTCACATTTAAAGCCGTTGCTGTGTTGCAAGTTTATTTTTTAACAGGCCTATAAATAACACAGAATACGGCCAAAAATAATTCAGCGACCTTAGCCTCAAAGAAACGCCCTCCTCAACCTCGCTGTTCCCTCGCCTGTCGGATCGTTCGTCGGGAAACTATTCAGGGTCTGGAAACACTAGCTGCGGGGGCCGAGCGTTACCCGGAGCGCGAATTGCATGTTTCCCCCGAACAGGCGACGTGCTCTGCCAGGGGAAAAAAAAAGCGATGATGGCGAAAAGAGCCGGGTAAGCAGGAAACAGCACGCAGCGATGCCTGGCTGACGGCGTTACACGACACGTCCACCGGGGGGCCGCGGATGGCGACGGCTCGGCATCCGCAAGTCACAATGTGAACAGAGGACAGTCAAATGCGCTGTGATCGCTTTTCAGAAATGCCTCGAACGTCAGCAGTGATCTCCTCGCAGATGGAAGATCCCACTGTGCTCGTCCCGGGGTCTGAAATCCTTCTCCGCTCCGGGAGAAGCTGCTGCTTAGCGGCGGTGATCCGGGGGAGCGTCACACCGCACGCTGTGAGAGCCGCGCCGCTCAGCGGGACGGACGGAGCCGGCTCCCTGCACTTGGAGCTATGGGGCTTCTTTAGTCAGCGGGTACAGAAATTAGTGTTAAATATTAACGTGAATTAAGTGGGCTACGGTAAGAAATCCCAAACAGAGAAATGTTACAAGTGTCCCACAAAATATCAAACGTGGAAAAGTGCTATTATTTGCGTGCATAATTATTATTATAGCTAGTTCAATAATTAAAAGTGTATGCAAATTTACAAATTAATTAATCCCAAAGCCTGCACTTAGTAATTAGCCTATAATTCTTTAGTCATATCGTATTTAACGCACAACACATAGTCCAGATGTCAAGGCACTAACGGGAGGAATGCGTAGTAATTAATAAGACAATAAATTATTTTAGCGTAAGGTTAATTAATACAGTCACTTTTCCCAATACTTTTCTGGAAGTATGTTGATTGAACAAATCTTTGAGGAAAATGACTCCGCAACAAGGAACTTAAAGCAAGTTAATCAAAGACATGAGTCCTAATTTGCATTAATAATTAAGAAAGAGAATAATTAACATACATGCAAATCTAACAGTCACGTTCCAAACACCACCGTTGTCCCAATAACAATAAAGTAACTAAAATGGGAGACTGACAGTCTTACTGCTCAATTACGGCAATGTTTGTCCTCTTTTGAAAAATATGCGGTACTTTGAATTAAATGCTACTTTCGGGTAACTGGAATTTTCCCGGCATGTACCAGGCAGCCCTGTTACATGTTTTTATAACGTGTTGGGTGTTCGTCTATTCAGGTTGGAAAAGTGCTTCTTACAATTATGTAAGAAGACTGCACAGCTGGCAAAGAAATTCTGATTTTCGCAGATGCTCTGTCCATATAGAGACCCAGATGACTCCTGCTAGACAAATATATATATATATTCTCTTTATTTTTTTTATTAAAAATGTTTCTGCTCCTTAGCCCTGCGGTGTTAAAACGATCTCCGCTGCGAGTATCAAATGATGTAGGCGCTTTGTGGGCGCTTTTAATGTCAACATGGTGAAGGAGCGGCCAGCCAGGAAGGTAAGGACCTAGAGAGAGCGAGGCGGCTGCTGCTGGAGACGAACGAGCACAGTCTGGGTAAAGCAGCCTCCAAAAAGACCTTGTCCCTGTGGTAATATCGGACTCCGAAAGGCTTTTAGGCCAGCAGGTGGCAGTATAATTAAGGAGACGCTTTCGTAAGCAGTAGATTCAAGGACTCAAGGGTTTTGTCACTTGCAAGGTATATAGTCCGGTTATAACCTGCAGTGAAATGCAAGGTGGTCAACTCCTCCATAATTAAAATAGTAGAAACAACAAGACATAAAAATAACAATATAATTACTATGCCATAAACCTGCTGAAAAAAGCAGCATAGACCAGCATAGTTGGTTACCAACATGACCAGCAAAATGCATGTGGTTATACCAGTACATGTTGTGTTTTGGTGCTGGTGGACCAGCGTCATTAATCCATTAGTCCACCAGCACTAACTAGCATTGACCACCAAAGAAAGAAACAGAATGACAGAGAGAAAATGATGAAGAACCAGAGACGGCAACATGGCGCCGGTGAGTAACGAGGTTCTGAGGATGTTCGTGTGGTTGGGGGGGAGGGGGGTGATGCGACCCGGGCAGCTTTCGTAAAGATGCAGATCTGTAAGTTATCAAAGGGTGGAACAGATGGAGTGTGTGTGTGTGTGTGTGTGTGTGTGTATGAAATACATGTCAACTAATGAAGGCATCTGCGGAATGACAATAGAGACCTGGGTAATAAACCCTTGCCCTGCAATGGACTGGCCTCCCGCCCAGGATGTCCTGTGCTCCCTGCAACAGGCTTCAGGCCCCCATCATATGCTGTACTGGGTAAGTAGTTATGGGAGACAGATGGAGAGATCTATGTTGAACCACCATCCCCATAGGCTATAGTTTTCAGTGCTCTTTGCTAATTTTTATTCACGTTATGCAGGGGAAAAAGAACATCAAAATATATTATTTTCAATTCTGCAAATGTATATTCTGTTGCATGCATGGAGAGCTCAAAGGTGCCATTATGGATGAAAAGCTGCAGCGTGATTGGACAGAACTGGATCAAAAAACAACAACAACAGCAACAGCCACTGGAAGTCTGGGAACCATGGGTAATGGCACATGAGAGAAGGGATAATAGGGGAACTTTTTCAGGAAGGGTCAGGCTACTAACACTAACTAAATATCCTGGCGTCAGTCTCTTTGATTAGCCAGAACAGGAGACTGGTAATTTGGTCACGTTAAGGGGGGGGGGGGGGCACTCACTAGCTGGTGTTACATTAGGGCCTGAGAACAAAGACAGCATGTGATGTGAGGTCATCCGTGGTGTCGAGGCACAGCGGAAGCATGAACTTCAGTACAGCTCGTACGTCAGAGGAGTAATATCAATGGCTTTAATCCACTACAAACATTAATATGCAAAACAAAATGCAAGGCAAGTAAATCTGTGCATGTAACTGAGGGCCTGAACGTTTATCTGAGCTCATCTCGTTATTTTTGTGGGTATCTCATTTAGAAAAACTCTGGACCGTTTTGTCATCGGACCAGATGATAGCTAATGCAGTTTTAATCCGTCCATTTGCCATAACGTGGAGCCTGAATCTGATCTAGTCCAGTCCAGGACTTACATGATGGGAAGCTGGAGACAACAGGAAACGAGAACATTGAGAAGATTCAATGCAAAGACTTATACAGAGAATAGGGGCAGGATTTGAACCTGTGAGACCGCAACCACACTCACCTGATTTTAGCTTATACTGCAAACAGACTGACACCAGATAACCAGGGTAGATTTTGACCTTGAGCGCCAGTGTCAGCCATCATCTCTCATGGCTCATTTCCCAAGGGTCTTTGCAGTGGGAGCCCTTCCCAAAGCAGATTAATTTCTCATTTTTTTGGGGGGGAGGGAGGGCTGACCTTCTCCAGCTCACCCACAGGTTGCCAGGGGGTGATTCGCGGCGTAGGGTCTGACAGGCGTCACTTACATCCTATCAACAAATCCCATGGCAGTTCATTAATGATTTCAATTAAATTCTCTTCCCCTAGGAATTATAACCCCCCCAACCCACCCCAAAAAATAGGCAACAGTCGGGGGGGGGGGCTGTCTCACCTTTTATTGAAGATGTCAGTTGGTTGTCCTGTTAAAAGCCCCCCTCGCCACAGAGAATCCATTTCTCTGTCTCTCTCTACATTTTCTTCCTTTTCGCTTAGATTCTCACCCGCATTTTGCCAAGTGGTCCAGTTAAGTCACCACCCCCCCGTAAATCCATGTTAGCTTCACTCTGCCAGGGTAGGAAGCTCATAAACCGCCATGCATAAGCTCGCGCACGGAGATTTCTGATCCTCGCATAGTATTACAAAATCTGATGTTCTCTCCAGCTTAAGAGAATCAGAATAATGAATGAGCCTCTGGATTTATATTAATTATGCTGGCTGGAAATCTGAAGAAAGTGCGATATATGTAATTTATATGGTCACTGGCCGAGCTCTTGCCATAATAGGAAAGTGTGTGTGTATGGAGGGGGAGGGTTGCTAGGTCTGGTTCTGGGTGAACTTTTAATTAACACCATCAGGTTTCAGGAACAGTTCTTAAGGCTGCCACTAGAGGGCAGTCATGTTTATTGGGGCAAAAGAAGAAAATGTATTGCTGCATGGGTTGAGACACTTGATTGGCACAGAGGAAGAAATTAACCTGAGAAGCTGGGGAGCAACAAAGGGACAGTAAGGCCAGGGTCCTCGTAGAATCACACCGGACAGTGTCTGTGGCTGAAGTGAGTTTCTGTCATGTTTGAAACCTTTGAGGGGTATTTTCCCAGTCCTGCCATGAAAGCCTGTTTCTGGTGGAGGTGACGTGAGTTGGTTTGCTCAAGTTTGCCCTCCCTTTCAGAAAAAAAACTGTAAAATGTAAAACTGAAAATGTCTGGCAGTGTTAGGGTTAAATCTGAATCAGATGGGGGCGGTAGTCCTGTCAGGTATAGACTGGGGTGGGGGTCCTGTCAGGTATAGACTGGGGTGGGGGTCCTGAATAATCTACTCTGTAGGCTAGTTTATTATTTGTCATATGTATTTCTATAGATGTAGTATGTTCTTACCAGTTTAAAGTAATACAAAATAAAGTAAAAATGTGATCAAAACATAATTTTTATTTGAAACAGTATGGTTAAATAGTACTTAAATTTCTTGAATCATAACATATCAATGTCCCCATGAAAATGCATTAAAATATAAAGTCGGATTGCTTCTTACACACTGCTAACCTCAAGTGGAGTCTTGCTAGTACGTGAAGTGGGAAAAGTGAAATAAGTCAAAATACAAAAACATGTGCCAGGAATCAAGGTATCATTTAGGAACGTCTCATCCACTTGAAAAATCAATTAATCAAACTTTCAGACTAATGTAAATTAACATTAAAGCTGATGGAAAAACATGCTTTTTAGTGCAAAACTGACCATTAATTAAACCATTCACTTTTAGTAAATTTTGAGACATCAAGAAAGTAAAGTTAACGCTGAAGGAGCTCCGGCAAGGTGTGATTTGGACATAAGGAGGTGGAGCTGTGCTCCAGCAAGGTGCAATTTGGACGTAAGGAGGCGGAGCTGTGCTCCAGCAAGGTGTGATTTGGACGTAAGGAGGCGGAGCTGTACTCCCGCAAGGTGTGATTTGGATGTAAGGAGGCAGAGCTGTTCTCCGGCAAGGTGTGATTTGGACCTAATAAGGTGGAGCTGTTCTCCGGCAAGGCGTGATTTGGATGTAAGGAGGCGGAGATGTGTTCTGGCAAGGTGTGATTTGGACCTAATAAGGTGGAGCTGTGCTCCAGCAAGGTGTGATTTGGACGTAAGTAGGCGGAGCTGTACTCCGGCAAGGCGTGATTTGGACATAAGGAGGCGGAGCTGTGCTCCAGCAAGGTGTGATTTGGACATAAGGAGGCAGAGCTAGGCTCCTCCAGACTCCATCTGTATGTATTTAAATCCTGGTTATAACAATATTTACATCAAATTATCTGTAGAATAATTTGAGAGAAATGCATCACATCCTGGCAGGGGGCATGGCATATCGTGGGAGAGGATGAAGTCACACACAAATCACAGACCAGGAGAGTGCAATACATTTCAGAGAGCTTCTAGATGCTTCCTTCTATACACTTTCCAGCACTGAGTATCCAGACTTCTAAGCCTATTCAATACCCTGCTTTTGTGCAGATTATTTTGTGTCCTGTAATTCAACTTTTTTTTTTTTGGGGGGGGGTGGGGGATAAACCAAGCTTAGATTCAGTTTAAATCGCATTAAACAATTAGCCAATTTGAGTGCGATGCCTGATTAATAAGGGTGTGTAATGTGCTTCTCACATTATCAGGCTGTTATTTCAGGCAGAAAATATCAGGGCCTTGAAACAGACACAAATTACAGTATGTTTAATCGCTTTGTTTTATTTCTGGGGATTTTTCTCCCATAAGTGTAACACAAGTGCAGGTTTATGGCATAAGTGCATAGAAACCATGTGTGTGACAGGCCAGGTACTCTTTGATTGGCTATCATTGTTACAATAATTATTATTACTACTGTTATTATAAGAGTGGGTACAACAAAACCTATATACCAAAAATACCAAAAATGTCAATCTAAACAACAGCAAAGTGACTAGTTAAATCTTACAAACTTTACAGAAAGAAAATTCAGTCTGCCATCGTTTGAGGAGAAGGAAATGGTTCTAAGATGGCTTTGGTAGCCCACAGGGAGTCTCAGATCCAGGACTCAGACCTGAGGCCAGGACACTTCACCCGCCACCAACCTGTGCTTTGCACTCCACCCCAGGCCCGTTTTCTTTGGCAGTGGATTTATGATGACCCAATGCCATTGCCCCCTGCTGGTGGGCCCATGATACAGGGAGACCATTGCTGTGTCCTTGGAGGAGCCCACGTCTCGAATAAACTAGTGCTGTCAACCCAGCAAATACAAGCAAGCTGTCTGAAGGTCTTTTATTAAGTGCCTCTATAGAATCAACCACATATTATTTCTCTTAAACACTATAATAACACAGTGTAATAGCCATACAAGACCAGAATTCAGCACAACCAGTTAGTGTGGTGATGAAATTCAGAGTAGCAGAACAAGCAAGGGCAGCGGACAGGTTGAATTTTGACCTCTTATCCCGGAAAGCTTAAAATCCAGAAAACGGCTCTGCAAGACAGTGGCCCTGGCAGACAAGCCGCCGGAGATGACTGCGGACGAGCGGGTGCCTTATCCAAATGCGTCTCTCCATCCCCTCGAGCGATGTGGTGGTCTGGGCTCGAGTCCCATGCAGAAAGGAGAATGCTTCCACACCACAGAGCCGGCTGAGCCTGAGCTGATATCTGTCCAAAGCGTCATATGGGCCCACCCCAGTCCAGTCCTCAGAAATGCTGTAATTCCACCCATCCATTTATCAATCCACCCATTTGTCATTCCATCTATCCACCCATCTGTCCATAAATGCTTTGATTCCAGCCATGCATACAGAAATGTTTGCATTCCATCCGTCCATCCATCCATAACGGCTGATCCAGATGCTGTCCATCATAGGGCATATACACAGTCATATACATTGTGGGCAGTTGCACATTTATGGACTTGGGAGGAAATTGGAGTACCTAGAGGAAACCCATAGAGCTGGGGGTAGCGAGCTTCCCTGACTGCAGATAAGCATTGTTTGCACAGGGCCTAATTTTTAATGGGCTCTTTGGCCAATGTCAGGTAGTCACTCAAGGTTCTACGCTTCTGCACATGAGAAAATGCTGTAAAAACTAATCTTTTTTAACCGTGTTGAGATGCAGATTTTTAATTGACGTTAAAGTATTTTCATGTCTCAGCTCAAGCCTGGGGCAAGGCGGGGGTCTGGAGGTAAGGTGTCGATTGCCCGACCAGTCGGACCGGTGTGTCTTTGCTTGATGTCATTCGCTCTTGCCCGCTCGACATTTCGGCCACCGGTCTCGGCATTTGTCTGCAGCATGGGGGCGCTGTCCGTCTCGGCATGTGTCTGCAGCATGGGGGCGCTGTCCGTCTCGGCATGTGTCTGCAGCATAGGGGCGTTGTCCGTCTCGGCATTTGTCTGCAGCATGGGGGCGCTGTCCGTCTCGGCATGTGTCTGCAGCATGGGGGCGCTGTCCATCTCGGCATGTGTCTGCAGCATGGGGGCGCTGTCCGTCTTGGCATGTCTCTGCAGCATGGGGGCGCTGTCTGTCTCGCTTGGTGGCGGCTGTAATTCTGAGCCTGTCCCGGTCGCCGAGCTCCTCATATGGTCCTCATTCTTGTTAATTAATTGCAGTGGATGGGGGCGGGGGTTGGATGGGAAGGCAGTTGTGTCCTGACAGGCCACTCGTCTGCCTGCTTAGCGAGATGATAGCCTCATTTATACTGGGGGGGGGGGGGGCTCCCTTCTGGTCCCTGACGTGAGGGTATGGCCGGCAGGAATGTGAAACGAGCGGAAATATTAATGAATTAGGCTGGTGATGGGGTGGCTGCAAACTGAAACCCGGCGGGGGGGCCGGGAGTCTATTGCTCAAGTCGCAACATTGCCGCACGCACACAGCTCTTTGTGTGCAGGTTTGCGCTCAATAATGTGATTAGTGCGGGGGATGCAGTGCATTTGGCCGGTCACCAGGCAGATTTTAAACACTAAGCATTTTATAGAGGACAATGGTCCACTGGATAAATGTTATGTGTTGTTCCACAGCCAGGGGCTGCGATCGCCCTTCCTGGTATCAGATCCTACCCAGGTTTTGGGTTTTATTGCCGTGTGTGTTCAGATGAGGAGGGAAATCCTTGTGCAGCAGTTTGCATGGGAGGGGAGGCATGCATGGGAGAACAGTAGGACAGACAGCAATGAGTAAGTAAATAAGGTATTAGGGAGTGCCCTGGCTTCACACCTCTAGGGCTGGGGGTTCGAATCTCTTCATGTCTAGCTTGTTCTCCCTCCGTTTCAGACACAGGGTTCCTCCCACAAGCCCAAACGGCTGAAATAAATTCCCCCTAACACGTGATTGCTTGCATAAGCACGTGCCCCGTGATACCGCCGTCCCATCCATGGAGTCTCCAACCCTGGTGCATTCTGGGACAGGACAAATGGATGCAGAGAGGAACAAAACACAGGCTCGCATCCCGTGCCTCCCCACCTGCGTTAATTACCCCCATGGGTTCTGGTTCACCTGCACGGCCATGCCTCAGCGCCCTATCGAGCGGCTCTGCCACCCGTGGCCCGTCATTAGCCTTGCCGACAGGCATGCCGGATTCCTTAGCTCCTTTCATCCCAAGCTGCCTGCCAGCCTCGATTGGAGAGAACCCTTCAGGAAGTCTGTCAGGAAAACGAACTGGTCCTAGAAACTTCTCTGAAACTAAACTAGAGCAAACTGTCCTTGGCATGGTTTCACAGAGATATATAGACAATATACAATATCTATTAATATACATACATAGACAATTTTTCAAAGGAGATGAATGAAGTGTCACCTATTCTGTTCTATTCTATTCTATTTGAAACAATTAAAATGGTCCTACTAGACGCTTGACTATTTATGTTGACCCCTTTTGGTGGTTTATCCATAGAACTATAAATGTATAATATTCATAAATGCATACCTCCTATATAGGCAATGATGCACACATAACCTAAATTTCCTTCTATTTTCCAATCCCATTTATGAAGTGTGTGGTTCAGAGGCATCAGCCAGCTGAGGCTTCAAGCATCACAATACCAGCGGTTTTATGAGAATGCATTTGAAACAAAACCAGAACTGGGTCAAAGCACCGGCAGCTCCCTCCAATCGCAGGTTTCCTCCATCAAGGCCATTTGCCGCATCACGTTCCACTGGCTAATCATCCTACCTATCAGAGAGCTTCAAGGCCACAGGTATTAGCTGTTTTCAGCATCATTTAACGGCTAAATTCCTTGGAATATACCTCCTGTTTTTCCCTGGAGTATAGGATGTTATAGCGAAACCTTTATCGGTTTTACAGTATTATTTCTGCAGGTGTGGCATAGCTAGATAAACGTAAGACAGACCACCTGCCGAGTTCCCAGCCCTTACGTTAATTGGCATGTATAGCAACCTCACTACTAATATTGTGTTTCCAGGCCACTGCAGCACATCACTTGCTCTGAACGTTCCCAGGAGCTGTCCAGACTGAGTGAGTCTCTATGCATATTGACCAAGACGGATGCAGCGATCTATTAAGGGATGCCGCAGGAAGGTTGCCCGAATGATTGAAGGTTAAATACCCAGAAAGAGAGGGTTATCTGCTAGCCTAGGGTGTCGGCTAAATTATGTGACGAGTCGGGCAAACTGATTAGCCGAAATGGCAGAATGGCCAATGGCTTGTTTGATAATGGGGATTTCCTCCCCCCCACCCCCCGC
>JAODKM010000075.1:15777302-15800987 GCA_026780845.1 Petrocephalus sullivani
TCCCCCTCACCCCCCTCACCCCCCTCGTTTCTCAGCCAGCTTCTGACAGTCCACTGAGCTGTCAGGGTTGGGAAAATGTGTCACCATGCTCGTTTTCACTGCTGTGGTATCAGCTGACGGTTCCGTACTCCAGCGGGCCCCTGACTCATTTCCTCGCACCTTTCGAATCACGGTAATGACTGCTCTGCTGAATCTCCCGGCACTGACTCCAAACAATGGCTCAAATCCTTGGAGCAATGGGCGGGGAAAACAAGACTAATCGCCGTGGAAACGCTCCATGAACTTGAGGAAGCCCCTATAGATAGCCAAAGCCAGTTTCCAGCAGCATATATATATTTATAGACTCATTTTTTGTGGCATACATATCAAATGCCAGATATCTTCATTATTGTTTATTATTAATGGCTTAATTACTCAGCCCGGTTCTTGTGGAGAATGTTCTTCCTGAGTTAGGCAGATTTATCTCCAGTTTCTGTTCTCCATAGTGCTACAATTAGGTGAAATGGAGTTTCTAAATTGCACCAAGTGGGTAACTGTGGTTGTGTATCCTGTGCTGCTCTTGCATCCCATCCAGAGTGGTCCCCTACATTTTTTGCCTTGTGCTTCATGTGATAAGCTCCAGGCTCACCGTGACCCTACAGTGGATAAGTTGATACGGAAGATGGAAGGGTGGGTAAAATGGTATCAGCTGGTCCAATTACCGGACAGCTGAGAGTTTTTCAAAATGAGACCCTCTGCTGAATAAGTGATATGGAAATTGGATGGATGTATGGATGGATGGATGTATGATTACAGATGGTGCCATATGCTGAAGGTCTGCCTGATGTAAGGTCAGTCAGGGAGTCAGTTGGGAGGATCTACCCAAATATAGGTTCTCAGGCAATGTTTGGGTCATGGTGTACAGTGTGTAGCGTGTTTGTATCAAAAGATGATCAGTTATTCAGATGTAAAACATGAAGCGAGATCAAGGAGTTCGTTAAACAGAGAAAGTTGTGCCACCACAGGTAATAATCAAAGACAATCAAATAATCAGACTTCCTACCTGAAGCAGAAGTGCACTGAAGTGCAGATTCATTGAGTTTTAAACCCTCTTGTATCATTCTAATTTCCGATGCCTATGTCTTTGAAATGCCCACGTTTGAGAGGGACCCTTTGAATTTAAGTCCCGTTTGGAAGCAGCATAATGATGTGTGGATATAAGGAAACAGGCATCTTACTGAACTGTAGTGCAAACTGGAGGCTCTCTTTGCAGTGCCTGCAGTCAGAAACTCAATAAGATGCTTATTCTGGAAATGGCACCTTTTCTGACAGCTTGGAAACGTTCTACCGCTCTCTGAACTCCCAGGAAACACCTGGACACGGCTCTGGACGTCAAACCATGAAGACAAAGCTTTTAAGATAAGAAAGGTCTTAGTAACAAGATGTCATTCTTTATATGTAAAAGTCTGCAGTGATACATCTTTGTTATAGCTAATAATAACTACTGGATATCTTTGTTGAATCTGAAATGAATGATCACTTCTAATTTTTTTTAGTACAGTGGTAGACAACTAATCAATTTGAAAACTAATTATACAATTCTGATATTGGCATGGTGGTGCAATGGTTAGTACTGTTGCCTCCCACCTCTGGGACTGGGGTTCAAGTCCCCGCCCAGGTTCCATGTGTGTGGTGATTGGATGTTCTCCCTATGGGGTTTCCTTTAGGTGCTCTGGTTTCCCCCCACAGTCCAAAAACGTTGGAGTTTCCAAATTGCCCATAGGTGTGAGTGTGCTCTGTGATGGGCTGCCCCCCCTTCCTGGGGTATTCCCCGCATCGTGGCTTATGGGATGGGCTCTGGAAGACTTTTGTTCTGATATCCCATCTAGGGTCTCTCCAACTTGTCCCCTGTGCTTCCAGGACCCTGGACTGGAAGAACATTTGTGGAAGATGTTGGGAAAAGTAAAAAAATAAAATAAAATCTATTTGCTCCTGTGGTTGGACATATTCTAATTGGAGGTAAGGAGATATTGTTTATATTTCTTACTGAACTGTATTTGGAAATGTCTCGACAGAGGTGAAATTATTTTTTTTTGCTTTTATAGATTCAGTCCTTTGTCATTTTCATCATTTTGTAGTGAAGTGTTCTACAAAAAACAGCAGAATGAACAACAATGGCATGGGCGATTTTAAAAGTACACAGTAGACACTATATTTATTAGTTAATTATTAATTAATTACAATGTTTGTGACAACAACTGTCATAGCAAACTTAATGGTGCTATAGTCTTGTTGTGGATTTTAAGAAATTAGATGATGTCTCTTTTTTTCCAGAGGCTTCATTCACTTTCTCTGCTGGAAGGGTAGGGCGATGACTCCTGCCCTTTTTCCAATTCCTAGTCATTGATTTATTCGTTGTCAGAGACAGTGGACACAGAAACAGTAATACTGTCGTTTCTACTGCTGCAAAAATTACGTGCGCGGACAGTAATTTACAGACTTTTACCTCAAAAATATAAAGCACACTATGATCACATATTTTCACTTCCTTTTTCCGTAAAGGGTCACTATACAGTATTACATTTTTATTGTCGAAGTCAGGGTTATACTGCAGACATTCGTAGCATGATTTATTTCAAATGATGTTTATGGTTCCGGTCTTTGGGGCTTCAGAATTGCCAGTTACTAACAGAAAATAAGTCCGGCTGTCAAGGCTGGCTGCCTGGGCAGTTAAAAATTTCAGAGTAACTGTGTCGTGCTTAGTAGGCGAGGGGTTACAACCAATGCCGAACACCTTTCATGTCCCCCTGACCCTCCTGTCGTCTCCGTAGCGTGGTCCTAATGAGCCTCGTCTGTCTTACCTCTCGTTCCTAACCCTCATGTTAATCACTCCAGGCTGCCTCTCTTTAGCTCCCTCACTAGTCATGTATTCAAGTGCTTCCCAGCCCTGTGTCCCCCAGTGCAGATGTCGACGTCAAACCCTCTTTCTGCCTGTGCTGCCCCTAGGTCCCAGCCCTCTCGTTTTGACCCCCTGCGATCCAGAGTATCCAGTCTTTTTTCCTTTTGTTCAATAAAACACTGAACATCCAGTACAATACAATATAATTTTATTGGTATCGCGCATTTTCACAACATACCATAATCTCAAGGTGCTTTACATTATCGCTGCCAAAGCGAATATGAATTTTGCTGGATGTTCACCTTTGTTACGGATGAATTGTCCTTGAGTAATCAGAAATTCTACAGGTATTCTGAGTGGAACCAGTTTTTGTTAATATGCAGAACTTTAGTCAGTTATTTTCGGCATAATCTTGTAAATTTGTTGGAGGTGCCCCTGAGTATATATATATATATATATATATATGAGTATAAGGCCTTAGGCCCTTTGTCTTTGCCTTGGTATTATGATTGAGGTGGCCTGCTGTTTCGCGCTATGCCTGGGCTTTTGCCTCCCGTACTGCAGTAAATGTTTGGGTTATACATTGCCTCCCCTTTTGGCTCACATGGGAATCTGGTAGTAGATATATGTCAGTGTCCGGCTCCTATACATACTATTCATATGCATGAGCGGCTTTGTTGTCTCGGGGCTCCCACTCAAAAAGTCACTTTGCACCCCCCACCCTAGTCTAGTTTGCGCCCTAGCCTGGTTTGAGTGGTGGGAAATACCACAGCTAAAGTATTCATATGATCAAAGCCCTGTAATCTATGGTTCATAGCCAACACTGTCAGAAACACTTAACAAACCATCAGGTGTCAGTTTATAGCAAAGGCAGGAGTCTTGCAAAGCTGATCAATTTCACGTTTGTCTGATTTATTTGTTGGTTTATTCCACAGTAATCGAGAAAGTAACGGTGAGATGGTGCCGACGTATCGCCCCCTGTGTGCAAAAGCAGAAAATCCAGGGTAAGTGTTTGTTCTGATGTCAAAAAATGTAAACAGGGAGAGGAGAGAGCTGTGTGTTGGTGCAGTAGTGATAACATTTTCTTAAGCAGTTTCTGCACGTTTAAACAGCTAGTCATCTATTTAGGGCTCCTCAAGACATTAAGATTCCGTTTAAGAGTCGGTGTTACGGAATGAAATCGCGTGTGTTACCCCGGGGTCTCCAAGGCATTACACCCTGCTGTCGGTGGAGGAGGCAGTATTATTCCTCACAAATCCACTTTTTAAAAGTGCATTTCGTTTTTCAGGGCTCGGCTGAGAAATCGCACTAAATCCACTCTACTCGACCGCTGAAGTTTCCCATGCCATCCGTGCGTGTGCGCATCAGCTATGAGTGCGTTACTAAACTGTTCATTACATTCCCAATTACCCTTCTGATAACAATCACAGTTCCCGGGACGGTGTGCAGGAATTCACATCTTCACTAATCAGGACTCTTATTGAGAATATTGCATGAGTGTAATTATCTTCTCGTTTTCACTATCTCGGTACTTGAAGAATCAGAAGAATCAGTGCAGCGCACTGTATACTCAACATATGGGGAATATGTTGAGTCGAAATTAAAATTTAATTCGGCGAACAGCCATAGGGATTGCATGTTTACGCGTACGCTTATTCAGTGTGCACTGCATTGCGGTCTGTCCCTGATTTTGCATGCAAATCTGTTATTTCCATTACTATAGCGTAACGTATTATTTTCTATTTATTTTGTCAACATAACTCACTGTAAGGGTGACGAATGCTGACGCTCTGTTGCAGGAATGAAGCTGAATTCCATTGAATCTTATTATGTGTGATGGGACCTGTAATCGGGGCAGCCAATTAGTCATATCTACGTCTAGTTGCATAATTCATAATTGCCCTAATAATTTGTGTTTATTGTTAACATGCCTTCTTATTAAATAATTATATGTCCGATATGGACAGTACTTATGATCAAATCTAAAGTTATGGTTAGGATTTTCAAATATCACACGACTGATCCCTTGAGGATACAACGTGAATCATCTCTATAAACACCCAGCTTTATAAACAGACAGGGTTTCAAATCGCATGCTGTATGAGTCAACCTGCATTATCGCGACGGCAGTGCACAAGGGCTATTATTTATAAGGACGTGGGCTTTGCCTTTCTGCCAGTCTATGATTTGATGTACACCTGGAGGGACTCGGGTGGCAGTCCAGCAAATACCATGGCAGAGCGATCCGGGGCACAATGTAATCAGCCCGGCTGTGGTAGGACTCCATTAGCGCGGAAAAGACGTGCCTGTTAGACTCATTTAATAGCATTTCCATAAAAATCACGGAAATAACCCCATTGGGTGTCTTGCAATTGGATCAATCCACAGTGACTCACATGTTTTGCATTTTTTTGGCGCGGTACTGATATCATTGCAAGGGCAGGTATATCTCAGTGCGCAGCAGATGTTCTTTGGACCGTAAATTTTTTGCCCAGCTCCTTAGCCACAGCACCGTCTATTGCCCTTTGCCCTTCTGTTGAATTTGCCCCTTTTGGATGTATTTTCATCACCGAAAGGAAAGGCCTTATTTTCAGCTCTTACTAAAATGTTGGGGTCATTCATCCCACCAGGAGACTGACAGGTGCCCGTGTTATTTCCCATAACGAGCCCGGAGGGGGGACAGCGATCCGGAGCAGGAGCTGGTAGAGTGGCAGCCCAGAAGGACAGCGGCGATGGAGCAGCTGCCCACCGCCATAATGCCGCCTATCTCTCCTGTCTATCTTTAACGCACCACCTTAAATCTTCACTCTGCTTCAGTTAAGCATGAAGCCGCATGACACAATTATAATAATAAAGAAGCATACAGGCTTCAAAGGAAATCCCCCTAAGGGCTTCTGTACATTGCTTAAATGGATTCTTTAAATTGTATCTTCTCACCGGGGGTTACCGGTCACCCCTTAAACCCGAACTTGAGCTAATGGATCCCACCGGAGAGATTCTGCCTTTGTGGTTTGCATTCATCAGGTCCAAAGTCAGTTAAGCAGCTTTACACCAAGGCTGAGTCACTTTTGATATGAAGGAGTGGGTCATTTCAAATGGACCAAACATATGCGTTACCTAGATTAAGTTACTTGAATTAATTAAAAACCGGGGCCTTTTGGGGTTACAATATATATTCTTAATGCTAGATCTATCCCTACTGGATGGATCCTGGTGGTCCTAATTCAATGGGGTGGGCTATAGGCGGTAGCGCTAGAAGTAGGGGTTTCGCCAAAGAAAAACATAGCGTAAGGTTAATTATGTCACAATGGCTCAGATGCGGCTTTATGATTATTTCTCAAAAAAGACTACGGTTGTTAGCCGTTGATAACTGCCGATGAGACGTAAGAACTTCGGTAAAGTCTTTTGGTCGTTCAGGCTTTCAGCACCCTGACCCTATGCTATGGGTATATGTCCTCGATCCTTACATTCAAGAGTACGTTTCAGCTAATGAAAGACAGAATACAGATATGTAAATCCCTTATGCAGCGGGAAGTAACCAGCCGAAGATGTTTAATGCCAGCATGGGGTCTTTGGCTGGCGAGGGTCTCGCCGAAGTGCTAATAACAGCGAGATACCCCACTGATTAAAGGCCCTTTTTACTACTGAAACGTTATGGGTCCTCATATATCGCATAACGTATTCCAGTAATGAAATTAAGTTGGATAGCTGCGGACAGTTTGCAGGGTGGAAGCTGCAAGCACCCACCATCCCCCGCCGGCATTCTCTAATAACTTATAACAGAACAGAACTAATTAGAAATTATACGGATACCGGCAAATTAAATTGAAAAGAAAGTGCGCCGAAGTCGATTACTCCTTCCGACGACCACGACAAAGACAGATCGAAACTTTGCATAAATTCAACAACGACTGCGCGTTGAGTTCTCATTTACTGGCTCTCAATTACTACATCAATACCAAGCTCCGTGAAACGATACAGCCATCACAGGAAATTCACATTAATAAATCATTTGAATAATAAACTTTTTTTTCTCCTACCACGAGTGTGTAATTTGGACGCAGTATAATTAGTGCAGCCGCGCATCGTTTTAAAAGGAACTGAGGTGCATAATGAATGCGCACCTACAGGGGTGGGCGGCCGCCTTGTAATTGAGATGTCAGCGTTTCACTGCTAGTAAACAGAGCACTGTCCATCCTGTTATATATGCGCACACACACACGCACACACCCCCGTAGCGTTGCCTTTGGTTCCTTCCAGTGTCTGTGGCACCTCTGCACCGAATACAGATTTCCATACGCTTAGCTCCGGACGCACCGAGAGGGGTACCGTGTCAGCGCAGGCGAGGGACAGAACGGAACCGGATCGCAGCGGATGCGATCCTCGACACCCCGGCCCGACTTCTCCTACGGTGCGATGGCGGGGTAAGTCATTTCTGCCAACATCAGGAAAGTTACATGCCCGCAAAATGACTGCAGACTGGTGGTTACTATGAAGCCGCCACGTCAATTTGAAGTTCACGCATACACGTAAGTTTATTAGGATGCGCGGTGCGCGGATTTGAGGTTACAGAAATTCACTTCGATCATATTCAAGTTAGAAACTACTTTATTTGTAATAAGGAAATGTGCATTACTGTTGAGATGAATTGCCAAAAGAATCCGTTGTATATCGGACTGCATGAGTTCTGCATGAAAAACCTAAACTTAAAACGTATATTGTTGAAAATGTTGGTGCGAGTCACTCGTGGAAATGCAAATAGGTTAAACAGACGAAAGGTCTGCTATGGGTGCTGTATTCAAGTGAGGTTTTTGGTGATCTGCACCCAAATATAACCAAAAAAACTAAAAGTATTTCTTAAGTACAATTCAGTACTTTTTAAAGGATATATTTTATTCTTTGTGAAGAAATAACGTTTAACGCGTTTCTGATAATACTACATGTTTATGTGGTCGATGTATTTTAGTCCAGTTCATCTGTGTGTGGGTATGTGTTTCTAAGTTGTTGTGTGTGCGTGGGTGTGAGCAATATTGCCGTGATAATTGCAGTGGGCATCTGCAGAGGCTAGGAAGACAAAACAGAAGCAGTTCTAATTGTTTTGTCCACCGAAAATAGAGTACAGAGTGAGAGTTGTTAATACTTCTTGCTGATTGTTTCATTTCCGACAGCTGAGCCTGCACCGTAGATGTGATTTTCCAGCATTATGTCCAACTGCAATCCTCTTGTTCTTCAGAAATACAGATGAGCGCTCGCTCCCCTGATGATTATAGCGCTTTTGTAGATGTTCATGTCCATGGGTGTATTGGACAGAGGCACCCAGCGACGGTGGTTGCGTAACACGCCGTCCTTCGGCATCTCCCGGGAGGCACAGGTGCGGCAGTATTGGCAGGTGGCGTGTAAACTGGCAGGATGGCGGCGTACATCAAAGAGGTTTATGACAGACTGGTATGGAGCGCAAACCTTTGTATGGCGGCCCTTTAACAGAAAGCATAAGGCATCCAGCTGGGGTAGCCAGACTCGATGAGACCCCCGCCCCCCCCCCCCCCCCAGTCACATGGCTGCTGAGTCCATTTACAAGTGCATAGAAGAAAAGGTCCACTTGGGGCAGGCTGTGATTTGGGAAGAGGTGCCTTCTGGGTGTATCAGGTCATGAGGCGCCCTCGAACTGGCAGCTGTTGACGTCCTCCAGCCAGGGCAGGGGTTCAGGCTTGGTGACCAGCTACTCTCTCAGTCTCTTGTAATCAGCTGCCACCTACTTGAGCCTTAATGGTGTGACATACACTCTCTGCCGTCCCCCATTCCTGCACCTCATTCCGGCTGGAGAGCCGCCACTTGGAAGGCTGGCAGGTCCTGGAATAATTAACGCTGCCAGAGAATGCGGCCGCACGGTTGTCGTGGCTGTTCCCAGGCGAAGGAAGAGTACGTATTGCTTCAAATGACAGTGGGGAAAGAAAAACACACCGGTAGCAGGTGGGGAACTGGTTGCGGATTTGGACTCCTTCCCAGAACACTGCTGGCTCAAAGCTCAGTAGGGGTTTCCGTTTGTTGTAGCCTCATTGTCAGCAACAGTGTCTATCTGTCCCTGTCCAGCGTATCTTGTCCCTTTTGGCCAGCAGGTGTCACTGGTCATCCTGCTTCCCCCCTCTCTGTCTTGTACCCCTAGTCCCTAATGTGTTTCCCTGCTCCCTGGGCTGTGGCACAGCAGAGGGGGTTGGCCGTGTGATTTTAAGGCTCTTCTCACCATGAGTTCGAGGCTGGCCAGAGGCCACTTTTATCTTTTGGTTAATTTATATTGGTTTTATTTTTCTTTTTTTCAGTATTATTTTCTATGGCTTTCTACGTATTATTTTGTGTTCATGTTTCTGGTATTCCCTTACTGTGCTTGGTTTAATTATGTTCTGCTTGAACTTGTGTGGTTAGCCCTCTGTGTTTCTTAATGTTCCCTAGTTCCTGTTCTTGTTAATTGTAAATTACTCCACCAGTGTCTTGTTGTTCCATGGCTTTGTCGATTTGGTTGATTTTTTGATGGTCCTCATCTTCCCTTTGTTAGTCCTCGTTAGCTGTATATTTAAGTGCCTGCCTTTGTTCATTTCCCCAGCCAGTCATTTTTAGTGTTACTGCATGTTGTAGCTCTGCTTTCTTTGCTAGTTCTGCTCCCAGTGTTGCTCTCTTACCTAGTTGTGTTTACTTTGTGGTTTCTTTAGTTTGTTCTCTATTTTTCCCCATTTGTTTTTGACCCCTTGTGGTCTCTTTATTTTGGTGGCTTATCCCTTTGTGTTCGGTCCTCTGTGTTGCTGTGAGCCGCTCCCTGGATCGCCATGCCTCACCACAACACTGTTGGGGTGTGTGCAGTCTGAACGGCTGTGGAAATACCAATCTGTAGAGTGGAGTGTTGACTATTGAGACACTTGTTCAAGTCTCTTGGCATGCCATGTGTTCATTAAAACTGCGGTGAAGTAACATTAGAACATCTCAGGTAGATTATTTGAATATCTTAGCTTGTGCAGTCTGTGATCCAATCTGCAATCTGTTCTGGGTATAGCTCCTTGGATCTGCAATTGCAGTGACAAGGAGACAGTATGGCAGGAACCAAAAGCAGAAAACTGGTCAGATTCTGGCAGGTGAAACAAGCTTTGCATCGAAAACTCGAAAGTCACAAAGAAAAACTGGTCGGACCATGGGCAAACGAGCAGAAAGAGAGGAGGATTGGAAATGGCAGCCGTCGCACTCGATATCTCGCAAGGGTTTGAAGGGAGGAAGTGAATCTATACATGTGCTGATTAATTAGAAACAGGTCCTCTCAATATTGAGGTGAGGCAGAGCACAGGAGAGAGGACCTGTACACCCTCGACTTATCAGCAATCCGCCCTATTTGTTTGGTGCTCAATAAATTGTTCTAGTCCAACACTGTCTATAGCTTCCTTGTTCTGTATTTTGCTCTGTTTAGAGGTTATTGGATTCATAGTTTTCTCTGGTCCAACGCTGTCTCTAGGTTCCTGGATCGCCACTACTGTGTCCATGTGTGGCGGAAACTGAGGCTGGGGAGTCTACCGTGAAAAACTTACCCAAAGACACGGTGAAATGGTGGTTGATCATTAGCAGGAAAGAAACTCCCGATCAAAGAAGACCGTAATCCATAATGGACAGCTATGTTTCGAGAGTGTCTCTGAGCCAGATGGCAGATAATCGACTCCCTGCTCAAAACCAGAAACAAGAGAAAGAACACTCCTCGGGGCAACAACAAAAATTCCAATCTATACGTTACAAGGATTTTATTTTAGACTCCAAGCAAAAGCCTCCCTGATCCAAATCAGCATTTGCACAACTCTGTAGCACAGGTTCTTCCCAATAGAGTCCAACTGGCCGACTGAATCCTGCTTCACCTCCACGAAGCACTTCAAAGTGTCACAGGTGCTGTCCCAGCCAATGGTTAAGCCATTCAGTACCGGGCCGGCAAAATAAATAGAATAGGCTGTTTGATACAGAGGATCCTATATATAGAGTGGTACAAGCTGTGGGTAGCCCAAGTTTCCTTAAGGCAATATCACTGCAAGTTACACAAGGTAGCTTAACTAACCAGTGAGGTGACAAATATTTCAGTCTATTCATTTGACAGTTTACACTGGTCTTGTAAAAACCAATTTTGATATGTGTCTATGTGATGAGGCAGCTGCTGTATTCAAGAAATAACCAACAGCTCACGCGTCATGAAGAAAAGAGCCGCTCCTACAGCTGTATTATTTAATGTTCGCCTATTCTGAGCGGAACAGAAGGTCATGTCATTTTATTTATTTGCTAGCTGATGACATGCGCATTAAGGCCTGTTGCACGGCCACAATCACAGCATTATGTAACCTGCCTGCTGCCGAAACATCCACGGTGACAGATTTCTCGTCAGCTCGTTGGAGGTTTCTCATGTCTGACGGTTTATAATTACATTATCCGTGACCTTTCCCGTTCCTTTCAACTTGGCCGTGGCATGGGAAACATTGATTTATGTCTGTGGGTGGGGCCAGTGAATATCTTCGGATGCTGGAGGGGTGCTGGACAGAAAAAGGGCTCTCGACAGGGGATTTCGAGTAGGACGGTGGGATGGTAATCGTCGGTTAAAGTGGTTACCATTCGGCTTGCAGAGTGGCACCAGAATTACAGGTGATTTAGACTCCAGATATTAGTTTTCCTGAACCATTTCTCATAAATTACAACATAATGGCAACTTAAAGGGTGCGCTGTGCTGAAATGGAAACATTGGCCATCTGTGAAATCCCCCCACATGTTCCATATCTTAGGCAAACATATGCTTCCGTGCCTTAATGTGTCTGTACCAACAGGTGAGCCTCTTTTACATTTATCTTTGGCGATGAAATCTGGGATTTGACATAATATGAATAAAATACAGCAGCATTAGAATTTGTAATGAGTCTAATCTTATACAATTTCCGTGTAACAAATCCTTCCATCTTCCACAACCACTCACGCAGAGTAAATTGCGTAAGAAAAGAAACTTCAGTAACATTTTACTTAAGGCCATGTTTTTATTCATTCATAATCACATTCATAACAAGTAATAATGCATTTATAAAGCTTTATAAACATATATACATTTATATACAGCTATAAATATCTGTCAAAAGGCATAACACATTATAGCCATGTGTATAAAACAATGTAAAAACTGCTTTGCTGTGGTGAAACAACAGGCACGGGATTTATAAAGGATGCAGGAAAAAAGGTGATGTTAAATGGGGATGAATTTAAAAAGCTGTAAAATATATATTTAATAGGTTGGGCACCACAGTGACCGCATGACCATATAAGGATGATCCACTGGTCATGAATATTTATGACCAGTGGGAGGGATCCCCATGGGTCATTGTTTAGGGATGATGCTGCCAAATATTGCGGCATCTTAGGGAAGCTGATTTGTGAAAGGCGGTCATTCTGGAGGGACAGGAGAAGATCTGGCCCTGATGCCTTATGCTCAGGTCACTGAAGATCAGTGTGAATGTTAGACATGTGAGTGTCATGTTGGTGTATTGGGTAGCCCATACTCTTACACCCTAAATGGGTATACAATAAACAATGACACAATCACACAATGAAGTGATGGTTAGAATGTACTTTTTCAGAAAGTTACTGGGATTTTTATGAGGCAAAAACTAGAACATGTTGACTGTGTTGAGAAGAACGTGCGAGCGTCTATGAGCGACACCTTCATTGCAATCTGGCAATTTTTATTAATTATTTTATCAAATGTACCCTTGTTTTTCTTGCCCTGTCTTCGGATGCTCGGGGATTGCTTATAGATAATTATGTTCATGTCTTTCCATAGTTCTTCTGAAGAATTCAAGTCTGCACTTGTCGAACTTCCCTACTGTAGTCTTCCTGTTTTAGCACCAGATAAAAAACCCATAATCCCATTTTCATTCTGTTTCCTTTTTACAGGGTGGAACCATCAAAGGAGATTTGGTTCTGTCAGGGCCTGTATGTTTCTGTAGCCACAAACGAGTCGAACATCTGACTAACAGAATGGCGTATCTCAACCTGACCAGCTCAGCCAATCACAGCTCAAAGGAGGCAGAAAACTTTTACCGGCCATTTTCAGTGTTCAGTGTGCTGACACTCACCCTGCTGGCCATGTTGGTGGCGGCCACCTTCGTGTGGAACGTGCTGGTCCTCGTGACCATCCTGAGGGTGCGCACCTTCCACCGCGTGCCCCACAACCTGGTGGCCTCCATGGCAGTGTCGGACGTCATGGTGGCCGCTCTGGTCATGCCACTCAGTCTGGTCCATGAGCTGAACGGGCGTCGCTGGGCACTGGGCCGTGCCCTCTGCCAGCTCTGGGTTTCGTTTGACGTCCTCTGTTGTACCGCCAGCATCTGGAACGTGACTGCCATCGCCCTGGACCGCTATTGGTCCATCACTCGGCACCTGGAGTACACGCTGAAGACCAGGAAGAGGATCTCCAATGTGATGATTGCCCTCACCTGGCTTCTCTCAGCGGTCATCTCCCTTTCGCCGCTCATTGGCTGGGGTGAGACGTACTCAGAGGAACTCATGGAGTGTCAGGTCAGCCAGGACCCCTCCTACACAATATTCTCCACATTCGGGGCTTTCTACCTGCCCCTCTGCGTGGTGCTGTTCGTCTACTGGAAGATCTACAAGGCTGCCAAGTTCCGCATCGGATCCCGGAAGACGAATACCATCACACCTATGGCTGAAGTCATCGAGGTATGGCGAGTTTAAATTTCTCTCATAAACATGGCCAGTTTCACACCGCTGTGCTTTTCACAACAAACCATCCATCCATTAATTCATCCATCTTTCACTGATGGGATAGACATGTTGCTTTTTATTACAAGTGTCTGTGTAGATTGAAGGGGCTTATACAGCTGAATCAGTTTTGATATTATGGACATGGAGAGACTGGTAGTACAGTTCAGAGACTGGAAGTGAGGGGCAGAGTATGGTGGATGGGGTGGGTTAATCCTGAGTGATTTAATGTTGGAGGAGAGGGTTGAAATAGAGTGGTTGGTGATACAGAAATAGTCAAAGATTTGGTGGGCTGTTTAAGGGATGATAATCCCATGGCTGTGTTACTATTTGCTAAAAGCATGGGCATGGGCCACATGAATCATAGGCATGGAATCACAGTCACATGTGAATCTGAGGCAGGTATTCACAGCCACATGTGAATCAGAGGCAGGAATTCACAGTCATCGGTGAATCAGAGGCAGGAATTCACAGTCACCGGTGAATCAGAGGCAGAAATTCACAGTCATAGGTGAATTAAAGTGAGGTATTCACAGTCACAGGTGAATCAGAGGCAGGTGATAAGTCACAGGTGAATCTGAGGCAGGTATTCACAGTCACTGGTGAATCAGAGGCAGGAATTCACAGTCACAGAAGAATTAGAGGCAGGTATTTGCAGTAAAATCATACCTAATTTTATATACAGTATTGACCACTCATCAATTAAATATCTAGCATCATACATTTATATTCTATGCTGTTTTTCTCAGCATTTATTTAAAATTCACTCAAGATGATGAGCCTTGTGTTCTGCAAACAAAGTGGAGGATGGTTAGACATCCAATAGGATGTTGGGTTACATTTCTAGGTGTGTTGAGTTTAAGTCAAAGGAGGTAATGCTGAGATTATACAATTCCTTGGTAAGACCACACCTAGAAAATTGTGTGCAGGTTTGGTCTCCTTATCTTAAAAAGGACATTGTTGCCTTAGAAAAGGTGCAGTGTAGGGCTACAAGAATGATTCCTGGTCTTAGGGGAATGTCATACAAGGAAAGGTTAGTGGAGCTAAATCTGTACAGCCTCGAGCAAAGGAGGCTGAGGGGGGACCTGATCCAGGTCTATAAGATTCTAACAGGACTGGATGATGTTCAACCAAACAGTTACTTTAGCATTAGTTCAAATACAATAGGTGGAAATTAGCAGTAGAACATTTTAAGCTGGATTTCAGAAAGCTTTTTTACACAGCGAGTTGTTGGAGTATGGAATAGTCTTCCAGTTAGTGTAGTGCAAGCTATAACCTTGGGCTTCTTTAAATCAGAGCTAGATATGATTTTAACAACTCTGAGCTATTAGTTGAGTTCTCCCCAAATTAACTTGATGGGCCGAATGGCCTCCTTTCATTTGTATATTTCTTATGTTCTTATGTTCTTATGTGTTGGCTACCTAGCCAAGACAACCCATTTTCGTTATAAAGACAAACTGCTTCCCTTATAAGGGGCTACACAACAGTTTAGTTAGCCAGATAACTTTAAAAGTTTCTACAAAATATATTGCCAGGAAAACCAGTTCTTAGCCACATATATCCATGGACCACTGGTCCTTTAGTAAGTTGTTTGAATGGATCCCTGTTGAGTCCAACTGCCTTTAATTTAAGCAAATAATCATTTGATCATCAGTTTCCATGACTAAAACCAGCCACGTTGAAGAATGTTTTGCCAGTTAGTCCATATGAGGGTGCATGTTCTGGCAGGAAAGTGACATCAGTGCATACCCTCTGTCACAGGTGAATTAGTAACAGAAATTCATAGTTGCAGGTGGTGCTGAGTGTAGTATATATCTTGATATATCATTGACGTTTCCCACCCGATATACCACTTCCCTGGAATGTTTAAAGCCCCATGCTGGAGCTTTCAGACAGCTTTTTCTATGGTAGGGGGCAACACCCCTTATTTCCACATGAGTGCCTCCTGAAGGACGATCTTGGCCCTCCGGGTTCTAGCCCCCCATCGGAGGTCGTTAGAACCATCCGCCTCGCCTCAATGGGCACCTGAGCTCAGCGGTTTGAGGGATGAGCCGTCCGCACAAATCAATATCACGGAGCCAGATGGAGGTTTACCTGTCAGGAGACTGTGCTTCACAAATGAAGTCAAAATTAGAGTGTCACCATCTTTTATTGTCACTGCATTAATGGTTAAAGTTAACCTTTTAGTTCAGTCGGTAAAAAAAATTGGTTAGTGATGTTGTTGTGACGTGAACCACAACACATGGATTCTTGTTAGTGCTGCAAATATTTCCCTCTTTCAACAGTGTTCTATGCAAGTCAGTTCCTTGCATCTTGTTATTTCATGTTTGCACACAGAATGTAAAAGTATGGATTTGTGGGCAGCATTCAGATGAACCTGTGAAGTCTTAGCAGTTACAGTTAAGCCGAGAAACGTGTCCGTGGTAGAAAAGGAACGTTAACCTGGAAATATGTGAGCGGCGGCTGTCTGACTGGGAAATGTATCCAGTATATTTTCATGATGTTCTCCGGTCACCTTGAGTCAGACAGGACTGCAAAAACCCAAGTAGCCAAATAGGAGTTGATTTTGATCCTGTGAATCTAATATTAACATCATAATAAATTCTTTTTGGTGGTGATTTTTTTTCCTTACTGGGTATTAGAATGGCACGGATAAGCATTAAAAAAACAGTTTATTGATTTTTATTTGTCTTGTACTTTTACTAATCTTTTGCAGAAGGATGTTACGTTAAACGGGTGATGAGGTTGTGCAGTCATTCCTAAAATAGCAGATTTGAACACTAAACAAAGATGTAGCAACAGAAGTCCTGACATCAAAGCCAGTGTTTTTAAGAGGTGAAAACTCAAGAGGAATGGAGGAGGAGAGTTAGCAGATACTCCTCAGCTGGATATTGGAGGAAGTTCCCTCTGGGCTTCCAGAACCATCTGGCTTCCTCATCCCCCAGCCACGCTAACATCATGCAAGTCAGAAATCAGCTTGTCTTGTTAGACCCGAAGCTGTGTGCAGACATTTCACTCTACTGAGAGTTCCCTTTACCTACGTTTATGGAATTTATAACAGCGAGTGCAGGATTTCTCATTCTGCAGTAAGACACCTGTCTAACAGGGACCTCTATCATCTGTCCAGCTTCCAACTGCTTTTCAAGTACAGAGTTACTTTAAGCCTGGAGCCTATTCCAGGAAGCACAGGGCACCTCTGGATGGGATGACAATGCATTACAGGAGGCACACACACACGTTTGTATTTATATCTTTGTGGGGACTGTCCGTCTATTTCTTTAGGCATAACCCCAATTCTAACTATGATTACTCTAACCATTACTTAGCCCTAACCTTAACTAGAAGTAACCAAACAAAATACAAGACTTTTGGTATTTTAGTTGCTTGATTACATTCACTGATTTTTATTAAATTGAGGTTTATATTGTGGGGACCTGAAAAATATCCTCACAACCTAAAAAGACATTTGGTCCCCGAATTTCTTTGTGTGACCAGACATTATGCAGGATGTAAAGCATTCATCTTCCGGTATGACCGTCTGTAAACTGGCTGATGGCTCAGCCAGGCACTAACCGTACTATAACATCATTCTTGCCCACATCGGTCTGGTGCAACAATGTGTGGCCTCAGGGGTTGCACAGAGACGCAGAAATTGAAATTCACCGTTACTCCTTGCACTTGATTTTTACTGATTCAGCATCAACAGTTGGAGAGAACTAGCAGCAATATATATTCCATAAATTACAATATATATTCCATAAATTACTATATATATATATTCCATAAATTACAGAGTGTACATCTTTTAGATACTGTTATGCTAATTACATGTATTCCCAGTATACTTGCATGTATACAGTGGCTTAAATGCTAATATAAATGTAACAGCTCTATCTAGAACCAAAGAACTTTGTGAGAAAGGTATGTATGGCAGTAACAGTAACTGATTTTCTCAGAAAAGCAGTGATCTTATAATGATGGAGCAGCTTGGTTGAGATGGGGAGGCTATGTCTCTGTCTGGCAGAACAGGGGTGCTGCTAAAGATTTCGGGCCCCCAACCTAGATCAATCGGCTCATGTTTGAAATTTTTTAGGCAAGCAGTCACTCAGGGGCCCTTGGAATCATCCTAACTTTCCCCCACTTTAACAGTAGTTGGAGGATAGGGCCGAGGATGCGGGCCGTCAGAAGCAGTGAGTCGGATTGATCGGTATTCAGATGCGAGTTCTGCTTTTGAATGGTGAGGTATCACTGGCCCTAAACGGAAGGCTGGTGTCCTACAACATAAAGCCGTCCAGGCATGCAAATAACCCGAGACTGACGAGGACAGTGGCTGAGTTTGGCAGGGCTCAGAAATAGAAGCAAAAAAGAAAAAGGCGGTGCACTTTTCAGCCCTGGTGGGATTCAGCTGTATTCCAAGTGCACAAAGGAAAATCATCTTTATGCATTTATGGTCTGGGTGAAAACCATAGATTTCACTGTCTGTGTGATGTTTTTTTGCCCAGGTGAAAGAGGCTGGCCGCCAGCCTCAGATGGCGTTCACGGTCCGCCACGCGACGGTCACCTTCCAGACGGACGGTGACACGTGGCGGGAGCAGAAGGAGAAGCGGGCGGCGCTGATGGTGGGCATCCTCATCGGGGTCTTCGTGCTCTGCTGGATCCCCTTCTTCATCACAGAGCTCATCCAGCCGCTGTGCTCCTGCGCCATCCCCCCCGTCTGGAAGAGCGTCTTCCTCTGGCTGGGCTACTCCAACTCCTTCTTCAACCCGCTCATCTACACCGCCTTCAACAAGAACTACAATAACGCCTTCAGGAACCTTTTCTCCCGCCAGCGTTGATGAGCATGGTGAAAAAAACTCCCCCAAAACACAAACGCATGCTGTGTTAAGCACCCATAAAAGTGACATTTTGTACATATCTGAAGTGATTGATGAATGTATTTCGCTGCCATCACACCCTGCCTTGCTGAGACCTTTGAGTCATTGTCGTTTCAACCTTACCGGAGCACCGTTGAAGCCAACGCTGAGCCAGTAAGGTCTGCTTGCCTTGTTTAAAATAAATGCATGTAAAATAATGAAATACACAACTTATGTTATCAGAGTTGATGTGAAAGAACATGTCAATTAAATGCAGAGAACCGGCGCTATTGTGCAAGGAGACCCTTGGGGTCAGGCAGGTGTTAACGAAGCAGGGGAAGTTCATAATGGCCACTCCTCCGGATATGTTGTCAGATCGTTCCCCTCATTGACTGAGTCAAACCTGCCCCTGGCCTGCCAATTACCTGCTTCCCTCTTCAGTAGCTTATAAAGCCTGCGGGTGTCTGACAGCAGGAGGCTGGATGGACCCAGACAGGCCTTGGGAAGTGTCAGAATGGGGGGGCTGGGGAGGGGAGTGGGGTGGTTTGTGTGAACAGTGGCCTGGGAAGGTGAACTCCATCCATCACTCTTCAGCTTCGGTGAAAGCTGAGGTGCAAGTACAATGAAGTTCGCCCCCCGCCCCCCCACCTTGCCACCGCTACACGTCGTACTACAGAAAGGCAGCCAGATGAAGGCGTCGGTTGTGGTTGCAACCCGTGGACACACGCTGGTCACAGTTTTGCATGCATTGCATTAAACATACATGTTCTGTTGCAATGGTGAGGCATCTCCAGTGAAGGGAATATCTAGACAATGGTACATCACTTTGTGGTTCTTGTCATTTTGCTGGATTACTGTCAAATATTCAACTTTCATTTACTGTCAAACATTCAACACACATTTTGTTTTAACGATGACAACAATCTTTAAATTGCACCTTCGGTGAAATAGACCAGTCAGAAGTTTATACTGGGTTTTTCTTTAACATAACCAGTCAAGCCGTCATTATTTGTGGATAAAACTCGTTACCCTTGTTGCTGTCCGGTAAAGCAAAAGAGATGTCATTCATTACCGAACTCCTCTACGTCCTGCGTCGATGCAACACACAATCTCAGATTTCCTAAAACGAATGTAAAATGAAAAAGAAAAGAAAATGAAAAAATGTGTAAAGGTCTATGGTTGTCTGGTTTTTCAGTGAAGCATTTTGCAGTGTTGAATTGGAGCTCACCTATTATGTAGAAATGTATTAATTATGACTTGAAAGTACAGCAGAGCTTGGTGTCCACAGTTCACTGTGAATTTTGATTCCTTTGACAGAAACTTTTATTCAGTGGGCCTTACAGGAGTCCAAAGAAGAGGGATAAAACCTGAAATTAGCACTTCCTTGGTTATGCACTCTGCCAGTTCCAGGGCCGTTTTGTTGATCACGCTTCAGAGATTTTGCCACATCTGTCCCGTCCTTAATGGTTGAATGGCTCACCTGAGAAATTGAATTATAAATGCTATGTAACGACGGACCCTTGTTTGCATTGTTCAAAGCACCAAGAGGACGTTATTTGCCAACCTTGTTTGGTGCAAGCTTTTACTCCAATTATCTTGTGTGTGATAATGATTTTGTGCGACCATTTTTTTCCCCACTAAAGCAAGGCCTACAATATCAGCTCCCAAGCTGACCCCTGAAGCGTCTTTCCACCTTTGTCTCCAGCTGCCACAGGAGGGGAGATCCTGGTATCAGACGAGGACATGTTTGCTGTTTTGTAATTCAAACATTTTCCCCTTCGCCACCAAGCTGATGAAGCCATGTGTAATGCGAGCACCCACGCAAGATAAATATTTATATTTAAAGAAGGTTTATACACGCACACGTAGCACATTACTGTTTCAAAATTAATGAGGTTCCACACCTTGCCATAGTTTAAACTGTTTATTGAACTAAATTCATTTTGTAGCTTCAGCGCATCCTCAAAAATAATATGCTCTATTCTTTCTCCCCACTTAATCTCTTTTTTTATTAACATTTAACCGTTAATGCTCAGCCCTTTGCTTTATTCATCCCCACATCTCCGTTTCTTTGAGAGCAAAGGATGGACTGCTGCCATCTCCTTCGCTCATTAGGAGCTTTGATCTGGAAGATTGGGGCCTGTTCTCAGTTCAATAAACTTAAACTCTGAAGTGAACAATTACATTAAGATTGCTGTACCAGGCACAGTAGTACGTCAAACTCAATACGGCGCTTGTCTGTATACTAGAAGAATAAAAACTTCTTTTCTTTTAAAATGGGTTAAAATGCACAATAAAACATTAAAATACGTACTAAGTGAACATTGACTTTTAAGATCGCAAAGTGACTTTTATATTGAATTAAAGGTGCATTTATGTCAATGGAAATTACTACGTCTATTTATTATGCTTCACCCTGTGCTTCCTGTTTTAGTTTCTTGTCTTTCCACCTCTTCTCCATTTTCTTTGCCTGCAGCGCCCTGTGGTATCTACTGCTACTTATTGTGGTCAGCCCCCAGTTTCCACCAAGGCATCTTAGTTGGAATTAGTGGCTCTTAGAGATTTTGTTCTCTCTGTGATGGAGTTTCTGCTTTTTAGCTGATGAATTCTGACCTCCATGCCTTTTGTCTGGCTTGATCCCTGCATTTTGCCATACCTCAGTGGTCCACAGGTATTTTATTAAGCAGCCCATTCCTCATGCCTGATGCTTTGACTAATCTCATGCCATTCAGACCTGCACTATTTCAGTGCCCCCTAGTGAGTAGACAGTCATTTTCTCAATTAGCTAAGATTCAGCTTAGCCAATTAGCCAGATTCTGCTTATCTTTCAGAGGAGTATGAGGCAGTGTGTATGTAGTCCATAGGCTTTTTTTCCCAGAAACAAGCAAAACTGAGTACAAGTATCTCATTAACCTCATTCTGAATCTTGGTATTCTTTGCAGAAGTTCATCCAACGCTTTCTCTCCCAGTAGACTCACAGTGGCTCGTGTTCAGCTTCCAGCTTGAATGATGAGACTGTTGAACCTCACATCTGCCCAAGTTGTTGCCACTGATGCATGTATCACATACCGATGTTTTCCTGTACCCAGTCTGAACAAGGATGCAATGGCAGAGATTTTGAACTGTTTGCTTGGGTCTTGCAGGGTGTGGATTGCTATGGATACTCTTGCCTTCAACGACTAAATGGTGGCTGCTGATTGGCTCCCCAGTATCAGTGATTCTTCTTGGACAAGTAACCAGCACCCAGTTTTCCTCAGCTAGGTTGGAGATAAATTCATTTTTCGACATCAAATGAGGCCAGTTTTTTTCTCAGTGATCCATTGTGCCCCTGGATCAGTTAAGAATGAGGGGAACCAAGTGTAGACAACACATACAGAAAACATCAGCTGGACTTTAGTCTCCTTGTGTCTTTATTTGGCCTCCAGCACTCCATGGTCAGGAATAGGAGCATCTAAGAGGGTTTCTTGGGGATCCATATGGCTCACCATACCACTGTCCAAGCCATCAGTCACCTCTATCGCCATCCTATATTGGGAGTGTTCTGGGGCTGATGAAAATCCAAATAGTGGCCAGTTGAAATAGTACTGGCCCAAAAGGTTGATAGATGTGGTGTACTTTGCAGCCTCTTCTGTTAATGATATCTCTCACAAGCTAATGATGGCATCCAGCTTGCTAAATATCCATGTGCCTGCCAGCAAGCCAAGAGTGTGCTCGACTGAAGCTAAGATATAGTTTACATTCTGCAAAGCTCTGTTCATCTTGGTCCACACATATGCACATGTTTACTTTGTAAGCATCCCCACCATCCCTGAGCACTAATCTGTGAGCTCCTCTATTCTGATAATGACAGCCATCTGCTCAAGCTGTTCTTTCACCCTCCCTATTAGCGATAGAGGAAGGCCATACTGTATGTCATTTGGCTTAAACATAACAGCATAAGGCCGCCATACTAAACCTAAGCTACTGCAGAACACTGGGTAAGTCGTCTCCATAGTGATGCTGTGAGCTCCAGAAGACAGCTGGAGTTTGGCAATGGATGACCTGCCCGACAGCATTGCGTGTAGATTTCTCAATGGAACAGTTCATAAGGGCATATGGTGAACTCAGGGCGGCCTCAATTTCTCATTCTACTATCTCTCAAAATATTTAAAATCCAGGACAATTCAGGTCTTGCTACTGACAGCTGGCCACAGCAGACAAACATCCATCCCATCACTCTTTTGAAATAAGTGAAGCTCCATAGCTTGTCACTTAACATGCTTGATTAATGAGCTTTCCTGAGCCCTCTGTACTCTATGGTCACAGCTTTACACCTTGTTTTTACCCACTGGGGTTACAATTGCAATTTGGTTCACAAACACTTTTATCCAAGCATTTGGGGGTTAAGGGCCTTGCTCAAGGGCCCAGTGGTGAGTTCCCCTTGCTGACCCTGGGATTCGAACCAGCGATCTTCCGATCACAGGCATAATGCCAACATAATTTATAATTGACGATCTTGGGCACAACTTTATACTGACCACAGATAGATAAATATACCTCTAAGTAAATATAAGCAGGGAATTCTCCACCCCACTGCAGCATGTGATCAATGAGTAAGTGTCAGGGTTGCAGAGGCAGGCTAAAACAGGCACTGGTACATTTAGAAATGGATGGATAGATAGATCATATGCATGGTCTCTCGCAGTCTGCTGATTTCCATGTCGCAGGAAAGTCCTTTCAATAACATCAGGTTTTGTTCAGATAACACTATAATAAAGTTAAAATTTATATACAGTACACCAGTGCTTTCTGAGCTGAATTATTAGGGCCATTCAGCTATCAAGTGTTACATTGAGCTTTGTCTTTAGTCATGTCCTTGGTGGCTTACGAATAATGAGAGAGCTGTGTGATTTAAAATATAATATATGGGGTGAATGAAGCAACACATATTCTAGATTTGTGGGGTTATGCTCTTTTCCATTGAGGAACTTTTTAGACACACGGCCAAGAATGAATAACAGCCACGCTCCAAACTGAAGTGTATTCAGATTCTGAAATACAAACAAATTAAAGTTTAATTTCTGTCAGTTTTCAACAAGGCATGGTTGACAAGCCAGCAAATATTACTGACATGCTTTGAATAGCTTGACTGAATTCCAATCTGCTGTTGTCACAGAGGACCAGGATACACAGGAGTTTGCC
>JAODKM010000075.1:15801087-15841571 GCA_026780845.1 Petrocephalus sullivani
ACTGACATGCTTTGAATAGCTTGACTGAATTCCAATCTGCTGTTGTCACAGAGGACCAGGATACACAGGAGTTTGCCATATGAATAAAATTAGACTTTTTCTGCACCTGAGGAAATCACAACCTTTCTTATGTCATAAGAAGTATGTATTACTCTCTAAAAGCCTATTAGTGAGATTATTGGCTGCGTTCATTCACCAAAGAACTAATACACTGGTGTGAACAGGTGAACTTCTAACATTTACATACTGGAAACCAATAAGGAATATATAATAATTGAGGGAAGAGTTGCTGAAATTTAAGAAATGAATTATATATCATTGCTGCTTGATGAAAACTACATAAATCCACTTTTTTGCCAGTTGTGACTTTTTATTTTAGATGGAGTGCATCCATTCTCCTCTGCCTTCTGATAGCATCTTACATCTACTGTAATTGACCAATAAAAGGGAGTTTTATGAAGTCATTTATTTAACTAGTATTTATGTTTGTACTAGTTAACATTTGTATTTATGATGGTGGCTTGTACTGATTACTTTATATTGCTAATTTTAACGACATAACATTGAAGGCTAGATATCATTTGCCTCGCTTATAACAATCCACGTGAGTACATTTAAAACATTAAACTGTTCACTGACGGCTGCGTACAGAGTTTTTATATGTGTTGCAAGGGATGTCTCATTTCATTGTTTTCGGTTAATTTTTTTAACCAGTTTCCGAGAGAATGTTTGTCACTCTCCTGAAATAATGGAATTTTGGAGATATGTGGTTTTCATCGGACAGCAATAATGTGTAAAGCAACGACTGTGACAGCCGTGTGGGGAAGAGTGGTCTATGAGATGTGTGAGAAGCAACTGAGGTTGAACAATGGTGAGGAGCAAAATGAAGCAGATCTTTACGCTGCCTTTGAGGTTTAACAGGAGGCATAGGTTGTGGTTAGGTATGGTTGGAGGACTGGAGAAGGATGGAGCAGTCCTGGTAGAGGAGATCCCAAGGAGATGGGTTACTTGGGGTGCAATGAATCCTGGGATTGGTCTCATTCAGTGAGGATCCAACCGACATACCCTTGATATTTAGGGCGGGTCAAGAACGACATCTGGGGATTTTTACCATTATCTATACTTCCGTTCTTGAGTATCGTAACTGGTCTTCAGCAATGGAAGATGAAGTAAAACTGGTACACATGGCTGGATGCCATCATTATGGTCAAGTACACATATTGAGAAACACCCAGTGTCTCTTGCTACTGCACAACATGATGCCATCATCTAGGCAAACTACAACTGTGACAAAAAGGTGGGTCAAATATTGTGGAATTCTTTCGACAGTTTAACAAGATCGACAACTGCCTGCCTCCACAATGGATGCAAAATGGCTAGGGATCTCAGGGAATGGCTGAGACCAGTGAAAAGCCAGCTTGGTGACAAGTATCTCATTAACCTCATTCTGAGTTCTTGGATCTTTGGCAGGACTTCAAAGCCTTCTCTCCCAATAGAGTCGCCAGCGACTTGTGATCGGTTTCCAGCTTCGACCTGTACTGTTTAAGATTTGAGGTCTATCTGACTGAGATTTGTCATCCTGTCCAAATCTTGGATGGATCTAGTCTTTTCAGTATCTGCCTTCTGATGCAATTGTATGACCCAGGAACCTGACTTCATGTCACTGTTAAAGTATTTATATGCAGAGATTCTGTCAAGTCTGCCTTGTGTGACAGTTTTTTTTATGTTAGAGGGTGATCTGTCCCTTGTGGAGTCTGTTGGCATAATACTCATCCTTCCTGCAGATTTTTAACTGGTTTTGTCTGATCTTGCTTTGGCTGTAGCCACAGGTATCGTTAACAAGTCCACTGGCAGCTTCTGGTCAAACGTCCATATCCACATGGGTAAAAAGTGACCCTGGATCTCAGGGGATGGGCTGAGACCAGGGAGATGCCAGCTTGCTGGCAGGCCACCCGTGGGGCAGAGGAAATAAGTCATGCCGCGGTGACTTCCAGCACCCCATGAAAAAACTCTCGGGAGAGGTGCATGAGGGGGCAACTGCACTGGACGACCCGTCTAACGGGAACGTTAATTTACTGAGACCCTCCTCTTTTATCGTTACACTGTTGTCATGGATCACAGAGTTGCACCCTGCTCCCCAAGGCACCCACAGACTCTCCAGCCTCTAGCCTCGTCTCCACGTCAAAAAGTACACAAGGGTTCCCCGTCATCCCTCGGCCCATAAATGCACTTTATAGCACTTGTCACCACGACGGGACCCCAACGGGGACACCCTTGACCATAAATATATGAGAGAAGTCTTGGCCTAAATTGATGGGGGGCAGCCCTGTTAACCATTTCTAATGAATCCCAGGGCTCTGACTTGCACTTACTACTCCTTGCAAGACGTGACCTGGCACTCAACATTACTTGTGCAGTTCAAAAAAACGTCCCAGTCTGCCAGCCATTGTGACTGATATTGATACAGTATATTACAGATTTCATTTTCCAGGGATTAGCCCCGGGGCTCTTTTTAGCAACATATACCACAGAGAATAACATAAATCCACCGAGATCCAGTGTAAGGAGCCAGGAATACCACACAGGCTAATCCACGGCACAAGCCCACTAGCTGCTCTAGTCCAATGCAGCAATGAACCACTCAGTGAAAAAAAGTTGATCTTTCACGCAAAGTAAATCTCATCCCAAGCGGAAAAACATCCCGCCACACGACAGCATGGAAGAGCTCAAACAGGCTACTTTCTTCCGTATGAAAATGTGTAATTACGGTGGAAGATGCAGTGTGCCGGGACCAACACTGCTTGCTGGATTTCAGGCGACGGGGATCAATCAGCCCCCACTGGCCAAATGAAGATTAGCTGGCACATTTGATGTGGGCCCCACGGCTGCGCCTCCCCTCCGCTGAATAAATTATGTTATCAGCAGTGAGCCCTTTGCAGGCACGCCCCAGTTTCAATGAGAAGCATGCGGTTCGCAGTGGGTAAAAACAAGTAATGAATAGCATGAACACACCGATAGCATGATACTTTTAAGAAAGCCATACAAGTAGCTAGCTCTTGTGTGACTCTTGATCTGGTAGTGGTGATTGGTCAGGGACCTAATTAATGAGCCTGCCCCATTTGGCTGGGAGGTAGTTCGATGATTTTTTTGTGACTCTCCAGTTGGACAGTTTCCCAAACTAGATTTTAACTTGAGTGCTGGTTATGTTGTGTAAATCGGCGATAGCGTTTAGAATTTTTACCACCACTCTGATCAGTGGACCAAATGTAGTTCACAATAGTTATCAGTAATGGTTAGTCCAAGAATTTCCACCTAGGATCTAAAGAAATTAATCTTATTCTTAAATTCAGAACCAGAGTAAATTCAAAACAATTTATATAATATTTACACAATACGCTTAACTCTGCCTTATTTCCAACCGATATCGAGGTCATACCTTAATCCTTCTTCTGCCAAGGAGATATTTGTACATTTGGAATATATTACATTTGGAATGTATTACTTAAATCATATTATCATCACAGCTTATTTTTGGTCTCTGCCACAAATCACTGTAGGTTCAGAAATATATATATACTTGGTAATGTACCTCAAACTCTGACCAGGTATTCAGTTACTAAGCGGCAGTTACTAGCTGCTTGTACACCAATCAAAGCACTGTCAGTCAAGCTGGCATCGATAAAAGGGAAAAAACGCAAAGGAGATGTGTTTCCCCATTCTGACAAGATACATTTCCGGAACTGTCCAAACATAAAGATGAAGAAATGGGATCAGAATATGTCAAGGCAGTGAGTAACCTCTCGTCAGGTGTGGGGGACACGCAGAAATGGGAGAGTATGGTTCTCAACGAAAGAAGCCTGTGAGTTAGTCGGATCAGGCCACATCAGGCCTTCCCTCTCACGGGGACGTGATTTCAACTGTAACATTTTGTCTACAGCTCCCCAAAACTTTCTATGAGAACTTTCTAGACTTGGCAAAGCTGTGGAGCAATGGCAGCAGTCAGCACTGCCAAGAAACATCAAGGCAGTATATAAATTCCCATAATTCTTTGGTGTCAGTGTCCCGTGAAGAGGGTGATGGCAATGTCAAAGACTCAAACTGTGGTCTCACACTCTAAGGCAGTAATTTTCACAGTTCCTCAGATGATGACATGGCCCCCTCCTTGCAAAGTCAGCACACACCCTCTCAATGATGTCCAACCGTTGGTGAAGGCTACAATGCGGGTCGTATTCAAGGGGACCTACTATTGGACTGACTTCAAGTCTGTAGATTTGATACATGTTGGTTCCCACTTTCAACCCCAAAACAGTGACATGCTGGGGACTGTCCCCAATCTGAGACAGTATTACTTAAGGCCCTGTATTGGAAAAAAAGGCATGCAGCATTTGTAACACTGAGAGACGAATCTAGACAAAGAAAAATTCAAAGACTCAGAAAGAGTCATCTAGACGAAAAGGTCAGAAGACTGAGAAACTGTGCTCATTACAAAAAAATTAGAGCTTGTTCATCTGGATTAATGTCATGTAATTAGCCAAGGGAGCGCATGCATAATGTACAAATTAAGGCAATTACATTTCAGGCGTATCTAAATGTGGAAAACCAATGCCACAACTTTATGAACAGACTCTGTGGGTGGCACTGTCTTATCATACCAGGGTTTTGGTTTTTTAATATATATCATATAATTTTTTTTATATATCATATAAAATATAAAATATAGCCATCCTTCCTGGGTTGTTGAGGGGCTTGGAGGCTATCCCAGGTTGCAAAGGGCACCTGGCTGGGGACACCCTGGGTAGGAAAATTGAAACACTACTGCTTTATCATTTATTTCGATGTTTTCTTGCTGTTCTCAATAACCTGGTGAGTTGGATGTTTGGGAGACCAGTAATCATGGTGACTGGGAGGCAGAGGCTCACAGCAGAGGCCAAATCATCCAAATGAGGGACACCAGTGCGGAAAAAAATGTTCCCACAAGGTCAAAATGACAGGTTTTTATCACATTTTGGGAACATTTAGTCCCCACAATGTAAAAAAATACTGGCTACTGTAGACTAGTTGTTTGTACTGAATCTTTCTTCTGTCCCCTTCTGGAAGCTTCCAGCAATGCTCTGCAGAGGTGTCAATTTCAGGTCCAGAATCCAGGATTTTGTTTCAACCAATCAGTTGAGCATAAAGAGTCAAAGTCACAGAGTGTACAGCTAGTTGGTTGAAACAAAATCCTGGTTAGACATTAAACAGTCACTGGAAAATTTGTGTTATGGAATGAAAAGGAGGACCCACCAGATTCCGATCTCCATTGAGGAGCACCCTTCTCTTTGGGGTGGGCGACTTCTGATTGCTTACTGACTGGAAGGAGGCAGTACAGAACAAAGAGTCGAGGATAGAAGCCAGGAAAGGAAGGATCACAGCAAGTCAGCAGACATCTCCATCACTGTAAATAAGACATTTGGATCTGATATCAATCGCAGTGTTTTAGCTGACAGCCTTGAAGCTAATGAACAGGTTTTTCAATGTATCCTGATGATGTCAAACCCAGCGATGCAGATCTTTTTCTTTTGTCCTGGTGGACACTTTCCAAAATTTCCCCTGAAATCCAGGGGGACTTTTTTTTATCTGAATTGTAAAGGTTTTTGAGATCCTTCTTGTCGGGGCACCTAGCGACACTCCAAATAACATTTTTCGGGGCCCTAACCGTGCATTGAGCTCAGTGCCGCTGATGAGAAAAAGCACTATGTAGATGAACTTTTAAAGTGTCACTCATGAGTAATTTTCATCATTAGGTTGGAGGTAAGGAGAGCTAGGGCGCGCATTAAACGGCGCATATACCCACTTCAGTATCCAGCGTCATGAGGAGACGCAGTCATCTCGATGAAAGCTTTTTAAATGGAAAAGGTTTCGCCCGGTTTCCGGAACACTCTGGGGAAAGGGGAAAGCATCTCGCAGCAGACACATGTCCAGAGATGAGGCCATGTCAGAAAGCTAGCCCTCCTCCCCTGCCTGAATCACAGGTGGCTCTCAAGCCGGCCCCAGAAGACTTGGCGTCATGCTTTTAGCGATGGCAAGGAAACTGGTGAGCTTGCCACCTTCACCCCCCCCCACCCCGATAAAATGATTTTTCTGTATTTTTTTTGCCCTGATGTAGGAGTGGGGAGGGGAAAAAATCCATCTGTACTCCTGTTCCTACAGCTGCCTACCCTTTTGTTCTGAAAACCCAGAGCGTCGCTCTCGAACAATTCTGGCTCCTCATGTATCCACTGAAATGGCGCACTAGAGACGTTTCCTGAGATGCTCTCTAGTACCACCCGCAGAAGGTACAGGCGCTCGAGATATAAATATATATTTGTATATATACACATGGAGTGGTGGCCTAATGGTTAGGGTAGTGCACCTGATGATCGAAATGTTGCTGGTTCGATTTCCCGACCAGCAAGGTACTAAATCCAAGGTACTACCCTGGGTGCTGAATTAGCTGCCAACTGCTATGTTACATATAGGTTAAATGTAGAGGACACAGTTTGTTGTTGTGCATTGTGTCAACAATAACAATTAATCACTTCTTACGGGCATTACAATACCGAAATAGAGAGAGAGACAGTGCTGGTAGCTTCAGGAAGCTCTGAAGCTAGTTTGTTATCATGCTTCTGTTTGGGCTTGCTGAATTATTTGAAAGTTGTTTTTCTTACCAGCCCCAACCGCCTTCCACACCCACATCTTAGAAAAGACATCTCACTGACAGCTGAGATCTTCGGACGCAAACCTCAGGCAGAGGGACCTTCACAGTTGTGATCTGAAGTCAGTGTCCAGATCCCTCTTCCCGGCCTGTGAAGTTAGAATGAAAGTGCTGGGGACTGTTTTGATTGCATGTGACGGCATCTCGGGTCGGAGTGGAGAGGCAGAACCCGACTTGGAAGCAGGAGACTTGCTGGGAAGGGGATTTCCTGTTTGGGGGTAGCAATGGGACCAGTGCAGCATAACATGTAAACAATGAATATTAAAGGTCTCCTTTTGGTGTGAAATGGAAGGAATTATTAAAAAGGAGTCACAGGAGACCCTCTACATTTCCTAGACCGGCTTTGTGGATCACTGTCACTCCTCAGACAGTGGTGAACCAGTTGCCCCCAGACCTCCCTGCATTAAAACGAATTTGACATTTTTATAAAGCCAGAATCCTACACCTACTTTACGGTTCATTAATAATTCATCACTTATCATTTAAAATTTATAAGGCTTTGGGGTACAAATATTCTGCGACCCTGGCCAGGATAAGCAGTTTGGGATGGATGGATGGAATGAAGGGAACATGTGCAAATCCCAGCATTCCGCACACCATGCGGCTGGCTTGCCAGACGGAAGCTTGACTCAGGACTGTAGGTCAGATGTCAGAGTCACAAACGCCTCTGATAGGCCGAGCAAGAAGGTGCGCTTGACTTATTCCAGCAAAAATCATCTGTTATATAACCAGGAGAAGTACAGGAATATCAGCTGTGTTAATAGCAGTAGGCAGAGCGTGCACTCAGACACAGTGATATCCATCCTCTAACCACTGGAACTGGAATGCTGTTGTTCAGGGACTCCCCATGCCTGCGTTCCCTCTTGCCTTTCCCTCCTACTTTTGCTGCCATAGCCGTATCTGCTTACATACTGCACTCACCTAACGGTCTGCACTGCCTCTAGTCTCCCCCACTTTGGCTAATGCACTTTTTATTTCCTCCGCCCCTCCTGGGATGTGTTGCCTGGAAACCCACAAAAAAATCAAGATATCCTGCCTGTCATCTTGTCTGTGACGTCTCACCTGCCCGTCCTGCTGCTGCACCACCATTTACCTGCCTGCCCTCTGCATTTACACTCAAGTCCTAAAATCTGGACTGTGTAAACTATGATTTTGTCATTATGTTTGTATGTGGGATTCCGGGTCCTTCCCAATGATCTCTGTTGACTTCCTCCCTGCATAAGCCAACGTGCCGTTGAGGTGGGCCGGAGTCTCTGCCCAGCTCTCGGCGCGTTGAGGTGGGCCGGAGTCTCCGCTCTCTGCGCATTGAGGTGGGCCAGAGTCTCCGCTCTCGACGCGTTGAGGTGGGCCAGAGTCTCTGCCCAGCTCTCGGAGCGTTGAAGTGGGCTGTAGTCTCTGCCCAGCTCTCGGCATGTTGAGATGGGCTGTAGTCTCTGCCCAGCTCTCGGCGCGTTGAGGTGGGCCGGAGTCTCTGCCCAGCTCTCGGCGCGTTGAGGTGGGTCGGAGTCTCTGCCCAGCTCTCGGCGCGTTGAGGTGGGCCGGAGTCTTCGCTCTCGGCGTGTTGAGGTGGGCTGCAGTCTCTGCCCAGCTCTCGGCGTGTTGAGGTGGGCCGGAGTCTCTGCCCAGCTCTCGGCGCGTTGAGGTGGGCCGGAGTCTCTGCCCAGCTCTCGGCGCGTTCCGGAGTCTCTGCCCAGCTCTTGGCGTGTTGAGGTGGGCCTGAGTCTTTGCTCTCGGCGCTTGAGGTGGGCCAGAGTCTTCGCTCTCGGCGTGTTGAGGTGGGCCGCAGTCTTCGCTCTCGGCGTGTTGAGGTGGGCCGCAGTCTCCACCCACCTTGGGGTCTTCTGCTGTGACGGCCCCCACACTCCATGCCAAGGGGTCCTGGATGCCCGCTTCTGGAAAAAGAGAGGAGGGATAAATCAAGATCCAGAAACACTGAAGGATTTCTGGATAACGCTTTTGCGTACTGAAATACCGCTGAAAATAATTGCATTCATCGCCGGGTGTTTCTCACCACTGCTGCTATTTATTTTGTGATTTGAAATTTTGATATTGATGATGCTTATTCCATCGCAATCATCCCTTTGAAACAAAAAGCTTTCTGAAAATCCACATATAAATAAAAATATCTAACAAGCAGATGGGGGGATCTATGAAGTCAATGATTAGATCTATAAATATTACCATAGGTAAGTCTATAAAATGCATAATTACTACCTAGAAAACCACAGTCTTGTATCCAATTAGATGGTAAAATGCCTATACACTTGTCAGCCAATAAGAATGCCTGATACTTTGTGCCTGGTACTTAGTGTATGCAGATTGATGATCATAATCACCGGTGTTATAATAATTTTCACAATTCACTTCAATTTGAGTTGTTATTCCACAGTCCCCTCTCTAATTGGTTAATCATGAATTTCGGAAGAAAAATAGATTGGAGGAGATGAAACAGATGTTCCCAAGGTGTATAAAAAGATTACGCTTGAGTTCAAAGCTAGCTAGCCATCATTGGATTGAGCACCTCTCTAAGCTTGATCCAGTAGAGTTTGCTCCTCGGCCGGAAGGGCAGCAGCACGGCCAGGCCGTCGTCCAATCTAATCGCCGGCCTGATGCTGGAACTCCTGCAGTGCTGTGGCAAGGACCTTGGCTTGTCGAAGCCCATTTGGCTCGTTGTCGAAATTTCTCCTTGCACCGGGAAGTACGGCTGGCTCCGTGACCCTGGCAACTCCGCAGGATGTTGGGTGGGATCACAGCGATTATGACATCAGTCATAACTTGCAAGTTGACGCAGATAGATATGGATAGTCGTCCTCGTTATAATCATTTTCAAGATTCACTTTAGTTTATTTGGCGAATGAATTGGGGCAGGGGGCAGGGGGCATCTGGCAAGGCCCCCTTGTGCCTGAGAAACTGCCAGACTACCACATGAATCTGACGGTAGCGTCCATGTGTATCCATAGCAACCGGAGCACGAAAACATCTAAAGAGAGAGGTGGGGAGAACATAGACCAGGGGCTGTATTGATTGAAATTCATGCTTTAAAATGGGTGTTTTGATGTCATTGAATATGGAACAATTACTAATCTTGGGGCCTTTCTCAGAGTGGAGCCCATCTTGGTAATTTTTACACTCGCGCCCCTTTATGTTTGGAAATGGAGGGTGCAGAATTGTGGTTCTTTTCCACCAGAGCACTGGCAAGCGTGATTAAAGCCTCGGGGGATTTTTCTGCTTTTAAACGGCCAAAGCGTGGGGAGGTGGGGTGAGGGGTGTATGTCTTCAGCGAGGTGCGGTGACTGTGAGCGTCTCAAAGGAGTAGCGTGAGGAGGCCGGAAAAGGCTTCGATTGCCAGGATAGTGGCTCATCTGCGAGTAAAACCAGTGATATGTTCAAGTGATAAGTAGCAATATGGAGGAGGAGTGATGGACAGGCTGGGGGGGGGCAGAGATGGGCAAGGAGGACAATGTGCTTTGTACAGTACCATTGTGGGAAAGTTTAGGGTAGATAAGATGCCTCACACGGACACCTGGGAGAGCGGTAAAGATACATCACAGTGACACCTGGGGTAAAGGGGTGCCAGTAAAGATTTTGGACCCCATGAAAGCATATTATATTGGGCCCCCAACCAAGATCCAATCGGATTATGTTGCAAATTTTTTAGAGCCGCAGTCACCTAGGGGCCCTTGGAATTGTCCTAACTTTCCCCGACTTTATGGCACCCCTATTAAGGCGCTTTACACTGACACCTGGGCCAGCAGTAAAGATACATCACAGTGATACCTGGGGTGTTACGATGCCTTACCTTGACTCCTGGGGATGGGTGGGTGGGGGGTGGAGGGGGTATGCTTCACGCCAAGACCTCGGGCCGGTAGGTTTGGGCCCCACATTACACATACCTGCAGTACTGTGTAGATGAGCAGGCAAATTATATAGGTAGCCAAGGGTAATGTTTACTAATGTGATGCCAATTTTCCGTCCGACAAAATATTTCCTACAGGGACGGGTCTGATTTTCCAATGAATCCAAGGGATTAGAGCAAGCTTGATTGGAATTTTCTGTCTTTTGTGCAAAGGGAATCGAACACGCAAACTAAAATAAAGGGATACTTAGCCTTATTTGAGGCCAGCAGGAGGCAGTATAACCGTGACTCTAACTGGCCCTCGCCATCTGAATGGATTTGTCAACGTGCAATTTCTCACAGCACATCAATCTTCTAAGACTGCTCATGATCCCCGTGGGATTTAGTCCCCACAAGGATTACGATGCCTGGATTTCCTGGCTCTGTGGCTAAAACCCAAATCCAGGGAATCATCCCAGCAGCGTCTGTCCTCCTGCGATCTCTTTAGCAGCTATTATTGGGTGTGAAAACGATCCAGGATGTCGGGAAGAACGCTAGAAATGACACCCTGGGATCAGCGCTCCTAAATCCTGACAAATGTCCCAATCAGTTCAGTTACACTATGAGGGGACAATTGCTTTTTTCGCACAAGGGTATTTGGTGTTGCGTAAGATTCATCCATCCATCCATCTTCCCATCTGCTTATCCTGGTCATAGATGCAGCCGTGTACAAGGCTGGGGTGCGCTCTGGGCAGGAGTGTGTCGGGTAACATCCTAAGCAAAATAAATCACGAATGACAAAACGGTCTGTCCAGTGAAGTTCCCTTTTATTTATTACACAGTTTTGGCAGAAAAGTGACTTCATTCATCGTTAAAAATATGAGATTCAGACAGAGGGCAAAGGTGTCCTGCTCCTTCTGTCAAGCCACGTAAGGAATATTGAACGCAGACACATTACTGCTGTCACCAGGTCATGCAGCGTGAACATCGAGAAGTGTCAAAAACCTGATTAAACCTGAGCTAAAGTGTTGTCGTCTGTTAAAACAAAAAAAAAAAACCATTGACCCAAAGACAGTCGGTTCTGAGCATGTTTCAGAGAGTTCCTCCATATTTAATTTACAAATTATTGTGCAGGGTGACCTCAAGAATCTCAGCAAGGACTGAAGTTAAGAGAATTAAGAGAGTAGGTGGAAGACTTGGCAGCAAACAGAGTGAGGATGCTTGAATGATATTGAATATGACTGAATGATATCTCATTGCGATTGTTCCCTAGGTGGAGAAGTGCTCTGTGCAATGAAGCCCAGATTACCCTAATTAGGCTTCAGGTGTCATTTGGGCTTACACAGTGCTGACTGGGCAGCTTGAGGATGGACCGTGCAGTATAAAGGCTGCCCTGGTCAGCTGCCTGCCTGGTACAGAGAGTGGGAGTAGCTGCTTTTAGGGCTTAGTGATTTCTATGGGCACTTTTTTCTCAAAGCTGCATAGTTCCCATTCCGCGTTTTAAACTTGAACGCGGCTATATGCTGCCATGCAGCATTTTATTTTATGTGGCCTTTGGATATTTTTGTATTTGTTGTTGCTGCTTTTTCTTCTTCCATGCTTCACTTTACTAGTGGGACGTGTGATCTAAGCCAAATACTGTAATACAATGAGGTCTGCTGGGAATGCATTCCGAGTATTAGGGGCGTGTATGCTTTGTGGAATATGCACTGTCTATGGCGGCACTGTACAAAATGCACGGGAAATAGCTGTGACATGTCCTTGGATATGATCAATTCACTGCCCACCCCTTGTTCTCTGATGGCAGTTGACAGATCCCGTTTCTTGTATTTGTGTGTGTTTGGGGGGGGGTGGGGGGACGATGTTAGCTGAGATTGTCAAGCCCGTTCTCAGGCTGGTGGGGGGTGGTGAATACAGCTCCATTCTCGTCCAGTCAGCCGTGACTCTGGCAGGTGCCGCCCCCCCCTTCCCACCACTCCCAGGGTGGACGGCCTTATCCCCATGTCTCTCTGTCTGTCTTCTCCCTCCATGTGACGTGTAACCGAAGCTAATTGCGGCTATTCAACTGCGCAGCTCAGGAATACAGACCGTCCTCTTTGTTTGCCTCTTTCTATATGAAAATGAGCTCAAACCGAATACTTTAAACATCCCATCTGGCGGGTCTGATTTAGACTACGGTGGAAAACAGTTCACGATATAAACTTTTTGTAAATAAAGTTAATTTGTATAAACCGTTAAACTCGTCTGTCAAGAAAGAAACGTTGCGCGTTCCATTTAAAGAAAATAGCGGCTTCTAGTTGCAGTTATACTCAGATAAAACAATTCATTTGTAAGAGAGGGTTAAAAAGAGAGCGGGTTTTTGTGCTGACGCGCTGCCGGTTTGGGTGAAAAGCGCCGGGGAGATGGGGATGAAACGCAGGCCGAGAGAAACAAAGAAATCAAAGGCTGGGGACGTAGGGAAGGGATCAGAGCGCTGCTCTCGGTGGGGATCAAACACCGGAGGGGGGCGGGAGTGCACCTGCCCGGGGCTGCGGCCGCGGCTCGCCGTGGGAACCGGCGCCCGCCTCCCCGCTTATCGCGGATAATTTGGCGGGACAAGCTGCCGGTACCTTTCACCTGAACGTCGGGAAATCACGCAACGATCGGAAATGTCTACCGTGGCGGTATAAACGATATTCATTACAATTTTGATACCAAGAATGAATATTTAGCATATTTCATCATATTTAAAATTGGAAATACCATTACAAAGTGTAATTTTATTTTTATAAAAAAATATATTTATATTTATTTTTTATAAAAATAAAAGTATATGTTTTTTTACATCATTTCTATTCTTTTATCGTCTCATTTGTTTTCTGGACTTTTCTGCCTGGATACTCTGCCAGGTATAGTAAGATGCTCTAGGTCGGCCGTGTTGGGAAATAAATCGAACAGAAAGAGAATATTTTTACCCCATTTTTTATTCAAAACGCCGCAAGGTGTCTCGGTGGGGCAGTTTGATCGGTTACAGCAGGGAGACTCGCCCGGACCCAAACCGGAACGGGGAACGAGTCCCCGCCGCTCCCGTTATAACAGTGTCACTCAATGCCGGCGCTCTAGGGGGCAGCGAAGCCCTTCGGCGTCAGTGGTGACGTAAAAGAGAGGACTGGAGGGCAGGTGCGACAAGGATCCGAGAGGGTCACTGGCCCAGCGCACACATAATTGTTTTCAGGGACATGGCACAGTACAGGTTCTTAAATGGCGGATTTTCAAATCAACATTTCACACCTCTTCTGGCTTCGCCAGAGCGGCGCGGAAGGGAGGAATCGGCTGGCTCTGGGCGACTGCGGTTGCAGCTACCTGATTACAGGCCGCCGCCCTGGCTACCGGGCCGTGCTGGCGTCACAGAAGCCTTGGCGGCCGTTGCCGTGGAGACGCTTCACCTCCCATCCACACTCAGGCACATATTTCTGAACATATTAAACACTTCTTTCGGTGTGTCTGCCGAAGAATTTGAATCATTTTTATAGCACCAAAAAATATTTCCTTAGACCTATATAAACTAAATGCAAACCCTTTGATTATCACCATTTTTGTCTATCAGGCCCCATGAAAAGCTATTTTTCTAAAAACATTTTGATTTTTCCTGTATTTTCATATTCATTTCAATAAACAATCGATATGACCAATAAGTAAATCCAGTTTATATGGACTGGACCATAAGCAATTGGCTCCTGTATCATGACAATGGTCTAGATGTTCTCAATAATCCATTGTAACATGACAGCAATGTGTTTCATATTTCAGCGGGTAGATACGGAACATATTACAGTAATTTTCACTACTGGGTCTGTTCAATCCTTGAGGAAACATAAGGTATGATAGAAATCCTTTTAAGACTGATTTGGATTAATTGTGGTTCCTGGTGTAGAAGTTAAAGATAAATAAACTGGATCAGAACCGCTGGCTGGTTTTCTTTTTATCATAGACAAACAAGTACATCTGAAAGTGTGAGAAAAAAACGATGAGAAAAAATACTGTCTGAATACTGGAGTTGTCCCTAACCTAAATTTGCTTTATTTACTTAATACTTCATAATGACTTAGTTGCTGCACGGTTTGTTGAGTGTTCTATCTATTCACAATAATTGTGGGTATTATGATCTCAGAACAAAAATGATGATAAAATGTAGAATCCTTGACTTCACAGGGTCCTTGGCTGGGTATTTCAAGCAGAACAAAACAACTGTATGAGAATGAACAGAAGGACTTTTGCAAGACAAACAAGCGGCGAGTGAGGATGACGGGATGCCAGCCAGATGATGTGCGGGCCAAGCGTATGGGGATGTGCCTCTGACAAGATAGCTGTCCAAAAATGGGCGCCCCGGCCGGCCAGTGTGCAGAGGCACCAGAATCAGCTTAAAGCTTCGAAAGGCAAGTCTTTGTGCCATCTGACTGTGGCGTGAACCGTAGAGCAGCTGGACCAAAAGAAGCCTGGCAGAGCTCAAAACAATCTGTCTGCAACTGCAGAAGAAAATCACACAGGGTCGCCAGAGACCACGAACCTCACAGGACGTAAAGTCGTCAAAATACTTTCATTTTCCGGTTTTGTGTTCTCCAGCATGTTTCTGGCGAGTCACCCGACACAAGGACCACATGATGGAAACGGGGTTTAATTTGGCATGGGAGTCTGGAAGGTTTAAGAAACGGGAAAGCTAAAATACAAAGGAGAGTCGTTTCCGGCCCACTGCGAGGATGACACATGGGAAAACGAAACAAGACTCGGGTTTTTCAGAAAGGGGCCAGAGTGAAAAATTCGTAAGTCATTGGTCTGGGAATCGTACTTAGGAAGTAAAATGATAATGTACAAACTCCTATTGTTCATGTGTGGGTATCAGGATAAATATAGAATTGAACAAAGCACACAGATTTCCCTTTAGATTAACACATATTAATTTTCCCATTACGTTTCAACATCTTGCCTGCAAGTTTAGTAATAGCATTCTAGCTGATTAAAAGTGTAATCACTATTATTTTTTATGTTAGCTTTATCATTCTCTGTTATTAGAACAATGTAATTGATTTCATTGGGGTTTTTACCAAAGGTATCATTCTGTTGTCTGGTGCCTAAACTTTTAAGTAAAATCAAGATGATTATTTCAAAACCCAATTTGTGTAACATAAGTCTTGGGAATTTAACCAGGGTGCTTCAATTTAACTCTAATTTCACTGAGTTGGTGACTTTTTTTAATTAATTCCTTAAATAGTCACTGGCTATGCCTTGGATGTAGGTGAAGAATGAGGTACAGCAAAATCCTCAGAGGATTTATGTCAAAAAGCATGTTAAAAACTGTTAAAAACCCCGTTTGTTACTCTGTGGAGCAGTGTAAACTGGTTTGGTGATGGACACATTTCAAGGAAGACATCAGCCTGTGGGTTGTGGGATGCCATGTCAGAACCTCCTGCAGAAGAGACAGAACCACAACAGACGTCTTGACGTCTTGGAGCCCGGGAGGAGGGAGGCCGGGATGTGCCATGGAGGTTGTAGGTAACTGTGAACATGAAATGCTGGTTCTTCTAAGGGCATGAGAGCTGCTCGACCCCTGAGTTGCTAAGACGTCAGGGGGGAGGGGGGTTCACCGTCCAAGAAGAAAGGAAAAACATCTCCTTACATGATGACGTCCAAACAGGGCCCTTCACCTGATTGCGTAAGAGTTATTGATATGATTATACAGAGAAAATTGCATCTGTCCTCTCTTTGTTTTTCAAGTCATAATTTGATGCAAGCATCAATTATGATACAAAAGAACTTTAAAAATAATTGCCTGCGATTATTATACGGTCGAAAGCATTAGCATGTCTGTTTTATGGACGTTAGGTGTGTGTGCTGTAAGCCGTTTCTCGTCTGTTTATTTTGCCACCGTTCTGTCAAGCTATTGTGCTCGAGCCTCGTCCTTGGAATAACGAAAACAGAGACGTGGCACAGAAGGAAGACTCTTTTACAAACCTCACATGTTCCTCTTGTCTGAAGGCAATGTGTCTCCATCTCAGAGATAAGAGGAACGCGTGAGGTCTATAAAATAATCATGAACAGGCTACCTTTTGACTGGAACTCTCAAGCAAGAGTGACTTTCTCATATTTCCTACAGAATGCAGCTGTAGTGGGGTCAGAGGTCACATGCTTACACAGCACCTACTGTGAAGTCTGACTGTTGATAACGGCATGCACGCATTAGAACACACTGCTGTCAACATCTTGCATATTACATGGATGTTTTCCAGTGACATTGCTCGACCCCTTAAGTTACTGTTAAAAACTATGAATGAAAATAAAAAATAAATATGAAAAAAATAAAACTATTTATTTGAATTAACTGATGCAACTGGGTATTGTCTTCTACATATGTAAAGAGTTAGCACTTTCTCCATCACCAACATTTCCGAGCGAGGGATGTTCTTCATTGATGATTGCAGCTCCTGCGGTCTTGTGGGATAGCTTAGTGCCCATCAGTTGCACATTTCAGAGTTTCGCAGAATGTATTGTCATCCAGGTTCCAGTCAGATACTGTCTCATCCATACTGAGGGTTGGGATATATTGCTCACTTCGCATACTATATTTTGCCTACTATGTAGCAAAAAAGTATTCGATTCCCGATGCTCCCACTGAGTCCTCATTCCTCAGACATTTGATTGGCTTTGAGGTCCGCAGTCATTCTATTGTCAGCATGTGAGTACTTGGCTTGCCTAGTCTGAGACATGAGAAATTCAGAAAAAAGTACTGGTAACCAGTAAGTAGTAATAACCAGAAAGGCAAAATGGCAAAGTGTAGGAAAGGTGTTCACACAGAAAGTGTACATAAAGATTTATTAATGGAAGTGATTTTGCTTTTCTCTATTACCATGGTAACGGAACATTTACATTACGAATTTTTGCAGTGATTTTGGTGAGGAGGACACTATTTTAGGTGATGATTTTTGAAAATGCTCACCTCATCAAAAAATAATGCTCACCTCATCAACCAGTTGTTAAAGGTCCTTTTATATAAAAATTTGCAAAAACAAATAATAAAAAAATCCAAGATGATAGGTTATTATCAAAGTTTTAAAAAATTGCATGATAAATTATATTTTTTAATCCCCAAACAATTTCACAGTTTGAATTAATAAATATGGAGTTTATCAGCTTACTTGTATTCAATTGCATGTATATTAAATTTAATGATGTACTGTTTCTGCCCCAGTAAAATTGGAAGTTTATAATGGCTGGAGATTGTCATCAAGATTCTGCACAATGATTAAATAGGGTTTATCTCATCAATTCCATCAATAAAGTATCTAGAGAAGCGTTATTTATAGTTATTTATAGTTTTGTGTGATTTAGATTTTAGCGTCGTTCAGTCAAGGACGTGTAGGGACGTTGTTCATTTCTCTTGTGCTTTCCTGCCCCCTGGTGTTCAGAGTTATTACTACGTGCCTTATTGAAGTCTCGATATTTCTCACCCTCGTAGCCTATGTCCGAAATTCTATTTAAAGTCCTGTATCCCTATAGTCAAACATTAGATTCAGTATTCCAGGTCGGAGATACATTACATAAATCATAAATCATTTTGTTTGCAAATACGATAGCATGATGTCATGATAAATGGGCGTAGATTTGGGTATGTACGGTAGAGACGTCGCTACCAATATTGTAGAAGTACCATGCGTGTTTAGGGGGGGCTTGGTGTACAAGGCTTATTTGGTCCCTACCAATGTTGAAACCCAACCTGACATACGACAGTCAAAATACTCACATTTCATAGGTACATTATAATGTATGTAGGAGACAGCAGGGTGATTTGTTGAATCAAATCTGGACTGTATGTACTCATCAGCCTATTTTTTAGTAGAAAATAGATGTTTCATAAGTGTCAGAGGAGCCTTAACGTGGCAGAAGGTAAGGGATGCATAGTTACTGAAGTGCATTAGAAGTCTGTTCAGTAACTGACCCTTGTCTTCCCAAACTGCTCCACTGAAGGTCAGAGGGCACCGAATTCTACATACCAGCCACTAACAAAGAATATGGAACAGGATTCAATAAGAAAGTGTTGCCATTATAGGAAGTGGGTGTTATTCCGGACAAACTTGTCAACCGGTTCAAAATTATGTCTTTTTCTGACAACTAGCAGAATAGCGAAAGTGGGTCATTATATCACGAGTCACTGGGTTAATGGAAATAAAGCTGTTGGAAGGAGCTGATCGCCTGGCCTTTGATGTTCAAATTGTGCTTCAGACCCGTGACTACTTTAAAAGGAAACACAATATTAACTGCTCCTTTCAAGTATTGGCCATTTAGTTGCCTGTCAATAGAAAGTGAAATGATATTACCTCACCACCTTACAGACAGGTGAAGGGGTACACAAAGACCGATTATAAAACACATAGGACAGACTGTTTCATTCCTACTTTGTTATTTTAATCAGCTGCTTACTTCATTGGACTAGGTTAGTTACTTTATACGTGTCAGATAACTTGTGGCTTAATCCTTGAGTGCCGTAAATCTCCACAACTCTCATCAACTTTCTACTAGGTTGTCGATATTTAACCTAAAAGTTCCCACAATGCACAGCGACTTATTTTGTGGTAAACTGGATATCCCTAATTAAATTATATGTCTTCAGAAGTAATGTATGAAAATGATATCCATACTTTCCTCCACCTTCGAAGTGTTTGTCCAGTACAGACTGCACAGGATTGTGGTATGTGCATGCACGGGATTGTACAGACTGCACGGGATTGTGGTATGTGCATGCATGGGATTGTACAGACTGCACGGGATTGTGGTATGTGCATGAAAACTAAGCCAGGAAAACAGAATGGGCAGTACTAATGTATGCACAGGGGCATAGGTTCCAAGGGGGAGGGCCGGTGTTTCTGCAGGTTTTTGGAATAGCCTTTAGGTCAGCTGTTCAGACCCAGGTCTGAGGACAGTCAGTCCTCTGACTAGTAACTTAATTAGTGAGTTGCAGCAAAAACATGCATACACAGTGGCCCTTTCTGGATTAGGGCACCACTGCCCTAATATGTAATTTGCGTTTATTCATCCCCCCAATAAATATTATTTGTATTGAAATTAAGTTCTGTCCCCCCACCCCACCCCATCAAACTCTGTCTCTGTATAAATCTCAGAGCATTATCATCTGGCTCGAGTTAATCCCAATAAAAGTTCTAGATAGAAAGATAGATAGATGGATGGATGGATGAGTTTGTTAAACATAAAATTCTGCGGGGTGGGGAAAGTGACGCCAACGTTTTAGGATGTTTTTAACATCTTATTAAATTAGCTGGCAGGAAAGAGGCCAGTGAGATTAGCCCGGGGCGAAGTCTCGTAATGAGCGGAGTGATTCATTCCGTCAGAGAGGCGGCCCGATAGAGACGTGAATGACAACTTAATTTCCTCCACTTTTACTTAAAGAATTACTTATCTCTAGGCTTTGCATGACGCCAAAACCTACGTATAACAATTATTTGAAAATAGGTCAAGAGAACAACAAATGTTACCACTTCATCATAATGTATGTATTACTTTTTGAGGGTTCGTGAAGCGTATTTTCAAATGATTGAAAATTTTATTTCGATTAATTTATCAAATAGAGAAAAATATACTTTACATAGCCCGTTTAGACAATAGCGCCTAAAAAGACGTCTTCTATGAATTACTGTGTATGTAAGATTGCAAACGCAAGTAGCTAAACTAAACGTGAATGTAACTACACGAAGTACTCAAAAACAAAAAATAAATTATATTGTACTCCTACTGTGCAAGTAAGTGTTCGGGTGCACATACTTTAGAAAACTTTTTCCTGTAAATTTAATTAAATGCAACGCTGAGTTCAGCATGTTAAAATTGTCAGAAAATATGAATTGCAAATGACTAAGCTACTGGCACAAAATAAAATACTGAGAAAGTTTTCAATTTGCCCTTCGTGCGTGGAACGGGTGTACGGAGGCTTCGAGGATGGGCATGGAAGCGGGCCGGCGTGCATCTATGCGCCAGGGTCTGCTGAGAGACTGGAGTTACCATCGTTGATGCCTTTCTGCTCGGACGGTCCCTAAAGATATATTCAAACATCACGCTTGGTGGCGCTGTTGCTCACTTTCGAATTAATATTGTCATCATTAGTATTATTGTTGTTAATGTTGTTGTTATTTCTCCACAGATGTGTATGTGTGTTATATATTTCTTTTATATGGTATTTATCTACAATCTATATTGCTGCTGCTTTATATATAAAAACAAGGGCTGCCAGTGATTTTGGGTCCCATGAAAGCACATCATACGGGCCCCCAACCCAGACCAATCCAATTATGTTCCAAATGTTTTAGAGCCTCTGTCATTCAGGGACCCTTGGAGTCATCCTAACCCCCCCCACCACCTCTGCATAAGTATATAGTAGTGAAATTTTATTTTACATCACAAAGACATCTGGGATTAACATGGTTGAACTTTAATTAGTTAGAGTAGAGATGTGCAGTGTTGCTGTATGCAGGCTTCAGTATTTAAGGACGAGGCTCCCTAACAAGGGGCCATGGTATGATTCATTTCAGCCAGAAGCAGGGCATCAGTTGCCAACCTCCAGCCACATCATCCAGCTTTATCTGTGTCTCCTTACACATAAATAACAACGGATGCACAAACAAACAAACATATGAAATAGCATTAACAACAGACCAATTAATATGTAAAAGATCGGTTTGCCGAATAAAAATAAAATCTGAAATCTTCTAAAACTGTCAGTCAACAAGCGCATTAAGTGATTAGAAGGGTGTAATCCAATGTTTCTGTTACCTACTGACTGCATTTGGCATCAGTAGCCCCTGTTTTAGTAATGGGTTATTAAAATTCAAATTGCATGGTGCAGGGGTGTCGCCGGCGAATCACCTACAGATAATCCCGCATGCCGAAAATGCTATCAGCACCTGCGACGTCCCCACGTTATAAGACAGTCCAGACTCCAGCACCACTAACAATAACAGCTTTGCCATTTAGGCAAAGCATTTGGTTTATAGTGTGCAGCAGATTTAATGTGTACGTCGTCGTTTTGTTTCAGTTGAATGTAAACCAACATTCCAACCTTAGGCCTATGGGATGGTAGTAACTGCCCTAATGGTAAATTGACCTAATTGACCGATATATATTACACTGAAGGATTGTTATATTAATACTTTCATGTAAACTATGTTTCCAAGCACATCCTGTATTAGTGCTTAATCGTTTTAAGCTATCACCCACGATCTGAAACCAGAACCATCAACTGTTTGGTCAATGTCTGGTTCTTCAGTCACCTGTCATTAAGCCACTAAGCACCATCTCTCGGCTGGGATGTGAGGTGTCGTCCTGCAGCACCCATTGCACTTGCGTTTTCAAATCCGTAATTAGGACGTGCCGTGGCATTTTCCGCTTTTGTTCCACATGCGTGCGATTCACATCATCCTGGCTGACGTCTCCAGCCCCCCCATCCCCTACATCCCACCACCACAAACACACACACACACTCACGACACTCAGACGTCTCAGTTCCAGCAATCACTTAATTGGCCTAATTATTTAATTAATTTGGAAAATGTCAACACGTCCGAAAGGCTTACAGTGAGGTTTTTATGTAACCGTCGCTTAAATCAAAAGCACCAATGATAAAAGACCTTGACAAACTCTGAAATGTATCCAATTAGGAGTGTAATTAGATCATATAATTCGAGGTCTATAAACGGTCTGATAGGGGAACCCTGTGAACCTGAAGAATGAGATTCTGACATTCTGTAATCAGGCACTATGATTAAGATGCGCTTGGGTTTTTTCCGCCCGTCATTAAAGTATAGTCCGTGCATTACCAGTGTTATTACGCCGGAAGCAAGTAAATATGTCAGAAACAATTTTATGAGACCCTGAGGCATGTCATGAATATTTCTTTTTCCCTTTTTTGATGCCTGTTATGAAGAGGGAATCCCTTTCCACAACTTGCCGATTTCCACCCTAGGCATGGTCCAGGACACATTCACTCTCAGTCACATTATTGGCATGAATCACATTAGAATATAAGTTCACACAGCTATATACATACCCATCCGTCCATGTTGTAGCCGTGTAATCCATTTAGGCTGGTGGTGGGTGGGGGTTGGGCATGGAGGTTGGCTCAAAGAAAGGGACACCCTGGGTGGGATGCCAGTCCATCTACACTTATTGCCTATTTTATTAGGCAGACTTGCTTGCTAAATGCACGCAGCCTGCTCCTTCGAACAGCCAATCTCGTGGCTGCAACTCAACACATCATGTAGACAAATCCAGTGAGGGCCACTTACTATTTGGTGGAGCATCTGAATGGCTAAGACACGTGAGCTAAGAGGTTTTAAATACGGTTTGATTGGTGGTGCCAAGCCTGGTGGTTCCGGCATCTCAGAAACACACTACAGTGTCTAGTGTTTACAAAAGAATGGTGTGAGAAACAAAATATCCAGTCAGTGGCTGGATGTGCCGAAAAAGGTGAGAGGACAGAGGAGAAACGGCCAGGCTCATTAAATCTTACATCTTACGGGAAGACCACAAATAAGGGCTCAGTACAGCAGTGTGTAGGAAGCCGTCTCTCGACGCACAGCAAAAGGTAGTTCCAGAAGCAAAGGTGGGTCTAACCCAGCACTAGCTGGGGCTAGCCAATAAAATTCCTGGATATTTTGAGCAGGTTTGTGTTTCCATCGCCGTCATTACGCAATGACTGATAAGCACCGGGCAGCAGTGTTAGCGCAGATAGCGTCCAAGGTCACCCCATGGCTGAGAATGTGGCCCGACTAGCGGTAAGCTAGCCAGGGGTTTCCACGGTCATGAGATATATCACAGCATTACCACGTCATTAGGTAAACACTCCGATCCCCTGCTCCGTCTCATTTGCATTTGGGTCATTTGTGTAGAGAACAAAGTGAAGTCGTTTTCCATCAAACGATCACCAGATGATAATTCAAAAGGACAAGACTTCACATTTCAGCCGGTACACCGGTCTTGTTTTGGCAACAACCCGGGGCGTCGTGGTAACAGCAAAGCAGCCAGGCATGTGAATTCCTGCTTGGGATAAGCGCTTATTGTGAGAATTCATATTTGGATAAGACCTACTTCCTGAATCTGTGGTATAATCACATTGTATTCACAGACCAATCTGAATACAGAGAAAATTAACATACCCGGCGCTTTTGCCAAGTTAAATATCTTTGCTCCTCATTTTAAAGGTGAGACTGCAGTTTCCTGGCTGTCCTCCCCAGCGTGGTTTTGGTTATTTCCTCTCGTATCAGTCTGGAGAATATCTTTCCATCATCTTTCAGCCTATCTAAGCCAGTGGAGAACCATACAGATGTTTTGAAATAAACCAATCAGTCGCGACGCCCCAGCTAGTTATCTGTCCACGACTGCCAATCTGTTTCTTTTACAACGTTTCAGGAAATTCTCAGCTATTATGTGGATAATATGCACTTTGCATTTTGAAAAACCATTACTGTGCCTCTGAAGTCAGACCTTGAGCGGGTATGGAAATAAACCATATCTGTAGAGTGCATATTCTGTAAATTGGCAGAGATATGAATTCTAATCATGTCCTTGGTGATATGCTGAAAGACTAGGGAAGACTTGTCCTTAAATAAAATGGACACACGTATACGTGATTCTGTTGGGAATCCAGCTCATAGCAGATGGGGGGAAGGGAAAAGTCACACAGCTGGACAGAGTGAAAGATATGGAAGAACAAAGGGATGTATAGGTTACATGTTTCATCTGTCGTTAGCTTTCATGCTAACGACAATTGTTAGATAATCTGTATCTATATGGGTTACCATCACCGACAACCTCATTTGGCAACCTGAATTAGGTCCAGCAGTGTCTGAGGGAGCTCCGAGCTCTGCTAGCTATGCTACCCAATTTCTACAGACGCCGTACAGAGTCCTCTCTCCTCAAATGCCTAAGATCACGCTACGGCATCTGCTTAACACGGGACCACGGGGCTCTGTAACGGGCGGTGTTGAGCGCGAGCTTTACAGGAGCACACCTCTTAGTGGCCGGGGACACGTAAACCCCACCCTGCCCCGGGAAGGCACAGTGCATCGAGAAAAAAAATAAAATAAAATAAATACACCGGTCACCCTACACAGCTTTCCTCCCTCCTGGCGGATGATGATAAGCACTCAGAGATTTAGGCACAGAGACTCTCCTTGCCCTCATGCAATTAGGGAACGCAAACAAATGCCCACCACAAACTAAATGCACCGAGAGTCACAAAGTGATTTCGGCTTAGGGCCCCTCAGCAAAGCGCCTAACCCCTACCTGATACTGCCTGACCCTGCCTCCTCAAACCATCTCACAAATACAAAATAGTTTGGCATTTGCTGCCCTGCATTTAACTGGAGCTATGATCGGCAGGTAAGTTACAGTTTCAGCGCACTGTGAATGTGTGACGATAAAATACCATAAATGATATATTTGAGAATTTAAAGCAAACCAGGGAAGATCCTCACCGAGCAGAGATGGAGGGCGGTGGAAGGCCCCCCCTCTCCCACCACCATGATCCCATGTCTGATGACCCTCTGGAGAAGCTTTTAAAATGTGTTTTATATACATATATATTAAGTGAGTGGATGGAAAATGCATTATGACTTATGGCTGTACCTCCAGTGGAGACCTTTCAATGTGGTGGGGCACAGTCCCCCTTCACCACTCTGTAATCATCAATCCCTTTACGGAAATGCCCCCGGTCTTCCCTTATATGCCCCTTTAAATGTTTCCTCCGTGCTTTCACATTATAAACCAAATATGATGACCACATGGCAGGCCGAGATAGTTAAATTTTTTTTATTAAGCTTCGAAATATCCTGAAGGCCTGGTTTCCATAAGCCTCAAAGGTGGGAATTGGTCATAACAAGGTGCATTTCTCCAGGGTATTGCTTACTGCAGCCTCCTAACTAAAACTAATTGAATGTGTGAGGAGACCAGGTCCCAAATTCGGAGGTCATCGTCTCAAGAAGTTTTTCTGAGAAGGAAAGGAGAGCATCACCGATACATATCTGAGAGTGTATTTTACACACATAATTGGCCGGCCGGCGAGAGCGACTATTTCTGCGACACCGGCTTGAAATCGATTTGCAGATCCCACGCCCTCGGACGGATTAGCACATTACGGCGCACGACTTCATTTGCAGTGGCAGCAGATTCGGGGCTTTCAGCGTGATAAGTTCATTTGCGTCGCGGTGCATGTATACGGGGGAAATTACAGACAGGCTAAACGCGGATCCGCGCCGCGCTTGATCTCCCATTCATTTGAAGTGCAGCTCGGCGGGATCCACGCGCCGGCTGCCAGGCGCCGCTTGCTACCACTCGGTTGCATTTTCGCGGTAATTAGTGGTGCGTCTCAGACGCGCCGTTGCCGTCAGTCGCGCTCTGTACCTTGCTAGACGGGATCTGGCGGGCAGGGTGGGGGGATGATGGTACATGAACATGCATTTGGTATCACTCTCACTGAAACGCTCGCCACCGCAGAACTCTCTACTCGGGTCTGGCTCAACCGCTGAACACCTTACGCATCTTGAATATCGGTGCCAGTCAAATTTTTGGACACGCAGAGCCTCCTACAAAGGAGAGTGATAGTGTCGCGTCACATGGGCTGGCCACCTGACCTAAGCACAGTGTAAACCATTTTGGAGGAGTTTGAGCAGAGAGTGAAGGAAAATCAGCTATTGAGTGCTCAGCAGGTATGTGGGACCTCCACATCCCAGGAGGCCACCTCATGAAACTGGCGTAGAGAAAAAAGTAGGGTCAGCCAGTCCATGGAGAAAATGGGATTAAGGGCCCAATGGTGGCATCACTCTGCTGACCATGGGGTTAAACCAGCAACCTTCTGGGTTCCAACCCACAGGGCTGCCCCCCACCCCAACAGTAAAATTTTTTTGTAACAAAAACACCTGTGCATAGTCCCATACATATTAATTTTATAGTTTCAATGTCTTTATTCTAAAATGTAGAGAATAGTAAAAATAAACCGTTCTATGGGTGGGTGTGTCCAAACTTTTGACTGGTACTGTATCTAAAGGGACTTTAATAACTGACTAGTCGTATGAAATCAAAATGGATATGAATGAAAATTCCAGCTGTGGAAAACCACTTTCCTCATTTGAATGCAAATTAGTTTAATTAATAGGCTTTTTGATTAATTGGATTACTGTTTTTATATCAGATAAGAGTTATCCAATACTAGTACATGCCTATCAATTACATCAACTTAGATAATTCCTTGATTATGTCAGCAGCGTTCACACCTGTTTCTGAATAGGTTTCACATTACATATGGCTGTATCTCCCAATAAAGGTGGGATGTGAGTGTGATTGCTGGTCGTGTGCTGCTAGCCTGAGATTTCTCTTTGGAATATGAGTGAGTTTGTCTGTTTGGTCCTGGTCTTCAGAGAAACCCTGGATGTGATGGGATGTTTAAACATTATATATGTCCACATAAGCTGATCAGCAAGGCAGGGGACTGACGTTAGCGGGGTCCTGCATCTGCTGACCTGAATGCGGGGCTGATATTGGAATGTGGCTACACCTAGTGTTATACCAGGAAAGCCTGGGCAGAGTTAGCCCTGGGGCTAAAGGCTGAGCATTGCCCAGGCTGGAGGCTGAACGGGCCGAGACCTGATATTGTGAAGGGAAAGACGCAATAGACATGAGGTGTTGTGAAACAGATGGGAGGTGGGGGGGTGAAGCAGGGGGAGAAATGCGGTGTTGGCGGCTCGCGATGAGCAGGGGACACAGGGGAATGGGGGGTGAGGATAGAGGTCAGGTTTGGGAGGGTCCAGTTTCAGCTGACGTGGATCCATAGCCTTAGACGTCAAACAGGGGCACTGAAGAGGCCCTAAGAGGCGGCCGGCGGGGCTTCCATGTGGCTGTGCAGGATTTTGCAGGGATGACCCATCAGCAATCCTGCCAATGGAAGCAGCTACTGAAAGGTGTTCAAGGGGTGAGCCTTCTGGATGGGGCCATGCAATGATTCAGTCGAAGTCCAGGAGCCATTCGTTTTCATATATGTATGAAAATGCTAGTCGAGCATTAACAGGAGTCTGTGCCAGAAATCGGTACATACACAGTTGGGCTGTGTTGTCCATAATGTTATGTGAGAGGTTGAGCAAATATCCTGCTGGAAGATAAAAGCCTCAAACTAATGCTTATGTTAACTGTGGGGGGGGCACTTTTGTTGAAGCAGTTTTTTTTTTGTATAGGCAGTGTGTCTGTATAAAATGCTGCACCTGTCACCCATATGATAAAAGTAAACGTCACACTCCTCTAATAGCTGTGCTAATTAATTTGGTTTTGCAGCCTCAGTCGCCCTATGCCTCTGCTACAGAAACAGTTCTTCAATTAAATTTTAAATATTTTTTGGGACACAGTGTCAGAAACAGTGTTTTCAAAGCTTAAAAGTATTAATGTGGGAATGAAGCAACAGTTGAATTTGCACAACACATTTTTCAAGAAAAAAATAACTTCTATTTATGATTCAGTCTGTGATTAATCTGCATAATTGGGGACCAAAATATAGCCAGAGAATTTGTGGTGGAAACTATGAGTTGTGGGAGAACGAAAAGCAAAGCATAAGTTTGAAATCCATTTGAAATGGTCATATTGTCTCTGAAAGAATATCCACCAGGAGACCTGAATTTGAAGGCTTTCTGAATGGCTGTCAACTGCCACATTGTGAGCAGATAAACTGCAGATAATCAATATCACGAGAATTTCAAAACATTTTAAAAGTATAACTAATGCCACTTAAATCATTCAGTCGGGCAGTTGTTGATTCATTTAAACTATGCATGGAAGATGTTAGCCTGCACGAACTCTCCAAGAGGCATGGTGGTGGTAACAGGCAACATACATGACATGGTTCAACTTAAAGCAGTATTAATAATGAATGAACATTATATCTCATAAACATAAATGGACAGTGTGTGCAAGACTCCGTCCAATCAGGATGGTTTTACAAAACCACATGACAAAGATGCCATCGGGATTCTATTTATGGGCTTCACAAAACCTAAGGATAAGGAATGGAGAAAAAAAACTGTTTCACTTTTGATATAGATTTTGAAATAGATCAGGACTATAGAAGGCAACAATTTAGTCATATGTGTTGGACCAGAGAAGAAAAAACACTTCTGATTTATATCACTGGTGATTATATATATTGAGTAGTGTCACCTGACAGCCAACATACATCATGAAACTTGTAAGTGGGACAGTTTCTAGGAGGAAGGTTACCGATCTGCTATGGCCCTCATTCCTGTGATGGGTGTATAGAGCTGGTGCTGAGAAGGTGCCCACATGAATGGTCAAAGAATGGCCTTGTTTGTGGTCAGATGGTGAGATTCTTTTGAAAGGATCACAGATGTGTGATGACTCCAAGGTATAGGTATTTGACTTTCCTGCAAAAGCTTAGTTTGTGTGTTATGTAATCCACCAATGCTGTCAAACTGGACCAAGGACAGAACATGTTTACGGGCGCGTTGCATGACACGGAATTGTGAAATACATTCTGAAGGACATGCCAAAAAGAGGTTACGATCGGATCTCTGCCCCTTCCTTTAAATATTTTACAAGAATCCACTGAACGTTGCCAACTAGATCACGAGGTGTGTTATGGGAGGCCAGTATTATGCTTGTAGTTGCTTGGGTAAGAAGTCACTTAACATGAGTGTCCCTCCCTAAGCTATAGATGACTGTATGAGCAGAATGCCTAGATACATGATGTATTGCATGAGACAGTTCATTGGTTTGCCATCTCTGATTAGCCGAATGTCTAATAATCTGACATATGTCTTTGAAAATCCCCAAAACATATATATAACACCTAAAGCCAGGTCCAAACCCATGAAATTGGGTACATCAAGTCTGACAGCTACAGGTACTTTGCTGTTTTTCTAGCAAAGTCAATATTTTTTTTTTTTACTAGTTTACTCCACTGTTTACTTTGAGTGACTGAGTACATTACTGTGATTGACATGACTGATAGCAACTCCATTTTGTATAGAGAGTGCTTGATGAAAGTGTCCTCGAGAGAGATCTCTCTTCTAACATCCGGCCAATATATCCCCTGCTGTTCGGTCAATAGGTGCTGCCTATGTCGCAGACAATTAAACCAGTTAAATACTGGGAAGGGAGCAGCTGTGGTACTCCTGCATAAAAAAACTGGGTGATAACAGTAAATATCTAGCATTGAGTAAGTATCAGCAAGCGTTAAATAAAGAAACTTTGATCCCAGTTACCACAACCTGTAGTCATATATGTTTAGGCTCATTAGGTTCCTAAAGTGGTATAATGAGTATTATAACAGTGAATAATGGCAGTTTGAATAATATTGGTGTTGTTTCCCTGTCCCTGAAAATTTGACAGTTCTTACATAGTTTCATAGTTTAAAGCTGCTCCCCCCTTTACAGCTAAAACAGCTGCTACCACAATATATTGGAGTGTGTCTGTGGGAATTTGTGCCCATTCATCTAGAAGAGCATTTGTGAGGTCAGGCACTGATGTTGGACATGAAAGCCCGGCTTGCAATCTGTACTTCATCCCATGTTCGATGAGGTTGAGGTCAGGGCTCTGTGCGGACCTTTATGGACCTTGCTTTGTGCACTGGGACACATGTCATGCTGGAACAGACCAGGGCCTTCCCCAAACTGTTCCCACAAAGTTTTAAGCATAGAATTGTCCTAAATGTCTTGGTAAGAGATTCCTTCACTGGAACTAAGGGCCCAAGCCCAACCCCTGAAAAACAACCCCATACCATTATTCCTCCTTCACTAAACCTTACAGTTGGCACAATGCGGTCAGGCAGGTAACGTTCTCCTGGCCAAATCCAGACTCATCCATCAGACTGCCAGACAGAGAAACTTGATTCATCACTCCAAATAACACATTTCCACCGCTCCAGAGATCAGTGGCGGTGTGCTTTACACCAATCAATACAATGCTTGACATTAAACTTGGTGGTGTGAGGCTTGCAGGCAGCTGCTCGGCCATGGAAGCCCATTCCATGAAGCTCCTGGGACACAGTTTTTGCTCTGGGATTAATGCCTGAGGAAGTTTGGAACTCTAGTTATCAAGTCAACAGAGCGCTGGCGCCACAGTACTTTGCGACTCTACTAAGTTACTTTATGTAGCGTACAACTTCGTGGCTGAGTTCCTGTTGTTCCGTAACGCTTCCACTTTGTAACTCACAGCTGACCGTGGAATATCTAGGAGTGGAGGAACTTCACAAACTGACTTACTGCAAAGGTGGCATCCTATGACAGCGACACGCTCGAATCCACTGAGCCCTTCATGACGACACGTTTTTTCACAAATGTTTGCTGCTATTTGAGCTTTGACCCCATAGGCGAATGGCCTGTTAAACTGTTATAACCCTAACACATAATATATAAAATTGTAAACAACTGTAAAAATTATTCACAAGCAAGAACACTACACCAATAATAATGTGGGAGTCCATAATGAGAAACGGTCAAATCTATATAATAACATTATTATTACTATTTTTATTATTGTTGTTATTATTATTATTATTATTATTGTCGTTGTTGTTATACGCCCTACACTATAATGATGAGGCACCGGCTTTATAGCGCTTCTGACTTCGGACAGCGTGTCCTCCTTTCGCGGCCTCCGCATCACCGCCCGCACGCCGTCCCCAGCGACCGGACACCGGCTCGGCTCCGGCTTCGGGGGGCCGCCGGCGCCCGGGGAGGGAGGTGGTGTGTGGTGGCGTCATGTGGGCCGGCGCGCCGCCATTGGCCGCCGCCTCTCACCAGACCGAGCGCCGGCGGCCGGGGACGCGGCGGCTGCCGTCCCCCAGCCGCCCCGCCTCTCCCTCCTCAAAAGGAGGATGTGACCCGGCGGCGTGACGGCCGGCGAGAGGCAGCCGCTGCAGCTCCGGCTCTCACTGCGCTCCGCTCCCCTCCGCGCCAAATGCCGAGCCCGGCGGGAGGCTGGCGAAGCTGCCCCTGCTCCGCGGCCGCCGTGCCGGGGGTCCTGGGCCAGCTGCGGGCGGCCGGCCTCGTCGGGCGGGGACTCGTGCTGTTTGCCGTCGGCGTCGTCCTGGCGCTGGTGCTCAACCTGCTGCAGCTGCGGCGGAACGCGGCGCTCTTCCCGGAGGAGGTGCTCGCCACCGTCTTCTCCTCCGCCTGGTGGATCCCGCCGTGCTGCGGGACGGCCGCCGGTAAGGAGCCCGAAACCCCGGAAGGGCTTATCGCTACTCGGGGGGCTTTAAGCTTAACTTACGCTTAAACTTACGCTTAAACTTACGGCCGTTTCCTAACTCGGCTTGTGCGGATGGGTCGCAGCCTTTTCTTTCATATTTAATGTTATTTACTGTGCGACGTCCATGTATGAATTTATTCTGCATCATTTTCATTATTGACATTGACAGCTGGTTGCTGTGGTTGTAGCTTGGCGTGATTCTAATAGCGCTGCCTTGGAAACAGCCAGTCACGAGGGGGGGTCATGTGGGCTGCATCGCCTTTGCTCATTGGCTGGTAACGTAACTGGTGAGCGGCCGAGGCCGCATCTGATTGGGCGCCGTCTCGAACATGCCACTTATATAAAAACAGAAACAAGGAAGTTGTCCGAGTTAAATAAACAAACGCTCCCCCACGATCTAAATATATCCATAAACCGAAAGTAATATGTATGTAAGAATCAGCCATTGTTGTTGTTTTGTTTTATACTTATATTTTAATGCTCAGTGTCTACTTTAATATCCATGTCTATGCAGATGAAGCATGAATGCAATTTGCACGTGAATCTCACAAGCTTGCGTGTTGTGTGTTGCAGCCATCGTGGGCTTGTTGTACCCCTGCCTCGACAGCCACCTCGGGGAGCCGCACAAATTCAAAAGAGAGTGGGCCAGCGTCATGCGCTGCATTGCCGTGTTCGTGGGCATCAACCACGCAAGTGCTGTATCCTTCTCTGCCATGGGCCCCCAGCTTGACAGCTCCACGTCTGGATCGCTAGATGGAAAATGCTGTTGGACATTTGTAGGCTTTCTTTAGGAATAGCAGTATAATTGGGTCGGAAGGGGGGAAAAAACTCATTAGACCCTGTAGGCTTCTAGACATATTTCAGTAAATAGACTTTAGAATTGAGAATAAACTGTGATGGACTTGGCATCCCATGCAGGCTTACCACAGCTCTGTACCGGATAAGCAGTAATGATTGGATGGATGTCAGAATACGTTTTTAAACTACCCACTAATGTTCCTAACAGTGATGCCCATAGTAACAGAAAAAACAGGTAGTTTTTGTAACATTTCATTATAATACTCCAGAGCAAATTTTTTCCTTAATCCTGGGAGGGTAGAAACTAGACTTTGCCAACAATGTGCAGCTATCCCTGACCCTGGCCACCCTCTCTCTGGGCCTGTGGTGGACCTTCGACCGGTCCCGGAGCGGCTTTGGCCTCGGGATCACTGTCGCCCTCCTTGCCACACTCATCGCGCAGCTTCTGGTCTACAACGGCGTCTATCAGTGAGTCGACGGCTAAATCGGTCAATCTTAGGAAACGGAAAACGGGGTTAATGATGCGCCGTCCCTCCCGTGTGGTGCATGCCGAAGAGTCATCGCGGTAAAGAGTCAGGCGTCAGAGTAATGGGGGAGGGTTGGGACAGTGAAAATAAATGTGATTATTTTGTAGCGGGTCCCAGGCACCTGTGCCGGGCCAATTACTGGTTTCTCCAGCCCAGAGCAGCAGGGCATCTTCAGCAATGTGCAGCAGCGATTGGGAGAGGCGGGCTTTTCGGAAGGGACCGGCTCGGAGGCGGCGTTCAAAAGGCTTTTTTTTCACCGTGCCGCATCCCTCCGAAGAGGCCTGATTGTTTTGTTTCTCGCCATGAAAGTTTAATGGCCCATTCCTCCCGAGGCTGCTCGCAGGGAAGCTGTTTAAGTTGTCATGAATTTCAAAGAAGTGCCTCTGACACGTGTTGGTTTTCTTTTCGTTGGGTTCCTTCCTTCGTGATGCCATCTTATTTAATCAACCTTCTTCGCCCCCCCCCCTTTCTTTTCAAGGTACACCTCCCCAGACTTTCTCTACATCCGCTCCTGGTTGCCGTGCATATTCTTCTCAGGTGGAGTCACCGTTGGGAACATTGGGCGCCAGCTGGCGATGGTAAGGCCCTTGCCTCTCCGTCCGCCCTCTGTATCGGTGTAAGTTTACTTAAACATTCCAGTTGTCCCATTTCACAAAGATGCACGTTTTCGGTCACCTAGAAAATGGAAGATCCTCTGGAATTTCCACTGCCATTGTTTTTCAATAAGCAGTGCTGATCCTTTGTAATCAGCTCCTGTGACACGGCACAGTGGTTTTAATTTCTAAGCTGCTCCGATGTGGTGTAAAGTGAGCAGTTATGTTTGCCTGTTAGTCCGCGGCACCGGGCAGAGTCTGAGCTCTCTCCGTCCAGACGTTGTCGTCGCCATTGCCCACAGCTGGGGGTCACGTGTTGGGATGAAATGGCCTTTTTAATGACCTGTGAGGTGAAGGTGCCGTGTGTGGGGTAGCACTAGGGGGCGAAGCACCTGTGACACTGTTTAAAACAAGCGGCAGGTGATGGCGACCTGTTTAACAGCAGCTCATGACCATGACCATGGAGCAAACCTGAGGTGGAAATCTTACCCAGCTTGTATGTCTGTTTGTACTTTGTCATGGGCTTCTGACTGTGTCATTGATCACTGATCAGTGTGAGCAGTAGTTTTAACTGTAAACTGTCTGTCCTTCTGGAGGCAGAGGGTGCAGGGCCCTCCGCCATGTGACTGCACACTTGGCTTATTTGAGCCACAATAATATGGTGAACCCCCCTCCCCAAAGGGTTTGGCCTTTAGTCCGGAAAGTTCTGTGCTCGACTCGAATGGTGCAGGTGCTCTGTTGTCTCGCACAGAGGCCTCGGTTCACTCTGAATGGCTGTGAGCTTCCCGGTCCGGCCTCCGGTGATGGATCTGGGGTGAATTTGTCCAGCCAGCCCCCCCAGTGTGGTCAGCGAGGTTAGGGCCCCACGCAAATACAGTAGTACCCCGGTATACGTTGTTTCGGCATACGTCAAACTTTACATCACTTGTCTGTAGTTATTAATTTCACATACAAGTAATTTTTTGCATCACTTGCGAAACATACATATTACTTTAAAAGAGCAAAATTAAGGACGAAAATAATTACGACTTTTTCTAAAGGTCTTTCATACTCAACAAATTTCACTGTTGCTTGTAGGAATTAGATGATTTTTGTGATTTTAGATGAATTGGTAAATAATGCACAGAATTTATTTAAATTAATATGATCTATTTACGTTAATGCACACAATATCAGATGACTGGAGGGACTTGACGAAACATACGTAAATTACGCAATTTTATGAAACAGTATTTTATGCAGTCACTTTTATTACAGTAATTTATATTTTGTTTTTCTGAATACTAGGTGAACATTGACTCTTAAGATTGCAAAGTGAACACTGATTTTATAACGAATTGAAGGTGCATTTACGTCACTGGAAATGACTGTCTATTTATTAGTTCTTCGTAAGACAATATTTTTGGGTTACGTCAAAATTTACAGCGGGGCTCTCTGAACCAATTAATGATGTAAGGCAGGGTATGACTGTACATGATTTGACTGGTGGGAAGCACTGTCAGTGCCCGCTAGGCACACATCGTAAAACTCCACTATCTGTTATCTGTCAGCGTACACTTGTTTATGCACGTAGTTCTCCCTAAACTGCGTGAGAATGTGAAGCTGTTCTGTTAAACCCTTAGTAAAGAGGCAAATTTAATTTTATTTTCTACTCTAATTCATGTTCAGCTTTATTTTCTTTCTCCTTTGCCATCCTTTAGCCATCTGCTTCATCCAGAATAGGCTGTTCTGTGCAGTAGATTTGGGGTCTTCATTCCCTCTCTAACTCAAGCGGGGAAAAGGCTGATCTTGCGAAAGCGGCGAATGCGAATTTTTGATGTGGGTCTGTGTTTCTTCTCTCGTGGATTTTAAGGGTGGGGAGCAGCGGCTCCCCTATGGGACGAAGAAGCGCTTTTTGGGCCGAGAGTGCAGAAATGCTAAGTGGACCATCAGAATCACACATAATCCCATAGTGTGAGAAAGCCCTTGCTTTCATTAAAGGGCCCTTGATTATCCGATGTCAAACCGGTTGCCGCAGCAACCTTCCTGTATCTGCGTTTTTTTTGTATCAGTGCAATAAAAGAGCTTGGGGGGGCGGAGTAGGAAATTCAAGCATTCAGAAGCCCAGTGCATTCTGGGACGGCAAACTTACGGGTGCAGAGCATCGTTACGAACGTGAACATTCAGAATTGAGCCGGTGGGGTCTCTCGCCAGTTTGGAGGGGTTTCATCAATTTTTTCTTTTTTTCTTTTTTTTTTTTTTTCTTTTTTGGGGTTTTTTTTTTTCTCTCTTTTGGCTTTTCTCAGGATTGGAGGGTCCCGGGCTTCTCGTGGGTGGACGACCGGTCTCCCCGGCATGTGATCAGTGTTTCAGCGGCTAGAGAGCGGGGGCAGCACCACCCTAAACACACAGGCATTAAGCGCCAGGTGTAGCGTCGCTGCTGACATCAGCTTTTACAGACCCACTCCTCCCTATTTATAGGCATGGCTGCCCATGTCAGCCTGTGCGGCTAAACGCCCGAGGTCTCTTAGCGCAGGTCTGCCCCGCGCCGTATTCCCCTGCACCATCCCTGCGTGTCTTAATGCCACCGTGTAAGGGTCCAGTGTAGTTAATGCCATTCTCAATGGCCCAGCCTGTTGGCGGGAGATTTGTCGGCCGTTTCTTGTTGGTTCTTGCCCTGAAACAGAACTTTGTGGGTGGATGACGAATATCATGTGAGGAGCTTCATAAGCAATAGTATAGTGCAATAATAATAATAATAATAATAATAATAATAATAATAATAACAATGATGATGGTGATGATAATGACAATGGTAATTATAATGATGATGATAATGGTAATATCAGGTGTATATCATCAGCTACAAAGTCAACACTACAGGATGGTATTTCTAAAGTGTCCCCCCACCCCCTTCCAGGGAGGAACAGAAAAGCCTCATAATGACTAGAGAGGAAGAGGAGGGGGATGCAGTGCCAATGTCACGTGGATGGAGAGCACCCTAGGATCCCCCTGCAGCCCAGGTGCACGCCTCGTTGGAGGCCAGCGTGACCTTCATCGTCGATCTCCTGCAGAAGCGCCGGGCCTGTGGCATTCCCATGTGGCGTGCTGGTCATTAATGGCCGGGCCTCGTCTGTGCTGCTGGAGAAATGCCCCCCCCCCCACCTGACACACACACACACACTCTAAGCCCTCAGCCTGGCTTGTAATAGACCACAGTTTGCCTGGGAAATTCCTCTGAGGGGGAACTTCAGTTTTACGTGTGAGTTGTACTGTGCTAAAGGTGCTACAGGTGTGCCCTTATTTTATTGTATTTTATTCTTATCTCACGAGTAAGTAAGCTTTGACAGGGAAAGGCTCGAGGCCTCTGCAAAAATGTTGAAAGGTCCATGCTTCTGTTGGGGAATTTTACCAGCTGGCTTTACTTTATTATCTTTACACCTGCAAGAACAGTGTCCCAGACCTTTACCAGCAGGAGTGTATAACAAGGTGTTACCAGGGTCCCATGCATTAACTACCAGTCAGAATTCAGCTGGCCCGTCAGACTGTCAGCACATGAAAGGGGTATTTTGCTGCATAAAATCAGACTCTCTTATAGAAGGGAAAAAAAATCAGCTTTTCTTGGTGTGAGGTTTTCGGTCTTAATGAGGAAGTGTCCTCAGCACTGGCCTTTACCGTATTACTCGGTGTATGCGGCACCGCTGATTTTATTTCTGGGTATTTTTCTTTGCGGAGCCACAGAAAACCTGCAATCTGTGATTGCCTCTGTAATATTATATCGACTGAAGTGCTTTTGTCACTATTGAAGTTTTTATTTTTATCAGTTGTAAATAATTAAAATTTCTTCACTTTAATTGCCAAGCTTACTGGAGTAAGATCGTTGACATGCAGTCATATGCCTGAACCTTGTGTCTTATATTTATTATTATTGTTGTTTCTGCTGTTACGCAAGAAAGTAATCTCCGGAATCATATGCAGTATAGATACAACCCTAGCAATAATGGCATCTGTCCCGTGTGTCCGGAAACATCCGCGCTTTCAGAACCACTGTGCAAATGCTTGCTTTCACCCTGGTGGAATGCCCTCTGCTGTGTCCGGCTTCGCCAAGCGGGGGGTGGCAGGCGGGGTGCTGCTTTTTGAATTTTGTGTCCGAGATCAAGTACAAGTGACTGGAACCGGCGTGATCCGATGGCCTTCCTGACTGCGCCTCGGCCGTCCGAGTCCCGTGCCACCTCTGCCCTGTGGCTGGAACAGCGACAGCTTCAGCATGTGGCTGAAGCTGTGATTCTCTGTTGCTGTTTGCTTTTCATTTCATTAGTAATATGGAAGTGAGAATGCATCTGGCAGCCTCTCACGTTATACTGTCTCCGGGAATGAGTGACACAGAAAATAAAAGCAGAAAAATAACCCTTTGTGGTCGTGTTTCCTTTTTATTGGTTTGGGAAACGTTGTACAACTTAAAAAGTGAGGGAAGGATGGGTGGATTGGTAAGCGAAGTAAACTTGTTTGGTAAGAGGAGCGTCCAGAACTGGTTAACTCTTCCGGAAAAATAAAAATGGCCAGACCAGAGATGGCCCCCCCCCCCACCACGCACACACATACACACGATCTGGAAACTGACATCTTGCCCATGTTTGAGGGTCCAGCCCCTGAGGTTGTACAGGGTCCTCAGGGATCAGAGGTGAATTCTGGGAAGGAGAAAAAAAAATTATACCATGATTGTGTGCTAACATGCACGACGTTTATATATTTATGTGTGCCCCTGTATTCTGAAATTCTAGCAAGGAAAGTGTTTCATTCTGTCAAAATATGTGCATTGTTATACAAGAGATAATCAATAATTTACATCAACAAAATCTAGCCAAATGTTAGAGTTTACTGAATCATTCTGTGGATAATACAGGTGATTTATACCACGGATGGCTGGATGGATGGATGGAAGGAGGGAGGCTATACTATTGATCCCAGGGGGAAATTCTGTTGTATAAGTAGTGGCCGCAGTTCTGTCTGGGATTCTGTCTTTATTTATTTATTTATTTTTTTTAAGCTCTTCCAACTTGCCAGTTAGGAAGAGGCACCTCTGTCCCCCAGGCCCCCGGCACGTCTCCACTCCCTGGCCAATCGGGGCGGCCGTGGCAGCGGGCTGAGCCTCTCCTGCCGGATCAGGGCTTCGCTGTACCTAGCGGGGGACTGACAGCTAACCTTTGGGCTCTCAGAGTGCCGGGCACGGTGCCAATTTGGGCCAGGCCTCGGCATTGTGCGGAGGGGGCCCAGTGCCAACAGGCAGCTGTACAGAGGCCCCCCCCCCCCCCCCTGCATATGAGCAGGATAATTGGCCCAGACCATTCCCCCCCCCCCAAAAAAAACCCTCTCGTCTGCACACCAGCAGACTTGCTCCTTCCCCAAGGTGGCCCCCCTGCCGTTCTCTGAGAGGAAAAAGAAATACATATATACAGTTTCTGAGGACTGAGGAGGTCTAAGTTTTAATGGGGGTGGGGGTGAAGTCCATCTTTTAATGAGGAGAGGGGAGCCCTCTCGACCAGAGAGCCTCAATCCCGGCCCAAGTGCCTCTCACTCCTCTGTGGGACCAGGCCTGTGACCAGAAATGGCTCTGGCCACCCTACCGATATTTTGCCAACTGAGGCAGGTTCCCCTTGACACATTTTGCTGACTGGTGGGGGGGGTCCCCTTCTATAGATTTTGCTGAATACATTTTGGTGGAGTGAGTGGATATAATTGTGTAAATTTACTACATGGGAACAGATTTGTGGGGGGGGTTAGACCCATAATTGCACAACATGGCTACATGCCTGCCTGGAATCGAATCAAATGACTTTGCCCTACAAACCCAGTTGTTAAACACCCACCCCCCATATTTTTAAGAACGTCCTGCTTGGACAACCATAAGCCCCGCCTCCCGAACGCGCGCCTGCCCAGCCGTCCCTCCGAAGGTCGCGGGCGTAACGTTAACGCCATGCAGCTGTCGCGCGGGGCGGCTTCTCAAAGCCCTCAAGTCGTCATCCGATCAGGAATATTCATGGGTGGGGAGGCGGTTGCAGTGGAGTGGGGGGGGGGGGTGTAAGTTAAGACCAGCTGAAAGCAGCGATGAAAGAGGTATTTCAGGGCTTGGGAGGGGCCAGAATGCACCATGACCCCCTCCCCCTTACCATATTGGCTTGACCTAAAAGAGGGAGGAACACTGGCCTACCCCCCAGTGGAAAAGGTTAGTGTCACCCCTGCCCCAGCCATACTCCCCTCCCTGGGTCCTAACACCTGTCATTTTTAATAAAACAATTGAACATAGCTACAGAAAATCAATCAAGACTTTATCACTGCAATTATTCTGTTGCTCTGCTATTCAGCGTGAGCCGCAAACCTGGGTTTTATTTCCATATTTTACAGGCCATGGCCACTGAGGAAGGATGTCCACCTGGCGCCTATCACTTCCGATGTCCCGGCGAGACCTTCCTCATTGTTCTGTTCGTGGGGGTGCTGAATAACCCCCCACACCGCGCTATCCGCGACACTTCTGAAAACCATCACAGGAACTTTTGATCTCCACTGGCAGCCGCTATCCTAGCCGATAACAACCCACCCGGCCAGGGGAACAATGAGGCTGCACAGTGTCACACCCCCCCCCCGCCCCCCCCCCCCCCCCCCCCCCCCCCCCCCCCCCCCCCGCTCCCCCCCCCCCCCCCGCCCCCCCCCCCCCCCCCCTCCCCCCCGCCCCCCCCCCC